>CM060926.1:397588405-397821663 GCA_030737875.1 Allium sativum
AAGTCAATGGAGTTGATCAAACCAAGTTGATCAAGTTATTTAAACCAGATTAACCATATAGGCTAAGTTAGTCGAGTTAACCAAATGAGTTAAGTTAGCCAAAGCGAGTTAACCCAAGTGAGTTCGTCAAGTCAAGTTAGCCAAAGCGAGTTAACCCAAGTGAATTCGTCAAGTCAAGTTAGATAAAGCGAGTTAACCCAAGTGAGTTCGTCAAGTCGAGTTAACCAAAGCGAGTTAACCCAAGTGAGTTCGTCAAGTCGAGTTAGCCAAAGCGAGTTAACCCAAGTGAGATCGTCAAGTGATTAAATTAAGTCGAATTGGTAAACCGAGTTAACTAAATAGAGTAAATCAAATGGAGTATCAAAAGAAGTTATTCGAATAGGGTTGACCAGTTAGAGTAAACATATAGGGTTGACCAATTAGAGTTAAACATATAGGGTCGACCAGTTAGAGTTGACTAGTTAGTGTTGAAAAGTTAGAGTTAGAGTTAACTAGTTAGAGTTACTCAAATGGAATTAATCAAGTGAGTTAATCGAATATTGGTTATTCGAAGGAGTTAATCAAATATAGTTTATTCGAATGGAGTTAGAGGAGTTAATCAAATATAGTTTATTCGAATGGAGTTAGAGGAGTTAATCAAATATAGTTTATTCGAATAAAGTTGGAGGAGTTAATCGAATATAGTTTATCCGAATAGAGTTAGAGGATTTAATCGAATATAGTTTATTCGAATAGTGTTAGAGGAGTTATCGAATATAGTTTATTCGATAGGAGTTAAGAGAATAGAGTTAATCAAATAGATAAATTCGATTAGAGTTAATCCAATAGGGTCAGACCACTAGAGTTAATTGAAAAGAGTTAATCGAATATATTTATTCAAAGAGAAAGGTTAAGTACGGAAGTAGTTAAAGAAATATAAAGTGAACTTTGCCTATTCAAGGTTAGAAGTGTTGTTTAGTTAAGGTCTGAGAGGTAGCTCTACCCCCAACTTGATTGGCTTCGTTTTTAACTAAGAAATGGGTACGGTTCGGCAGTAAAAGATGGTTAAGTGAATTTAGTAATTAAAAGAATGGAAATGTTTTCCAGTGTTAATAACATAAATTTTCTAAATCTAGAAAATAGCAAATGTTGAATATAAGGAAACAGGAGAAACCAAAATAGCAAATGTTAAAGGATGTTTGATCGATATTATTTCCACCCGGAAATAATATCGTTGTTTGCACACTTGTTTTTCTTTTGATGGTTAAATCACAGACTATCAAAGTTTTGACCATTTTAGCGTTGTTAATATGGAGAGACCGGTTGGATTATTATCCAAAGAACCACTCTGTATTGGCGTAAGCGTTGCGAATCATTTATGCCAAGATAATTGAAGACGGAGTAAAGTGCAAGGGCTGTTGTATAAATCTTAGATAATAGTGACTAAGATGGATATACCGAATAGTGCCTTCGGATTGTCCAGTCCCAGGACAACATATATGGAAGAAGGTCTGACAAAGTATATCCAATGGATCGCGTAAGTTGATCTGTCCAAACGTATTCACGTTGGTGGCGGAGGATTTCGTTTCTCTTAGCTGTATACCCGGGTTATGTTTGGATAAGTCAATTTGTGATTTGGCGGGTATGACGATGAGATATTCTAAGTGTATGGATGAATGTCTGACAGAGTATTTCCAGAAAGGTCACGAACATTGATTTCTTCAACTGTACCAAGAGTGGAAGCGGAGAAGGAAACTTCTCTTAGCTGACACATAATGTATGGTTGTAGACGTCAAATCAGTGATTTTGATGGATCTGACAATGTGGCATTCGAAGTGAATCTGATGTGCTGAGAAAGCGTAGCTTCTAGCCTCATCAATCGGTAAATGACAGAAATCTAGCAGGTAGCATGGCTATGTAGGTCGCACCTATTAGGTTGTATAATCACCTGATCTAGAGTTTCATTTATTTCTATAATCTATTGTTGATACTGTCCCATTCGGGAAACAGTTGCTGATCCCAACCGTTGGTGATATACATTCGATACACTCAGAGAAATGAGTGGTCGGTCATGTGTGGCCGTGTTGCAAGATATTCTTGTTGAACCTAGTGTATTCCTCTCTAGAGGTACACTAGCGAAGGTGGTTCCATACCTTGTCATAGTTGGAAACCCATTATCCAATACTTGCTTGCGAGTTTGATTGTATACTATGTATGTAGAACGTGAGATGAAAGCGTTTCTGCTAGATTGATATCTATTTGTATATAGACATTATTATAATATCACAATGATATTGCTTGTCAAAGTTGTTCAGATTTTCATAAGGGAAAAATCCGTTCCGTATTCACGGCGTGGTCTTATGAGATATCATATATCTGTTAAACTGTGTTAAACTATTTTACTCACACCAGTCCCTTGACTGACCCGGAGTTTACTTTGTTGTTTTCCCTAAACTCTTGGGTGCCTAAATTTGTACGGGCAGTCAAGTAGTCGGGATTTACAGATATACTTGGAGAGCTTGGAGCAGGAGGCTTCAGGATCATATATCTATAGTTTATTTCCGCTGTGTTGTAAGTGTTGTACTCTGATAAGTGCTATTGTATACATAACTGTTATATTTCGAAGTTATGTTCTATATTATATGTTATTCGTTCCGCTGTGAGATTCGTGTTACTCTGATGATGTAAGTTCTTCTTTTCTTCTTCTATTCTAAGTTTCTATCTTATCTTTCCTCACCCTCTAATTTCTTTCATTAACTATCGGGATTATTCGATGTTTTCGTTATCGACATCGTGTTTATGTCGATAACCAAAGTTGCCAAAAATCCGGGTCGTTACAGTTGGTATCAGAGCTTAAGTTAAGAATTACTTAGCTCTGTGGTGTGACTCGGTAGAGATAGGGTTAGTAACACCCTAGATTAAGTTTAAGTATATATATATATATATGTGAGTGAACGTATTTGTAATTTGATATAAAGTAGTTTTATATTGTGGGGATTTATCGGTTGAGTTGTTTATGGGTTTTGATCGATCAGTTTGATCCACTGTATCGGTAGGAGTTACTAAACACTCGAATACGATGGGTCGACACGATATGTTTATGTAAATAACCAACCAGAATACATATAAGTAAAATACGTGGAATCAGATGAGTTAAATCCGAAATTTAAATCAGAATTAATTGGAATTTAAATCCCAGAAATTGGAAAAGTGTTTGAAATTTAATCTGGATTAAGTATAAGGAAATTTTAAAATCCTGGGAGATTTTAAATTGGTTTAAAGTTTTGCGAAGGGTATTTGAAATATATTCCAAGGTGAAAATATTGGAAAATGGGTTTGAAAAGTGATATAGTATTGAACTCACTTTGATCGCTAGGAAATAGATTCAGATGATGAGCTAGACATCATCGGTGTTCATTTCGAGGGTATAAGTGACGGATTACTACCAAAGAGATTGTTTTTGAAATTATTTAGAAAAGCAAGTTGTGTTGAATTTCAAAAAGGAAAATTTGATTTTTTTTGAAAGAGGTAAACTGTTTAAAACTTCCAGGAAGAAAAGGGTTGTTTGAATTTAAACAAATTAAAGTAAAATTTTTAAAAAAACCCAATAGAATGGAGATTGAATTAAAAGCCAGTAATTGAAAATCATTTAAAATAGATTAGTGTCAAGTAGAATTAGACTTGATTAGAGATAATCTGGAATTCTATGGGACTGCTAAGTAAGAATTTGAAATCCAGAATGGAAATTTGATTTGAAATTGAATTCGACTTAGGTATAAGCGAATGGTTGTGTTGAGGATTAATTGATCAGATTTTGATTGGAAATACATTGGTATATGTGGATTGATAACCGGTGAAAGTTATAAAGTTAATATGCCGACAAAAGGCACAAGTTTATATTTGATATAAGCATGAGATTTATGAGCCGTATCGGCTAGCCGCATGGCTTTTCTTTTTCTTTTGGGATTGGTGAGGGCCATGGGAGGCTATGTGAAATATCCCGAAGCTCCTAGTACAAAGGAAATTATGGTGAATTTTTCCGGGAATTTAAGGAGTTGGAATATTTTGAGAAAATCTGATAAGTAGAATTCTATGTATCAGTGTATATAGAGAAGTCGATAAGCAAACGAACTTAAAAGAGAAAGAGTATACGTGTTTAAAGGTGAATATTTAGTTGTTTGGTATTGATTATTTGAGTAAGTAGTCTTATCTGTTTTGACGTTATAAATGTTATTCAGTCAAGGTCTGAGAGGTAGTTATACCCCAACTTGATTGATTTCATTATTAACAAATAAATAGTAAGATTTCAGGCTCAAAGATCAATGTTGGACGAGAGTTAGTTGAATATAGTATTTGGGTTGTCGTAACGATGTTTTACACAACATCCGTTTTAACCCAAATAAGCGTAAGCTGGGAAATAGTTTGATTTTCTTTTGGGGTGGAGAAGGATCAGAGAGGCAAGTTGTGGCTTTACCAATAGGGTTGTACAAAGGAAGTTATGGCGAAATTTTCCGAGAGTTTAAAGTGCTAGAAAATTTTCAGAATTTTTTTGAAATTTTAGTTAGTCGGAAGGAGTTAATATTTTAGTCGATATTAATTGGTTCAGTTGAAATCAGAAATAAGGGGTAAACAAATCTTAGGAGTTCCAATATATAGGGTCGTCCTCTAACTTAGCAATTTCGAGGACGAAATTATTTTAAGTGGGGAAGATTGTAATGACCCGCATTGTCAGGGGTATTATAATTAATTTATTTAATTATATAAATAGTGATTTAGGGAATTAAATCATCGTTTAATTAAATAAAGTGAATATTTAATTAATTTAAATAATTTAAATAATATATTTAAATCAGGAATAACCAAAAATAGTGAATTGACAATATAGTGTGAACGGGGTCATCCCCGAGATTTAATTCAGCTTAGAGTTGAATTATATTGGCGAATATATTCAAAGTGACATCAGTTTGAACGTAGAATATTAATATAATTAAAATAGAGCGTGTAACGACGCGGTAGTTCGCTATTTGGCGATTTAGACTTCAACTGACTATACAGGGTTCGTTTTAAATCGGATTTCTGTGAAACAAGAAACGTATGGAGCTGGTGGAGTATATCTTTCTAGTGGAAGAGAAATATCGGGATTTCGTTATGTAGATTTTGAATTACGTCAAAATCAAATTATCAGAAATGCAGCGCCCTGACCATAACGATTTAATTATATTTTTTATAAGGGTTCTAATAGAAATCGAACATCGATATAACTCTGACGATCTAATATCGAGTTGTAAACATATATAGGATTTTATCTGAGCTGTATGGTATTCTTCTATGAATATATACAAGAATATTTAATTATAAATATTTAATTTAATTATATTTAAATACATTTATATATTTAAATAGGCTATTTAGAGCGTTAAAAATAGCCACTTTTGCATACGAAGTCAGAATTCGACGAAACCAGTTTTGTTGGATCCGCAATGTCAAATAGTTGTTAGATTCCAAGTTTCGTGATTTTTAGAGTCAGTGTGTGACTGAAGGGATTTTTAGAGTGAGAAACAGTCAGTATTTTGATAGTTAAAAATACGCTGTGTGAGCATACGGAGTCGGAATTCGACGAAACCAGTTTCGTTGGGACCGTAATGTCAAGTTGTAGCTAAATGTCCAGTTTGGTGATTTTTGGGTATTGTATGTAGTCGCAGGGATTTTTAAGAACCATAGACGAATATTAAATCAAGAGAATAAAGGAAAATAAATATCCTAATAAATGAATGGACCAAACAAAGGCCACGCACCCCTCCCTTACAACCACACAAAACAAATCGTGAGCTTATATAATCGTTTCTTACCCGCCACTTTATTTTGGTTCCAGAAAAAAGTAAAATCCCTCTTCTAAATTCCGTATAAAATCAAATCAAACCCCGTAAATGTCTAAACACAAATATTTGAATTCACTGGAGGATTCTCTTCAAGTATGCGTTAGATTTATGGCTTTCAATGCAGTTGTTGTCGCACCGTATACGAACTGTGTGGGTTACAGTCGAAGTAGGGTTGGGAAATACTCATGATTTAACGGGTTTGGTTTAGTTTCGATCTCGGATTCGGAATAAGGAGGATAATCCGCACCTGCGTGAGGAGATTTGTGGATTTCGGTTGAAAATGTTGTCGATGTCTATAAGGGGGATGGTCAGGGCGGATTTCGCTGGGGGGTAGCGGAGGTAAGGTGATGGTGGTGGGCAAGTGGAGTTCGAGGCGAGAAAGTCGTTGGTGCAATCGGTTTGGCGAATGAGGGGGTGGAGCTCGGTGTCACAATAAATGGTGCACGCAGGGGATGGGTTTATGCAAAGTCTGGAGCGTGTTTGTGTTGGGGAAGAAGCATTCGCGGGTCGGGTTGAAATGGGCAAGTGGGCCAGCAGTTTAAAGGGATTGACGAACCATAAGTTGCGTTGGGATCGTATGGACGAGCACTACGCAATGGAACTGACCGCGAGTCAATTGGAGTCCATTACAATTTATAGCAAAATAAACTGTCCAGTTGAATAAAGCGATGATTATCGTCATTGAAGATGATCGTCCAAATTTGAGTAAATCTCACAAACTCTAAACAGTTTATATTTCCACGTTGTATTGTTAGAACTGTTAATATTGTCTGGTTGACTGTGTGTTGACCGTTTGGTTGAACTACTAGTCAGTTAGTAGAAATTATATATATATATCTATGTATATATATATATATATAAACTGTTAAATGTTTATATGTGATTCTGCTATCAGAATAACTCATATCAAAGTATAATCGATGTTGTTACATTGTCTAACATCTGTGGTGCAGGGAAACAGGTTGGAGGAATCCAACTGGATTCCTCAACAGTTATTTTATTGTGATTTATATATTGTGATGTATAAATGTGATATATAATCTGACGTTGATTTTGTGTGGTGGGACGATATTTATCGTTGTTATATGGTGTGTTATATACCATGAGAAATACCAGAATGTAGAAAAAGGGAATTTCAAAGTATATTTTGAAAATAAGTCATTTAGATAAAATCGATGGATTTTATATATATAAAGGAAAAAGGGTTTATGTATTAAAGGTATTTTATTTGTTAATCAAATGTAAAGGTATTATATTTGTTAATCAAATATAATGGTATTATATTTGTTAGTCAAATATAAAGGTATTTGTAAATCAAATATAAGGGTGTTATATTTGTAAAACAAATATAAAGAAATTATATTTGTTAAACTATTATAAAGGGATTTATTTATAATAGTAAAAAAAAGTACAAAGGAGAAATAATTGTAAAACAAGAATAAAGGAGAAATATTTGTAAAACAAGAATAAAAGAAAAAGGGTTTATATTTATTTAGAAATAAATAAATAGGATATTTAAAAGGAGATATTTATTTGTTAAATAAATAAAATAAAAGGAATTATTTATTTGTTAAATAGAATTAAAGGAGTTAATCGATTTGAATTAGTCAATCAAACCAAGTTGATTTAGTTAGTCAAACCAAGTCAATGGAGTTGATCAAACCATGTTGATCAAGTTAGTTAAACCAGATTAACGATATAGGCTTAGTTAGTCGAGTTAACCAAATGGGTTAAGTTAGCCAAAGCGAGTTAACCCAAGTGAGTTCGTCAAGTCAAGTTAGCCAAAGCGAGTTAACCCAAGTGAGTTCGTCAAGTCAAGTTAGCCAAACCGAGTTAACCCAAGTGAGTTCGTCAAGTCGAGTTAGCCAAAGCGAGTTAACCCAAGTGAGTTCGTCAAGTCGAGTTAGCCAAAGCGAGTTAACCCAAGTGAGATCGTCAAGTGATTAAATTAAGTCGAATTGGTAAACCGAGTTAACTAAATAGAGTAAATCAAATGGAGTATTAAAAGAAGTTATTCGAATAGGGTTGACCAGTTAGAGTAAACCTATAGGGTTGACCAATTAGAGTTAAACATATAGGGACGACCAGTTAGAGTTGACTAGTTAGTGTTGACCAGTTAGAGTTAGAGTTAACTAGTTAGAGTTACTCAAATGGAATTAATCAAGTGAGTTAATCGAATATTGGTTATTCGAAGGAGTTAATCGAATATAGTTTATTCGAATGGTGTTAGAGGAGTTAATCAAATATAGTTTATTCGAATAAAGTTGGAGGAGTTAATCGAATATAGTTTATTCGAATGGAGTTAGAGGAGTTAATCAAATATAGTTTATTCGAATAAAGTTGGAGGATTTAATTGAATATAGTTTATCCGAATAGAGTTAGAGGAGTTAATCGAATATAGTTTATTCGAATAGTGTTAGTGGAGTTATCGAATATAGTTTATTCGACAGGAGTTAAGAGAATAGAGTTAATCAAATAGAGTAAGTCGATTAGAGTTAATCCAATAGGGTCGGTCCACTAGAGTTAATTGAAAAGAGTTAATCGGATATAGTTATTCGAAGAGAAACTTTAAGTACGGAAGTAGTTAAAGAAATATAAAGTGAACTTTGCCTATTCAAGGTTAGAAGTGTTGTTCAGTTAAGGTCTGAGAGGTAGTTCTACCCCAACTTGATTGGCTTTGTTTTTAACTAAGAAATGGGTATGGTTCGGCAGTAAAAGATGGTTAAGTGAATTTAGTAATTAAAAGAATGGAAATGTTTTCCAGTGTTAATAACATTTATTTTCTAAATCTAGAAAATAGCAAATGTTGAATATAGGGAAACAGGAGATACCAAAATAGCAAATGTTTAATGATGTTTGATCGATATTATTTCCACCCGGAAATAATATCATTGTTTGCACACTTGTTTTTCTTTTGATGGTTAAATCAAAGACTATCAAAGTTTTGACCATTTTAACGTTGTTAATATGGAGAGACCGGTTGGATTATTATCCAAAGAACCACTCTGTATTGGCATAAGCGTTGCGAATCATTTATGCCAAGATAATTGAAAACGGAGTAAAGTGCAAAGGCCGTTGTATAAATCTTAGATAACAATGACTAAGATGGATATACTGAATAGTGCCTTCGGATTGTCCAGTCCCAGGACAACGTATATGGAAGAAGGTCTGGCAGAGTATATCCAATGGATCGCGTAAGTTGATCTGTCCAAACGTATTCACGTTGGTGGCGGAGGAATTTGTTTCTCTTAGCTGTATACCCAGGTTATGTTTGGATAAGTGAATTTGTGATTTGGCGGGTATGACGATGTGATATTCTAAGTGTATGGATGAATGTCTGACAGAGTATTTCCAGAAAGGTCACGAACATTGATTTCTTCAACTGTACCAAGAGTGGAAGCGGAGAAGGAAACTTCTCTTAGCTGACACATAATGTATGGTTGTAGACGTCAAATCAGTGATTTTGATGGATCTGACAATGTGGCATTCGAAGTGAATCTGATGTGATGAGAAAGCGTAGCTTCTAGCCTCATCAACCGGTAAATGACAGAAATCGGGCAGGTAGCATGTCTATGTAGGTCGCACCTATTAGGGTGTATAATTACCTGATCTAGAGTTTCATTTATTTCTATAATCTATTGTCGATGCTGTCCCATTCGGGAAACGGTTGCTGATCCCAACCGTTGGTGATATACATTCGATACACTCAGAGAAATGAGTGGTCGGTCATGTGTGGCCGGGTTGCAAGATGTTCTTGTTGAACCCAGCGTATTCCTCTCTAGAGGTACACTAGCGAAGGTGGTTCCATACCTTGTCATAGTTGGAAACCCAATATCCAATACGTGCTTGCGAGTTTGATTGTATACTGTATGTAGAACGTGAGACGAAAGAGTTTCTGCTAGATTGATATCTATTTGTATATAGACATTATTATAATATCACAATGATATTGCTTGTCAAAGTTGTTCAGATTTTCATATGGGAAAAACCCGTTCTGTATTCACGGCGTGGTCTTATGAGTTATCGTATATCTGTTAAACTGTGTTAAACTATTTTACTCACACCAGTCCCATGACTGACCCGGAGTTTACTTTGTTGTTTTCCCTAAACTCTTGGGTGCCTAAATTTGTACGGGCAGTCAAGTAGTCGGGATTTACAGATATACTTGGAGAGCTTGGAGCAGGAGGCTTCAGGATCATATAGCTATAGTTTATTTCCACTGTGTTGTAAGTGTTGTACTCTGATAACTGCTATTGTATACATAACTGTTATATTTCAAAGTTATGTTCTATATTGCATGTTATTCGTTCCGCTGTGAGATTCGTTTTACTCTGATGATGTAATTTCTTCTTTTCTTCTTCTATTCTAAGTTTCTATCTTATCTTTCCTCACCCTCTAATTTCTTTCATTAACTATCGGGATTTTTCAATGTTTTGGTTATCGACATCGTGTTTATGTCGATAACCAAAGTCGCCAAAAATCCGGGTCATTACACCCTATATCAGTTATGCTTACCCTAAAGGGTGTCTTTAATTATATAACTTTACTATATTTTCCACCGGTTATGTATACCATTAGGTGTCTTTATTTATATAAACCTATCGGGTTAAGTTCGTGGGCCTATATGTAATTATTACCCACTCCCTCTAACCCACCCAATACCCATCCTATTTTACTTAACCTTAACTTAAGTTCATAGTCATACAATCTTTATGGATTAAATTATGTTAAGTAGTACAATTCTTTACCATGTCCATTTGTGGTTTTATAATGGGCTAGACCTCCCACATTAGGCCTACAACATGTGGATGCTGGATATATAGGTCAGGTCTGGGCAGTCCTATTCCACAACTGGGCCTAATCTCGTGTCTTAGCCCGATTCGTATTTGCGTACTTAGACCTCCCAAATTAGGTTCAACATTAGCGGCTGCTGGATATGCCGGTCGGGTCCGGGTAGACTTCCACCACTAACGTAACCTAACCTCATGTCTTAATTACAATTTACAATTCCTAATTGTAAATTACTAAACATTCCAAATCCAAATCTACCTAGGTCATTATAGGTAACTATTTCTATTTTTTTCCCCATTTGAATTACGTGTCCAATTCATATAAATATTACATAAATTATGCCAATTATAATCCCTTTTTCCCCGTTTCCTCTCTAACGTATGTATTTTGGCAGCATCTAGGCTATAAAGTAGCCTAGCTGCAACAATGAAAAGGTAATATGACAAAAGTGATAGTTTCAACATATCTTGGCATAAACATAAACATAAACCGGTATGATAACAAGATGAATGGTCATGTAATCATCATGGCAAGGTAGACGTAAAAGTGATGAACTTGTAGAAATTACAATGTTAAAGCAAGTAGAATGAGATCAAAATTAACCATTAAGTGTCCAAGTATTTAGATCTAGCATAATTAGGATGACATAGTAACATGTTTAGGCCTAAGGATGGATTCACATGTCAAGTTTACAACATATCTCAATGGACCACAATACGACAGGTGAAAGGTGATTAACATAAAGAACTAGATCTAACCAATGTTACAACTGTCGAGTAGATGTACATACAGTTACAAGTTCGGATCCACATAGACAACATATTAGAATAATCACAACTGTATTAGATCTAGGGAATTAGATCTATAGTGACACAGTATATGATTTAACACATGCATAGAATCATACTTTACAACATATCCAAGTCATAGTGTTTCACAATTTACTTTCATTTATCTAAACCTAAAAGTAATCTAGAAACTCACAGCGTTAGGTTTAGAGAATTGAGAAAGAACAAATCTAGAATTTCTGAGTTCGATTTGCAAATTATGTTGTTGTAGAAAACAGTTCATTTCGCACTCCAACAACATATGGCCTACATGGCTCCCAATGAAGAAAATATGAGAAATATGACACTTATATATAGCTGCCAGACCCCCTGAAACAGAGTGCCATGTCAGCCCTGGGGTATCGACACCCCTGTGGGTGGGTCGCCCCGTAGGTCGACACCCCTCTAGGGGGTTGACCCCCAAGAGCGAGAATTTTGCCGCTCAGAGGAACTTTTCGAATTTGAATCCTCTGGATAGAATTATGACTCATCTCTGGCTCATATCTGACTCATGCGTATATATAAAATATTACTGTGCGTATACGAACTTAAAACCCTCATAACTTCTTCATACGGTGTCCGTTTTATGCAAACCAAATGCCGTTCTTGAACAGAATTTCAAGACGGACGCAATGCTGCACTCTGTTTCCTCTAATATGAATATTAAATTAATTATTATTTAATTTATTCTCTTTAATGTCGTTAAAAAATTGGGGTGTTACATTCTCCCCTACTCAAAATATTTCGTCCACGGAATCTCATGCATATCCTACCATCCATCATCCATCTACTCATCCACCAATCACTGGCATCCACTGTCCTTAAAGATTTCTAATACTTATATGAATATATGCAAAGGTGTGTGTATATGTCCCAACACTAATGCGAAAATCAGGCGGTCTATTGATTCAGTTGACCATCTTAATGCAATGTTTGTTAGTGCCATGAATCCCATATGTATGCGAATAAACCTATTGTATCATATAAGTTCTATATGTGTGCACATTCATTCGTCCAAATGCAACATCCATATGCTAACTCATTCATTTCCATTCATAAAATAAAAGAAAATGCACACACATCCATATGCAGTATGAGAGTGATTGAGCCGCTCTTAGTGCCTAATGTGTGTGTATATGCGTCTATAGGCAACCACTAGCAAACACTTGCATCCACTTGCATCCATCAAATTTAACATGTTTCAAACACATGTTTACATCCATAGGATTCCTATCTTAAAGTCGAAAATACTATGGATAAGATGTACTCTATTGACAGAAACAAGCACCAATAAAACATAGGAAAAGGAGTTAAGAACCTACCCTCGAAAAGAAAAGGGTACGAAGCATGAATCTTGTCTTTGGTCTCACAAGTCACATCTTCTGGGTTACCAACCCATTGAACCTTTAGCAACTTGATCTCCTTATTGCGCAACTTCTTAACCTCTGACCCAAGAACACGTGTAGGGACTCGTCTGACTATCTCCTCCCGTTCCACTTCGAATTCTTCCAACATACTCGACTCAACTACTTCTACGGTGTCATGCAGGAACTTCCGCGGATGAGAGACATGGAAAACGCCAAGAACACCGGATAGATTATCTGGGAGCCTTACTCTGTAGGCCATTTGGCCAATCCTCTCAGTTATGGGGAATGGTCCCACAAACCTAGGTGCCAACATTCCTACTGATCCGAGGTGAACCACATTCCTCAGAGGTGATATTTCGATAAAAACTAAGTGTTCCACTTCTAATTCGATGTCAGTCCTTCTCTTTTCTGCATAGGACTTCTGCCTATCTTGAGTTTTCTTCATCCCCCATCGAATAAGGTCAATCTTTTTGGACATTTCCCTAACCATATCTGGTCCTAGTAATAATCTTTCTGCAGATTCCCACCAACAAGTTGGCGATCTAAAGGGTCGTCCGTACAATGCTTCAAAGGGTGCCATGCCCTGGAAAGGGTAATGTGGTGGCAGATGCAATAAGTAGGCAAAGGATGGCCTTGAGTCCTCTGTTTGTGGAAAGAAAGAACTGGGAGTTCATATCAACTTTTGATTTCAGGCCCTCCATCAAGATTTTGCTAGATTTGTTTGCATCCTTGGAGATACGACAGACCCTTATGGACCAGATAGGAGCTTCGCAACAAGGTGACCCACAGATTCTAGACATCATGGATAAGCTCAGTAGAGGGAAGACTTCTAGTCACCTCAATAGATATGCCATAGATGAAAAGGGGTGGTTGCAAAGAGATGGAAGGCATTGTGTTCCTCAAACTAAAAGCTTGATAAAGGAAGGCCTAGAAGAAGCCCACAATTCTAAGATGACCATTCATCCAGGCGGTAATAAAATGTATAGGGACATGAAGAGGGTTTTCTTTTTGGCTGGGATGAACAAAGATGTGGCCTAATTTGTTTCTCAATGTTTAGTTTGCCAGTAAGTCAAAGCTGAGCAAAAGGAGCCTGGTGGATTACTTCATCCGTTGGAGGTTCCGCGGTGGAAATGGGAGAGCGTCTCTATGGACTTTATAGATGGTTTGCCTAGATCGAAGAAAGGTAACACCAGCATTTGGGTGGTAGTGGATAGACTCACTATGAGCGCTCCCTTTATTCCAATTAAGAGTAAGAGGACAACATCATGGTTGGAAGCAATTTATGCCCAAGAGATAGTTCATCTTCATGGAGTACTTTCTAGCATCGTGAGCGATCATGACCCCATCTTTACAAGCGAATTTTGGAGGAGTTTGCAAGATGCATTAGGTACACAGTTGTGTTTGAGCACCGCTTATCATCCTCAGACCGATGGCCAAACGGAGCGGGTGAACAGAATTCTAGAAGATCTTTTAAGGTTGTGTATCCTAGACTTCGGAGGGACTTGGGAAGAACATCTTCCTCTAGTAGAGTTTGCCTATAATAACAGCTATCAGACCAGCATCGGCACGGCACCCTTTGAAGCATTGTATGGACGACCCTGTAGATCTCCAACTTGTTGGTGGGAATCTACAAAAAGATTATTACATGGACCAGATATGGCTAGTGAAACGTCCGAAAAGATTGAACTTATTCGACGGCGGATGAAGATAGCTCAAGATAGGCAGAAGTCCTATGCAGACAAGAGAAGGAATAACATCGAATTCGAAGTGGGAGACATAGTTTTTATCAAAGTATTGCCTTTAAGGAATGTAGTTCACTTCGGATCAGTAGGGAAGTTGGCACCTAAGTTTGTGGGACCATTTCCCATAATCGAGAGGATTGGCCAAATGGCCTACCGAGTAAAGCTCCCAGAAAATCTATCCGGTGTTCACTACGTTTTCCACGTCTCTCATCTGCAAAAATGCCTGCATGGCACTATAGAAGTTGTTGAGCCGAGTATGTTGGAAGAGGTCGAAGTGGAATAGGAGGCGACAATCAGACGAGTCTGTACCCATATCCTTGGGTCAAAAGTTAAGAAGTTGCGCAATAAGGAGGTAAAATTGCTAAAGGTATAACGAGGAGATAACCCGGAAGATGCGAATAGGATGACAGAAGACAAGATTCGTGCTTCGTACCCTTTTTTTTTTGAGGGTATATTCTTAAATACTTTTTCATAAGTTTTATCAGTGCTTGTTTTGTCAATATAGTATATTTTATCCATAGTATTTTCGACCTTTAGATAGGATTCCTATGGATGTAAACGTGTGTTTGAAACATGTTATGTTTGATTGATGCAAGCGTTTGTTAGTGGTTACCTATGGATGCATATACACACACATTAGGCACTAAGATCGGCTCAATAACTTTCATATTGCATATGGATGTGTGTGCATTTTCTTTTCTTTTATGGATGAAAATGGATGAACTAGCATATGGATGTTGCATTTGGATGGATGGGTGTGCACACATATAGAACTTATATGATACCATAGGTTTATTTGCATACTTATTGGATTCATGGCACTAACATACATTGCATTAAGGAGGTCAATTGAATCAGTAGACCGCCTGATCTTCGCATTAGTGTTGGGACATATACATACACCTTCAAATAAATTCATATAAGCATTATAAATCTTTAAGAACAATGGATGCCAGTGGTTGTTGGATGAGTAGATGGATGATGAATGGTAAGATATGAATTCTTCTCAACTTAGAGTTTTCGGGAGGAAATCCTTTGAGTAGGGGAGAATGTAACAGCCCGAATTAAAGGAAAAGGAATATACCATTGTGTCCGTCTCGAAATTCTGGTCAAGTTAGACATTTGGCTTGCGTAAATGGACATCGTATGAGGAAGTTATGAGGGTTTTAAGTTTGTATATGCACAGAAGAATTATATATATACGCATGAGTCAAAGTTGAGTCAGTGATGAGTCAAAATTTTATCCCGAAAGATTCAGATTCGAAAAATTCGTCAAACCGACAAAATTTCTTCTCTCGGGGGTCGACCCTCTTAGAGGGGTGTCGACCTATGGGTCGACACCCCTCAAGGGGTGTTGACCTATGGGTCGACCAACCCATAGGGGTGTCGACACCCCTAGGTCTAAGGTGGCAGTCAGTTTCAGAGGGTTCTACAGCTATAAATATGTGGTTATTCTCATATTTTATTCATTGGAAGTCATGGAGGCAATATGCTGCTGGAATGCGAACTGAACTGTTTTCTACAACAACATACTTTGCAAATCAAATTCAAAAAATCCAGATCCTTTCTTTCTTAATTCTCTAAACCTAATGCAGTGAGTTTCTAGCCGTTTTTAGGTTTAGATAAACAAAAGTAAATTGTGAAAGACTGTGACTTGAATATGTTGTATAGTATGATTCTGTGCTTGTGTAAATCCTATATTATGTCCTGATAGATCTATTACCCTAAATCTAACACAATTGTAGTTGTTTTATTATATTGCCTATGTGGATCTTGACTTGTAGCCATATTATGGTGAATGTACATCTATTAATTTGGACAATTGTAACAATGGCAAGATCTAGTTCCTTATGTAAATTACCTTTCACCTGTCATATTGTGATCAATCTAATATCTTGTAAACTTGACATGTAAAGCCATTTTTAGATCTAAACATTTTACTATGTCACCCTAATTATGCTAGATCTAAATAGTTGGACAACTAAAGGGTTAATTTAGACCTCATCATGTTTGCTTTGACATCATAGTAATTGCCACAAGTTATCAGCTTTATGTCCACCTTGTGATGATGTTAATTACATATCCATTCACCTTGCTATCAAGTTAAGATTATGTGTATGCCACAATATGTTGAAAACTATCAACTTTGTCATATTCCCTTTTTCATTGTTATGGCTAGGCTACTCTATAGCCTAGATGCCGACAAAATACGTGTGAATACAATAGTTAGGAAATAGGGGAAAAAGGGGTTTATAATTGGCATAATTTATGCAATATTGGACATTTAATTCAAATGGGGAAACATAGAATTAGTTACCTATAATGACATAGGTAGATTAGGATAATAATGGAATATTTAGTAATTACAATTTTGAATTGTAATTGTACTTATGACACGAGGTTAAGTTGTATTAGTGGCGGAAGTCTACCCGGACCCGACCGGTATATCCAGCAGCCACTAATGCTGAACCTAATATGAGAGGTCTAAGTGCGCAAATACGAATCGGGCTAAGACACGAGGTTAGGCCCAACTGTGGACTAAGACTGCCCAGACCCGACCGGCATATCCAGCATCCACATGTTGTAGGCCTAATGTAGGAGGTCTAGCCCTTTATAACCATAATTGGACATGATAGTGAATGAGACTACTTAACCTAATTTAATCCATAAGGATTGTATGATTGTAAACTTAAGTTAGGGTTAAGTAAAATTGGATAGGTAGTGGGTGGGTTAAGTAAATTAGAGGGGGTGGGTAATATATATATATATATATATATATATATATATATATATATGCCCACGAACTTAACCCAATAAGGTTATGTAATTAAAGACACCTAGTGGTATAGATAACCGATGGAAAATATAAAGTTATGTAATTAAAGACACCCTTTAGGGTAAGCTTAACGGACCTATGGCTATGTAATTAAAGAAACTTAAGGGTATACATAGTCAGTGAAAAACCTAGCGGGGATACAAGACAAAGGGGGGCTTGTACCATATAGTGTGGGACCCATTTCAAGTTAGTAACCCGGAGTAGGTATCAAATAAAGAACTCTGTACTAGACGGAGAAGGTGTAACAACCCACGTCCTTTAATGTCACTCACTAAGGGAATGCATTAACTTTCATGGAGTATTATAAGAGTATTGAACAAAATATCACAAGACAGATATATAAAATGGTACTTAAGAAATTCAAATTTTATTCATTGCAGTGGAAAAACAAAATATGTTTGGTTACAACATCAAAACCACATACTAGAGTCAAGTACACAAATATCCATCTTGTACAAAATTATTATCAGAGTACATAAAAGTAAAACCATAATACCACTCCAAATAGCCATAATGAAAAAGAGATAAAATTGAGCATTACTTTCAGCACTTCCAAGCATTTCACTAAGAAAGGAATCCAAGTCAAGCTTCATTATTCCCACCTTGAGGACCGGGGGAGGGGGGAGAGAAAGAAAAGAGACAAAACAAAAAGGGGTCAGACATAAGTCTGGCGAGTCTAATGACTTTAACAATATAATCAATAAAGTAACAGGATAAGAACATAAATTGATATAAGAGATGACTGTAACATAAGAAGATATGACAAGGTAAACAGGACAAACAAGATATAACGTTGATTGCTCTTCTAATCACTATAAGATAATTCCTACACCACACCAATGCTAGTTCCATACTGAAAGTTGATACCTCTAACTAAACATAGAAATAATAATAATGATGGTAGTTTCGTGTACTCCAAGCTGCTGTCATAGGTGCCGCCCGCCCCTATCTCCACTAGTTATACCCACTGCCCTCCCCATTCGATCGGCTCCCCGACTCGTAGATACCCGTGTTGGTCCCACAGTCGGTGTATCACTCCCTAAAGTGGTAACCCGATACTACTAAAATGCATGGCTTATACCTACACGATGCAACAGCGTCTTACCTACCAGCTCGGACCCACGCACGCACATGACTCCGTTGGACTTGCACTGCCATCGCTAACTCTTTATTGACCTCTTACAATCAACCCCAGTAAGCGTACCCCGTCCTCGACCTAGTTCGAGCTCACATAGAAACTAAATGGGTTACTGGTTGAAAAGGGTCCGCCCACTTGACACAAGCTTCCCTCCTAAGCTTGGTCCCCACTAGGAATTCCCACTTAACCCCTCTTTATCCCCATGTCTAATCACATGTCTCATCTTGGTTAAGTGTTTTAATTATGTTTCACATGCTACCCATGTTACCCACTTAACCCTTCTATCATTCCCATGCCTTACCACATGTCTTATCTTGGTTAAGTGTTCATTAATTCATTATAATCGTAATCTTGCAAGACCTCCCATATTAGATTATCGTTTTGCGGTTGCTGGATATGCCGGGCGGTTCCGGGAAGTCTTATACCGCAAACCGAATCTAACCTCGTGTCTTTGCATTATTACGCATCTAATTTTTGCCTTTGACCACTCACATTAGATTACCAAATTGTGGTAGTTGGATGTGCCGGGAGGTTCTAGACAGCCTTATAACGCAATTCGAATCTAACCTCGTGTCTTAGGCGTTCATTATCACTTTCTTGATTCAACTCCCAATTTTAAGTCTTGGATTAAAATACAATCCAACTACCCATAATTTCCAACCTAAATTATATTTATAATTTTAATCCAAATTAGGCCTACAATCTTATGTATACATGTTATGCCAAATTATGCCCAAATTAATTTGCGTTCACTGTTATTAACAATTCATGCCAAACCTCATGCATACAAATTATATCCAATTATGCCCAATCCAACTTATGACAAATCTCATGTATACAATTATGCTCAAATTGATTTATGCCAATAATCTCATTTTATTACAAATTTCCCCAAACTTTTCCCAATGGTTCAAACGTTATTCGTACGCAAATCTCAACGCAATATTTTAGGCTCGAAGCTAGCCTAATCTCATAAAAAAAAGGAAAAGAAGAAGGGAAGAAAATCATGTCATTAATACTGGCATAAAAGACGCATATGAAACATAAACTAGCATAGAACAATAAAATAGATCCAATTAGGCGTATGATAACAGTAATTTGGGTATGAATCTGAAAGATAAAAATCTACAAAACTTGATATGATTCGTCTTCCTTACAGGCCTGATCATTAAATTCAATTAACAATCCTATCACAATTACTTTTTAATTATATGTGAAAGTAACATAGACTCACATCGACAGAATTTAGAATTGAGAATAGGTTTGAATCTGATTTCTGAATTTGATTTGCTAAACCGTTGTTGTAGAATTACATTCTTTTCTTCCAATTTGAATACTCTAATTCCGATTTGCTTTGGAGAAGAGAAGAGAGGCTAGTTTTAATTTAGATTAGAGCAGTATGGTCGCGCTATGGATTAGTGTAATGAAATTAGGGTTAGGTTTAGGTGTGTTTTTATAGATGTATTAGGTGAATTAGGACCTTTAGATTAGATTATAGATCATCTGAACCATTGACCAGAAAACACGTCATCCAGCCAATCCCTGAAGGACACGTCATCAGAGAAATCTCTAGAATTCTGTGCAGGTTTTACCTCGGCATGGGCGCACTTTCCAGATGCGCCAGTGCATTTTTGTTCTAGTGCACTTCACAAGTGCGCCAGTTAGCCCAGCCTGCTTTCTGCTTTTCTGCTCAACTTCTATCGTCCATAACTTCTTCATACGATATCTGTTTTACGCAAAATCGGACTTTATCTCAAGTAGAATTCCAAGACGAACGCAATGGCGTAGCCCGTTTCACCTAATTATTCTTTAAACAATTAAATATTCTTTAATTATCTCTTAGGTCATTTTTTAAACTTATGGGGTGTTATATTCTCCCCTCCTTAAAGGATTTCGTCCTCGAAATCTTCAAGTTAAGAATAATGTATCCTGCCATCAAATCATCTATCTACACATCCATCATCCACAAGCATCCATTATCCTTAAAAGATTTCTAATGTTATATGAACATATGCAAAAGTGTGTGTATATGTTCCTTATCTAATGCAAAGATCAGGCGGTCTACTCATTCAGTCGACCTCCTTAATGCAAAACATGATAGTGCCATGCGTCCATTATGTATTCAAAAGAATTCTAATGATACATATGATTTCTATATGAGTGCACAAACATTCATTCAAATGCAGCATCCATATGATAACACATTTAATATACATCCATTTATTTAAATATGCATACTCATTCATATGTAATGTTAAAGTGATTGAGCCGATCTAGTGCCTAATGTGTGTGTAAATGCATCCATGAGAAACCACTAGCAAACACTTACATCCACTTGCATCCACCAAACATAGCATGTATCAAACACATGTTTACAACCATAGGATTTCCTACACAATGATCGAGGATATAATCGAGAGGATACACTAAACGATAGAACAAGTATAAACAAAGTGGTAGAAAAAGGAGAAGTTAAGAACATACCCTCAAAAAGGAAAGGGTATGACGCGCGTATCTTGTCTTCAGTCTCCCAAGTCGCATCTCCTTGATCATCTCCCCATTGGACTTTAAGCAACTTGACCTCTCGACTGCGTAACTTCTTGACCTCCGATCCAGGGATGCATGTAGGAACTTGTCAAACAGTGGCATCTCGCTCTACTTCCACTTCTCTAAGCATGCTCGGCTCTACTACTTCCGCGGTATCATGTAAATATTTTCCCAAATGCGACACATGAAATACGTCATGAACACCACTGAGCTTCTCGGGCTACTTCACTATGTAGGCCGTCTATCCAATTCGCTCTGTAATGGGGAATGGCCCTACGAACCTTGGTGCCAATTTCCCTACAGACCCAAAACGAACTACATTACTCAACGGTGATACTCTAATAAAAACCATGTCTCCAACAGTGAACTCAAGATCGGTCCTTCTCTTATCAGCATATGACTTTTTCCGGTCCTGTGCCGTCTTCATGCGTCTTTGAATCAAGTCTATCTTCTCTGAAGTTTCCCTAATCATCTCGGGCCCAAGCAAAATCTTATCCGTTGATTCCCACCAACAAGTAGGTGATCGGCAAGTTCGTCCATATAGCGCTCCAAAAGGTGCCATGCCAATACTAGTCTGATAGCTGTTGTTGTAGGCGAACTCTACTAATGGAAGATGTTCCTCCCATGTCCCTCCAAAGTCCAAGATGCATAACCTCAAAAGATCTTCTAGAATCTGATTCACTCTTTATTTTTGGTCGTCCTATGAGGGTGATAAGCGGTACTCAAACATAATTGCGTTCCTACCGCCTCTTGCATGCTCTTCCAAAACTCACTGGTGAAAATGGGATCTCGATCCCTCACAATACTAGAAGGCATGCCGTGTAGACGAAGTATTTCTCGGAGATAAACAGATGCTAACCGTAATGCTGTTCTTTTACTCTTAACAAGAATAAAATGGGCGCTCTTGGTAAGTCTATCCACTACTACCCAAATCCCCGTATTACCCTTCCTTGACCTCGACAACCCATCGACGAAATCCATGAAACACTTTCCCATTTCCACTGTGGAACCCCTAAAGGGTGAAGCAAACCACTAGGTTTCTTTTGCTCAGCCTTGACTTGTTGGCACACTAAGCATCTAGAAATGAACTCATCCACATCCTTCTTCATTCTGGCCTAAAAGAAAACTCACTTCATGTCCCTATACATCTTATCTCCACCGGGATGTATGGTCAGCTTAGAACAATGTGCTTCTTCAAGGATTGTCCTCCTCGAACCATCGTCTCGAGATACGCAAAGTCTCCCATCCCTACGCAACCAACATTTGTCGTCGATAGTATACCTACTAAGATGGCTCGAAGACTCCCCTCTAATGAGCTGGTCTACTATCTCTATCAACTGTGGGTCATCTCGTTGTGCCACACCTATCCGTCCCAAAAGCGTAGGTCGTACCCCTAACGATGCCAACAAACCAGGTACATAATCAATAGAGGGTCTAAAGTCAAAGGTAGAGATATACTCTAAAC
Source organism: Allium sativum (assembly GCA_030737875.1). NCBI lineage: Eukaryota > Viridiplantae > Streptophyta > Magnoliopsida > Asparagales > Amaryllidaceae > Allium > Allium sativum. The sequence goes on from CM060926.1 coordinate 397,610,977, forward strand.
TCTGCCGCTCGACAAATAAAGGACTCAAAGTCAACTTCTTTCTACTCAAGGCATCAACTACAATGTTACCCTTGCCAGGGATATATGCAATCTCAAAATCGTAGGATTCTAAGAACTCCATCCACCTTTGTTGCCTTAAGTTTAAATCTTTTTGGGAGAACAAGTATTTTAGCGACTTATGGTCTGTATACAACTTAAACCTCTCACCAAGAAAATAGTGACGCTAAGACTTAAGCGCAAAAACTATGCCAGCTAACTGTATGTCATGGGTAGGGTAATTCTTCTCATGGACCTTTAACTGCCTTCCACCATAGCATATCATCCTTCCCTCTTGCATCGAAACTTCACCAAGCCCTGTCCCGCAAGCATCGATATACACTGTGAATGGTTTACTCCCATCAGGCACAACTAAAACTGGAGCTATTGTCAATGCCCTCTTCAAACATTGGAAAGCATCGTCACAGTCAACATCCCATGAAAATGTCAAATTATTTCTCATCAACCGTGTAAGTGGGGCTGATATCTTAACAAAGTCCTTAATGAATTTTTCGTAATAGCCCGCCAAACCAAGAAAACTTCTTACTTCTGTTGCATTCTTAGGAACCTTCCAATCTTGGATTGCTACAACCTTCACGGGATCCACAACCATCCCTTCCTTGGAGACCACATGTCCTAAGAACCTCACTTTCTTCCTCCAAAAATGACATTTGGAGAACTTAGCTTTGAGTTGATGTGCTCGAAGTGTCTCTAAGACTTCCCTAAGATGTAGGGCATACTCATCCTTGCTTCTAGAAAATATCAATATATCATCCACAAAGACCACCACGAACTTGTTTAGAAACTCCCTTAACACCCTACTCATCAAGTTTACTAAATATGCGGGTGCATTCATCCGACCAAAATGCATGACGAGCCATTCGAAGAAACCATCGGGAGTCCTAAAGGCAGTCTTATCTATACTATCCTCAGCTACCCTCAACTGATGAAATCGTGTAGCTAAGTCCAACTGCGAGAAAATCGAAGCACCAACCAACTGATCGAACAAATTATCTATCCTCGGCAATGGGTGTTTGTTTTTCTTCGTGAGCTTATTCAGCTCCCTATAGTCCACGCACAATCTAAGGGAACCATCAGCCTTCGTGGCAAAAACAACAGGAGCACCCCACTCCAAGATACTTCTCCTTATGAATCCTTTCTTAAGCAGCTCTTTCACTTATTTACTAAGCTCCCTCCTTTCTCTTGGATCCATATGGCGCACTGGCAATGCAACTGGCTTTGCATTGTCCACCAAGTGTATACGGAAATCTATCTCGCATTTTGGAGGTAAGCCCCTAACCTCCTCAAAGACATCAGCATACTCACGGACTACTCGAACAGATTGCAAATCATCAATAGATGTGTCAAGAGATTCTATGTAGCTAAGCAAAATAGAACCCATAGGGTCACAAGAAATATCGAGAGTATTAACCAAACTAGTCAACAGTCTAACCACCCTCTTCTCACAGTCGAGAATGGCACCATATATGGCTAGCCAATCCATTCCTAGAATCAACCCATAGCCCATGAAACCAGGCACACAAGCGTTGCAATCGAACTCAATTCCATACACATATATTCTCAAATCCCGACATAACATAGAAAGATGATCTGTACCCCACATAGGATTTGAGACTACAATGGGATCCATAACTAGACTAGTATTTTGGTGCAGTGTTTCAACTAACGAAGCACATGTAAACGAATGTGAAACGCCAGAATCAAACAAAGCTTGAACAGGATGATCAAAAAGGAAAATCAAACTTTCAACAAAAATGTTTCTACCTCTCTCTTGCGTAGCTGCCATGAGAGTATGATCCTGCCCTCTAGAACTAGGTCACGTCCTATGTCCTTGCCTCCTTAGGCAGTCTTTAATCATAAGTCTTGCCACACCACCTTGGAAGCAACCCATCATCTTCTTCTTCCTCCAATCCTTGCTTAAGTGGCCTGGTGTTCCACAATTAAAGCACTTTTTCTTCCCTTGGCCCTTGTTATCCTTGCCGCCCTTCTTTTGTTGTTGTTGTGCATTTTTTGGATCCCCTTTCTTATCCTTTGCCTTATCTACATTAGCACCTTTCTCCTCTTCATTCATCAAAGCCATGTCGACAAGTTTCTCGAAAGTAGCCTCCAAAGGGATGTGGGACATAGCCAAGCCACGATGGTTCATTCAGACCCTTGACAAATCTCAAGGCCTGCTTATGCAGTGTATTAACTAATTCCATACCAAATCTTGCTAACTGGTCAAACTTGTTAACGTACTCCTTCACAGACGAACTCCCTTGTTTCAAAGCCAAAAACTTCTCTATGTATAAACTCTCCTCCGCTTGTGAAAGAAATTTCAACTTGAACCTTCTTCTAAAGTCTATCCTCGTGTCCATTGCATGTACTCCATTAGTTACTTCCCACCAAAAGGAAGCTTCGTCCTTCATCAACCAAGCAACTAGCTGAATCTTCCTTCCATCGTCTATCTCAAAGATACCAGACAAGTCCTCCACTTCCTGGAGCCAATTCTGATGTTCCACAAACATCTCAGTCCCATAAAACGGCTTTCTGCCCATCGCACGGAAGTCTTTGCATATCTTAGAAAAAGCATCTACACGGGGAGGAGGAGGAGGAGCGGCTGTAGTTAGGGGAGGAGGAATGTCTGTTGGGCCTGCGGCAGTAGCCCTAGCCTTCAGATACCTTCTGAACCAACCTGGTATATGTACGCCCTCGGGTATAATGGGTTCCCCAGACATGCTGAAAGGAAAAAGGGAGAGATTCAAAACAGAGAATCTAAAGATAGATATATAGCTTTTGGGGATTATGTTTTTCATAATAAACCTTTCTCTTAAAAGTACCCTCTTTAAAACATGTTTTTGAAAATAATTCTTTCTAAAATGCTTTTGAAAATGGTTTTCAAATTCTTTTATCTGTTATGGTAACCTTCAGCTCTGATACTACGTGTAACACCCTACATCCATTAATATCACTCACTAAGGGAATGTGTTAACTTTCATGGAGTATTATAAGAGTATAGAATAGAATATCATAAGACATATATATAAAATGGTACTTAAGAAATTCAAAATTTATTCATTGCAGCAGAAAACAAAACATGTTTGGTTACAACATCAAAACCACATACTAGAGATAAGTACACAAATATCCATCTTGTACAAAATTATTATCAGAGAACATAAAAGTAAAACCATAATCCCACTCCAAATAGCCATAATGAAAAAGAGATAAAGTTGAGAATTACTTTCAACACTTCCAAGTACTTCAAGAAGAAAGGAATCCAAGTCAAGCTTCACTATTCACACCTTGAGGACCGGGGGGGAGAAAAGAGGCGAAACAAAAAGGGGTCAGACATAAGTCTGGCGAGTCTAGTGACTTTAACAATATAATCAATAAAGTAATAGGATGAGAACATAAACAGGATATAAGAGACGGCTGTAACATAATCAGAAATGATAATGTAAACAAGATGAACAAGATATAACGTTGATTGCGCTTCTAAAAGTTATAAGATAGTTCCTTCACCGTACCAATGCTAGTTCCATACTGAAAGTTGATCCCACTTACTAAACATGGTAATAATAATAATGATGGTAGTTTCATGTACTCCTAGCTACTGTCATAGGTGTCGCCTTGCAACGACACGTATTCTACACATCATAGGATCGAAGAATATTTATTTCTTTCCCATGTGAAGTCATATGGTCATGTAACTTTGGGAAACATCCATTAGAGTCATTTCCCATGTTCATGATTTTTGTCGATTTTTAAATGACCATTTTGACCCTAACTGATCTTGTTTTGGCCATAACTTTTGATTGGTAAGGAATTTTGACCTGAAACCACTTCGATTAGATTCGTTTGATGGTTTACCTTTCCGTAGAGTGGTCATAATAGCCAAACGGACTTACCGTTTGGGAGATATGACTGAAATAAGGTTCGGAGGGTGAAAAACTGCTTAGCCGGGCCAAATAGGGTGATTAGTGAGTAGGCCCATAACCCATTTCGGGATTAGGGTTATGGGAAGGCTGAAATGAGATAGAGAATCATTCCATTTCAGTTTTATAACCTCCACTTATCACCAAGGAACCCTAAAAATGGCCTCCAACCTCTAAATCACCTCCAAATCATCTTTTGATCAAGGATTAAACTTAGCAGCATCTAATCATGGGAGATCTACACCAAATCAACATTGGAGCTGCTGTTTAGCATTGGGATTCACATCAAATCAGAGATTTATTTCAGATCTTAGTTTATTTGTGGCTAAGGTGAGTGATTTGAATAGTTTTGCACTAACTATGGCTAATTAAGGGTATTTAGTGTTAATTAGCGAATTTATACACTAATAAATTCGGGAAAAATGTTCATAAATTCCTAAATGATGTTTTAGACCTCTGGTATGAATTTGGGTTAATTTGGTTAAGTTTTGCTAACCCCATCATTAGTTTCACCAAAACATGCTTAAGGGGAAATATGGGGTTTTGGGTATGTTTGATCCATTTTAACCAATCATATTGATGTTTTAATGTTTGTGGTTGAGTATGCACGTTGCTATGATAGTATGATATGCTTTGTGATTGATTTCAATAGTTAGAATGGTCGAAAACGTCGTCGAATGGCGTAAACACTTGTTGGAAAAGCTTTAGGAAACCGTGCAGGTTCCGGATCGGATCGGATATGGGGCTCGGATCGGATATGTTGAACTGGGCAAGGGATTCGATCGGATCGGAACCTGACACTTGAGAAAATTGGCAAAAAGGAAGGCCACGCTAAATGAACTGGGATCGGATCGGATAAAGGAGAAGCGATCGGATCGGAAAAAGAAGGGGGGATCGGATCGGAGCACGTGAAGGATGAGGGAGCGGATCGGAGCGGAAGCACGAACTGGAGGGGAGATGGCACCCGACCCGACCCGAGGTTGGACACCCGACCCGACCTGAAGAAAGATACTCGACCCGAACCGCTACAGAGGAAGACCCGAACTGACACAACGCGGACACCCGACCCGAACCGATGGTTTGAAGAGAACCCGACCCGACCCAGTATTGACCAATAACCCGAGATGCAAAGGTAGTCCAATATGGGAAGTTAGAGCACAGGATCTAGTTGGGAACCGATGAGTTCACTTCATGGTTGGGCTTTGCTGCGGGACGTGTGCTAAGGAGTTGTCGACGTTCATAGCTTCGATTAACCACTGAAAATGAATGATGGGCTACTTATCAGTGCAGTAGAGTCATTGCGACTCGAGGGGCAAGGTGATGGTAGCAAGACTACGTTATCAGTGCAGTAGAGTCATTATGACTTGAGGGGCAAGGTGATGCTTAGTAAGAATATGAGCCAGCGCAGATGGGGTGAATAACTCCATGGGGCAAGTGGACATAGTAAGGATTGGTAAGGCTATGAGCTAGCGCAGATCGGGTGAATAACTCCATGGGGCAAGTGGACATAGCGAAGGATTAGTGGCTACGTTATCAGTGCAGTGAAGCCATTTTTGACTTCATGGGGCAAAGTGATCGTAGCAAGGGTGAGTGATCGTAGTGGTGAATATCGTATGCTTTACGCACTAAGTGAGAGATGTGAGGACGGATGCTATGTTTGATTGTTTGCCATCACTATGACATGCACACCTCCCCCACCTCCGTATCTTTACACCGTTTGATATGGCACCTTAGAGTGTTGTACAGTATGTAGTGCTAACTCTTTGGTTACAGGTCCAGGTTCAGGTATGTTTTAGTCTACCTGTTATTGTTCACTTTAGATGCTAATCGCTCATACCAGGCTTTATGTCTGACCCAGAGTTTTATGTCTCCTCTTGTTACTCTGGGTGCTCACACGAGCAGACTAGAGACAGGTTAGCTGGTGGTGCGCGAGTAGCTGATTCGGAGGTGGACATGAGGCTTCCACGTATGATATATATATACACATTCTCCCTGTGTCGTTGGTGATCGCTATTTGGGCATTATTAGTGTACCTCCTCTATCTTACTTTTGCTTTGAGACTGTTTGAAAGTTATAATAAGCTGTATTTTGGATTTCCGCTGCTGATGTTTAGTTTTGGTTTTCAGCTTATACACTATCTCACCTATTTTATGTCAAATATGTTATTATTATATTTTGTTCTATGCGCTGTGAGACATTCTACAGGTTCCTTGTTAGTTCATTTCCTTCTTCCTTTTTCCTTCTGAAGACCCGTTCCGTGCTAACTGGGCATGTGTACAGCGCACTTTTAAAGTAAATGTCGGTTGGTGCGGGGTGGCCTTCAGACTTGGTATCAGAGCTCTAGGTTGCGTAGTTAACCTAGGGAAAGACACTAGGGAGAGATAGTACATATATGAGAGCGCGTATTTGTGATTACTTTGGTTTTCAAAAGCTATATATATACTATTGGTAGTATAAGAATGAAGTCGCACTGCACTAGCACCACTATGGGGTCGTTAATCGTTTTCTCTTTACAGATTGAACGATGAGTAGGGACACCAGAGGTGCTGGTAGAGGGACCAACCATGGGAATGTTGCTGACATGAGGGCGATGTTTACTGACCTCATGAGAGACATGCTTAGAGAAGTGCAAGGGGCATCTCCCAATCCCGGAAATGGTGGTGGCCAAGTGGTGCAGGCACCGAGGGTCGATTTCGCCAAGTTGTGCAAGGATTACACTAACCTTGGTGGGAAGCCGTTCCATGGGACGGAGTCGGCCACAGATGTTCAAGACTGGATGGATAGCTGTGACCGTATCTTCGATGACTTGGGTCTTGAGGATGCGATGAAGAGAAGGCTAGCGTCTCGTCAGCTGCAAGGGCGAGGTATGAATTGGTGGAATGCCATTAGAACAGCTACTCCAGAGGATCAGGTTACTTAGGTTCAGTTCAAGGCTCGCTTTAGCGAGAAGTTTATTCCAGCTGCCCAGAAGTCAGTGTTGTTCAAGAGGTTCTTGGAACTCAAGAAGAACGGAAGGGCATTTTCTGACTATATTGCTGAGTTCGACGCCTTGTCGAAGTATGGGCTATCTCTTATCGATGCTCCTGAGAAGACGAATGAGAAGTTCATTACTGGTTTGGATGGATACTTGGGGGAAAGGCTTATCAACCACATCGATGAGAATTTTGAATCGATTGTGGGGAAAGCTTTGAGATCAGAGAGTCTTTACCCTAAGTCAAAGACCGAGGTTGCATCTGCAGAAGGGCCGAAGCCGCAAGCAGGCGGTGGAGGCAAGAATAACTCTCAGAATAAGAGGAAGCAGGATCAATCTAAGGGTGGCCAGAAAAAGAACAAGAAGGATGTTGAGTGCTTCAGCTGTGGTAAGAAGGGCCGTCATGCTAAAGATTATCGGTCCAAGCCAGCGGATAAGAAGTGCTTCAACTGTGCCCAAGTGTGACATTTCAAGGATAAGTGTCCGCAACCTCTTAAGGAGAAGCAGATTGTGAAAGCATATGTTATTGATGTTGTTCCTTCTTCGTCAAATGCCCCAACTGCGGCGGAGAAAGGAAAGAATGTTGTTATTCAAGGTATGCTTTCTATTTATGATGTACCAGTTCGAGTTTTGTTTGATACTGGGGCTTCCCATTCCTTCATATCTAGTGACCTGGTAGATAGGTTAGGACTGGAACCCGAGATAGTCGATAGACCATTGGTTGTGACGAACCCGATTGGTGGTTCGACTATCCTTGGTATGATTTGCAGGAACTTAGTCTTATCGAGTCATGGATGTATGTTTGTTTGTGATTGCTTTGTTTTGGGCTTTACTGGGTATGGCATTATATTGGGAGTCGATTGGCTCCAAAGATACGGGGTGGTGGTAGACTGTGAGGGCTTTTTGGTGACAGTGAGGGCGGATGATGGGCGGAGGGTAGTGTTTGGTAGTCTACCTAGTGATGGGGTTATGGCTAGTTTTGTAAATTCCCTCGACATTCCGCAGGATGAGTTGTCAGATGTGCCCGTGGTTGGCCAGTATCCGGACGTCTTCGAGGAGGTGACCGGGCTTCCACCACACCGAGAGATTGAGTTCCGTATTGATTTAGTGAAAGATGCCAGACCTATAGTGATGCCACTTCGTCGTATAGCACCAAGGGAGCAGCGAGAGCTCGGGGTGCAAGTCAGCAATCTTTTGAAGAAGGGACTTATTAGAAGGAGTGTCTCCGAGTGGGGAGCACCAGTTGTGTTTGCCACTAAGGCAGATGGTTCCCTTCGCTTGTGTGTGGACTATCGCGAGTTGAATAAGGTGGCGAGGAAGAATAAGTTTCCTCTACCGCGGATAGATGATTTGTTTGATCAGCTGGAAGGAGCAAGAGTGTTCTCCCAGTTGGACCTCACAACAGGATTTCATCAGCTTCGGGTAGCAGATGAGAGTGTTTCGAAAACGACATTTAGGACGCCGTTTGAATTTTATGAGTGGTTGGTCATGCCATTTGGGTTGACCAATGCACCAGCCTATTTTGCGGATCTTATGAATCGAGTATTCGGAGATCAGTTGAATAAGTTTGTTCTTGTGTTCGTGGATGATATCCTTGTTTACTCAAGGACAAAGGAGGAACACAAGAGACACTTGATGATAGTAATGGAGGTGTTGAGGAAACACCAATTGAAAGCGAAATTCTCTAAGTGTGACTTTTAGAGAAGGGAAGTGAGATTCTTGGGTCATGTTGTTTCACAGAGTGGTATTGTCGTGGACCCTACAAAGGTGGCTATGGTACAGGATTGGCCTACGCCGAAGAATGCAACAGATGTGAGAAGTTTCTTGGGATTAGCTAGATATTATCATAAGTTTATCCAGGACTTCTCCAAGATAGCCGCACCGTTGACTCAGTTGACTAAGAAGAATCAATCCTTCGTCTGGGACGGAGTATGTGAGAATGCATTCAAGAGTCTAAAGGAAAGGTTGACGCGTGCGCCAGTGTTAGTCATTCGTAAAGGGAATGAAGAGATGACGGTATACACGGATGCTTGTGGTACTGGACTGGGTGCTGTATTGATGCAAGGAGGTAGGGTTGTAGCTTATGCTAGTCGACAGCTAAAGCCGCATGAGAGGAATTATCCTACCCATGATTTGGAATTGGCAGCGATTGTGTTCGCATTGAAGATGTGGAGACACTATCTCTTGGGAGAACGATTTGAGTTGTTTACCGATCATAAATCGTTAAAGTATCTCTTCTCTCAGAAAGATCTGAATCTCCGTCAGCAAAGATGGTTAGAGTTCTTGGCTTCGTATGATTTTGATATCGCATATACACCTGGGAAAGGTAATGCGGTAGCCGATGCCTTGAGTAGGAGACATGGCAGCTTAGGGGCAATGTTTCTTGAATGGAAGCAACTGGAGTATATCGCGAGGTTTGATTTCAAACCAAAGTGCGAATTGGATCCAGTTATGCTAGCTAGTTTAGCGATCAGACCCACTTTGATAGAGCATATTGGTTCCAGCCAGAGGGACGATCCTAATCTATTGGAAATCATCTCCAAGTTAGAGATGGACATCGATGGTGAGGAGATGAATGTGTATGGCCTTGATCGAGATGGATGGCTTTGGAAGAATGGAAGACTAGTTGTGCCCAACGTGAATCGTTTGAGGGATGAAGTGCTTAGAGAATGTCATCACTCAAAACTGACTATGCATCCCGGTGGTAATAAGATGTAACGAGACATGAAACAGACTTACTACTGGGAAGGGATGAAAAGAGACGTTGGGAAGTTTATATCCAAATGCATGAATTGCCAGCTAGTTAAAGCCGAGCAAAAGAAGCCTAGTGGGTTGTTGAAACCACTAGAAATTCCCGAATGGAAATGGGAGCAAGTCTCGATGGATTTCATCGATGGTTTACCAGGGACTAGATCGGGACATGATAACATTTGGGTAATTGTGGATTGATTGACTAAGAGCACAAGATTTATACCAGTCAAATCGACCAGAACGACAGCCAAGTTAGCAGAATTGTATATGAAGTGGATAATGAGATTTCATGGAGTACCCAATAGCATTGTGAGTGACTAAGACCCGTTGTTCACTAGTGGGTTTTGGAAGAGCTTACAAGAGGCTCTAGGGTCAGGATTACATCTCAGTACCGCATATCATCCTCAGACCGACGGTCAGACGGAGAGGGTGAATCGTATATTGGAAGATCTCTTGAGAGCTTGTATATTGGATTTTGGTTGATCATGGGATGACCATTTGCATCTAGTAGAGTTTGCATATAATAATTGCTACCAATCCAGTATCGGTATGGCTCCGTTTGAAGCTTTGTACGGAAGACCGTGCAACCCACCATCATGTTGGATAGAAACTGGCGAGAGGTTTGTGCTTGGACTAGATGTGGTGAGGGAAACTTCCGATAAGATCAAGATCATTCAACAACGAATGAAAGCTGCCCAAGATAGGCAGAAGAGTTATGCTGATAATAGGAGAAGAGACTTGAAATTTTCCGTTGGTGACTTGGTGTTTGTCAAGATCTCTCCGTTAAAGAACGTGATTCGATTTGGCAGGAGAGGCAAATTAGCACCAAGATTTGTTGGCTCATTCCCTGTTCTTGAATTACTCGGGAATTTGGCTTATAGAGTTGGCTTACCAGAGATGATGGCGGGAGTTCAAAATGTATTTCATGTTTCCCAACTCAGGAAGTTCATTCACGACTTAGATATGACTATTTCACCTGATCAGTTAGAGGACTTCGAAGTAGAACCCGAGGCGGTTGGGAACCGCAAGCCGATTCGTATTGTGGGGCATGATACGAAGCAACTTCGAAGGAAGGCGGTGAAGCTAGTCAAGTTTCAGTTGGGCGAGAATGAGAATGATTGTACTCCGGAGACAGAGGAGAGCATTAGGAAGGCATATCCAGAACTCTTTGCCTGGTAAGATTTACTTCACGATTTAGTTATGTCGCATACTAGGATAGACTTATCTTACTTGTTTTGCATGTTTGATTTTTGTTTTATGGTTGATAGGCATGCGGGAACCTTTGTGTGTGTTTTGATTAGGGAATTTCGGGGGCGAAATTTCTTAAGGGGGGAAGAGTGTAACGACCCGTATTCTACACATCATAGGATCGTAGAATATTTATTTCTTTCCCATGTGAAGTCATATGGTCATATAACTTTGGGAAACATCCATTAGAGTCATTTCCCATGCTCATGATTTTTGTCGATTTTTAAATGACCATTTTGGCCCTAGCTGATCTCGTTTTGGCCATAACTTTGGATTAGAAAGGAATTTTGACCTAAAACCACTTCCACTAGATTCGTTTGATGGTTTACCTTTCCGTAGAGTGGTCATAATAGCCAAACGGACTTACTGTTTGGGAGATATGACTGAAATAAGGTTTGGAGAGTGAAAAACTGCTTAAACGGGCCAAATAGGGTGATTAGTGAGTAGGCCCATAACCCATTTCGGGATTAGGGTTATGGGAAGGCTGAAATGGGATAGAGAATTATTCCATTTCAGTTTTCTAGCCTCCACTTATCACCAAGGAACCCTAAAAATGGCCTCTAACCTCTAAATCACCTCCAAATCATCTTTTGATCAAGGATTAAGCATAGCAACATCTAATCAAGGGAGATATACACCAAATCAACATTGGAGCTGCTATTTAGCATTGGGATCCACATCAAATCAGAGATTTATTTCAGATCTTAGTTTATTTGTGGCTAAGGTGAGTGATTTGCATAGTTTTGCACTAATTATGGCTAATTAAGGGTAATTAGTGTTAATTAGCGAATTTATACACTAATAAATTCGGGAAAAATGTTCATAAGTTCCTAAATGATGTTTTAGACCTCTGATATGAATTTGGGTAATTTGGTTAAGTTTTGCTAATCCCATCATTAGTTTCACCTAAACATGCTTAAAGGGAAATATGGGGTTTTGGGTATGTTTGATCCATTTTAACCTATCATATTGATGTTTTGATGTTTGTGGTTGATTGTGCAAGTTGCTATGACTGTATGATATGCATTGTGATTGATTTCAATAGTTAGAATGGTCGAAAACGTCGTCGAATGGCGTAAACACTTGCTGGAAAAGCTTCAGGAAACAGTGCAGGTTCCGGATCGGATCAGATATAGGGCTCGGATCGGATATGTTGAACTGGGCAAGGGATTCGATCGGATCGGAACCTAACACTTGAGAAAATTGGCAAAAAGGAAGGCCACGCTAACTGAACTGGGATCGGATCGGATAAAGGAGAAGCGATCGGATCGGATAAAGAAGGAGGGATCAGATCGGAGCACGTGAAGGATGATGGAGCGGATCGGAGCGGAAGCACGAACTGGAGGGGAGATGGCACCCGACCCGACCCGAGGTGGGACACCCGACCCGACCTGAAGAAAGATACTCGACCCGAACCGCTACAGAGGAAGACCCGAACTGACGTAACGCGGACACCCGACCCGAACCGATGGTTTGAAGAGAACCCGACCCGACCCAGTATTGACCAATAACCCGAGATGCAAAGGTGGTCCAATATGGGAAGTTAGAGCTCAGGATCCAGTTGGGAACCGATGAGTTCACTTCATGGTTGGGCTTTGCTGCGGGACGTGTGCTAAGGAGTTGTCGACATTCATAACTTCGATTCACCACTGAAAATGAATGATGGGCTACATATCAGTGCAGTAGAGTCATTGCGACTCGAGGGGCAAGGTGATGGTAGCAAGACTACGTTATCAGTGCAGTAGAGTCATTATGACTTGAGGGGCAAGGTGATGCTTAGTAAGAATATGAGCCAGCGCAGATGGGGTGAATAACTCCATGGGGCAAGTGGACATAGTAAGGATTGGTAAGGCTATGAGCTAGCGCAGATCGGGTGAATAACTCCATGGGGCAAGTGGACATAGCGAAGGATTAGTGGCTACGTTATCAGTGCAGTGAAGCCATTTTTGACTTCATGGGGCAAAGTGATCGTAGCAAGGGTAGGTGATCGAAGTGGTGAATATCGTATGCTTTACGCACTAAGTGAGAGATGTGAGGATGGATGCTATGTTTGATTGTTTGCCATCACTATGACATGCACACCTCCCCCTCCTCCGTATCTTTACACCGTTTGAAATGGCACCTTAGAGTGTTGTACAGTATGTAGTGCTAACTCTTTGGTTACAGGTCCAGGTTCAGGTATGTTTTAGTCTACCTGTTATTGTTCACTTTAGATGCTAATCGCTCATACCAGGCTTTATGTCTGACCCAGAGTTTTATGTCTCCTCTTGTTACTCTGGGTGCTCACACGAGCAGACTAGAGACAGGTTAGCTGGTGGTGCGCGAGTAGCTGATTCGGAGGTGGACAGGAGGCTTCCACGTATGATATATATATACACATTCTCCCTGTGTCGTTGGTGGTCGCTATTTGGGCATTAGTAGTGTACCTCCTCTATCTTACTTTTGCTTTGAGATAGTTTGAAAGTTGTAATAAGCTGTATTTTGGATTTCCGCTACTGATGTTTAGTTTTGGTTTTCAGCTTATACACTATCTCTCCTGTTTTATGTCAAATATGTTATTATTATATTTTGTTCTATGCGCTGTGAGACATTCTACAGGTTCCTTGTTAGTTCATTTCCTTCTTCCTTTTTCCTTCTGAAGACCCGTTCCGTGCTAACTGGGCATGTGTACAGCGCACTTTTAAAGTAAATGTCGGTTGGTGCGGGGCTGCCCTTCACACGCCTGCTCCTATCTCCACTAGTGGTACCCACTACCCTCCCTATTCGATAGGCTCCCTAACTCGTAGATACCCGTGCTGGTCCTACAGTAGGGTTTATCGCTCCCTAAAGTAGCAACCCGATACTACTAAAATGCATGGCTTATACCTACACGATGCAATAGCGTTTGACCTACCAGTCCGGACCCACACACGCATGCGCATGACTCCGTTGGACTTGCACTGCCATCGCTAACTCTTTATTGACCTCTTACAATCGAACCTAGTAAGCATGTCCTGTCCTCGACCAAGTTTGAGCTCACATAGATACTAAATAGGTTACTGGTTGAAAAGGGTCCACCCACTTGACACAAGATTCCCTCCTAAGCTTTGTCCCCACTAGGAATTCCCACTTAACCCCTCTTTATCCCCATGTCTAATCACATGTCTCATCTTGGTTAAGTGTTTTAATAATGTTTCATATGCTACACATGTTACCAACTTAAACCTTTTATCATTCCCATGCCTTACCATATGTCTTATCTTTGTTAAGTATTTATTAATTCATTATAATCGTAATCTTGCAAAACCTCCCACATTAGATTGTCGTTTTGCAGTTGTTGGATATGCCGGGTGGTTCCGGGCAATCTTATACCACAAACCGAATCTAACCTCGTGTCTTTGCATTATTACGCATCTAATTTCTTCCTTTGACCTCTCACATTAGATTACCAAATTGCGGTCGCTGGATGTGCCGGACGGTTCCGGGCAGTCTTATACCGCAATTCGAATCTAACCTCGTGTCTTAGGCATTCACTATCACTTTCTTGATTCAAGTCCCAATTTTAAGTCTTGGATTAAAATATACTCCAATTACCCATAATTTCGAACATAGATTATGTTTATAGTTTTAATCCAAATTAGGCCTATAATCTTATATATACATGTTATGCCAATTTGCGTCCAAATTAATTTTCCTTCATTGTTATTAAAAATTCATGCCAAACCTCATGCATACAAATTATATCCAATTATGCCCAACCCAACTTATGCCAAATCTCATGTATACAATTTATACACAATTATGCTCAAATTGATTTGTGCCAATAATCTCATTTTATTACAAAATTCCCCAAACTTTTCTCAATCGTTCAAACGTTATTCGTACGCAAATCTCAACACAATATGTTAGGCTTGAAGCTAGCTTAATCTCATAAAAAAAATGAAAAGAAAAAGGGAAGATAATCATGTCATCAAAACTGGCATAAAAGAGGAATATGAAACATGAACTGTTGTAGAATAATAAAATAGATCCAATAGGCGTATGATAACAGTAATCTAGGTATGAATCTGAAAGATAAGAATCTACAAAACTTGATATGATTCGTCTTACTTACAAGCATGATCATTAAATTCAATTTACAATCCTATCACAATTACTTTTTAATTATATGTGAAAGTAACATAGACTCACAACGACAGGATTAAGAAGAGAGAATAGATCTAAATCTAATTTCTGAATTTGATTAGCTAAACCGTTGTTGTAGAATTTGATTCTTATCTTCCAATTTGAATACTCTAATTCTGATTTGCTTTGGAGAAGAGAAGAGAGGCTAGTTTTAATTTAGATTAGAGCAGCATAGAGGCGCCATGGATTAGTGTAATGAAATTAGGGTTAGGTTTAGGTGTAATTTTATAGATGTATTAGGTGAATTAGGGCATTTAGATTAGATTAGAGATCATCTGAATAATCTAACCAGAAAACACGTCATCCAGCCAATCCCTGAAGGACACATCATCAGATAATTCTCCAGAATTCTGTGGAGGTTTTGCCTTGTCATGGGCGCACTTCCCAGGTGCGCCAGTGCATTTATGTTCTGGCGCACTTCACAAGTGCGCAAGTTATCCCTGCTTGTTTTCTTCTTTTTCTGCTGAACTTCTATCGTCCATAACTTCTTCATACGGTATCCGTTTTACGCAAGCTTGGATTGTATCTCAAGAAGAATTCCGAGATGAAAGCAATGGCATAACCCTTTTCATCTAATTCTTCTTTTAAAAATTAATTATTCTTTAATTAACTCCTATGTCATGTTTTAAAATTTCGGGTGTTACAAAAGAGGCACGCTTACTGATTGAATATAAGAGATCCAAATGGAACAGAAGGTGTGGTCGGCGCAAACCGACCGGGCCATGTGTGTGCATGAGCCGAGAAAAAGGGGATAAGATAACTGTGACACCAATAAATATGGTTGTGCACATTTCGGGAATTTAGGGTTGCCACTTTAGGGATTGATACCTCCTACTGTGGGGCCAGCACAGGATATCTACGGGGTAGGGAGCCGATCGATTAGCATAGTGGTTAGGGCACACTCAGACGTATGCCCTAAGTCTACCAACTTATAGTGTAAGGGATCATCTCATTTTAGTTATACTAGTAACAGTGCAGAGTAAACATTAGTGTGTCACATACACCTTATCTTGCTCACCTTGTCACATCTGCCATTTATGTAGTGATTTCTCTCTTATCCACTTTATATGCCTATCATGTTGCCTTTATTTATCTACTGGCTAAAAGTAACAAGGCACTCCAGACTTTATGTCTAACCCTGTTGTTTCTCCTTCTTTCTTCTGTTCCCGCCCCCCAGGTTCTCAGAGAGGAAACACTCAGACTTAATCAGGACTCAGATATCATCTTGCTATGAGCTACTTCTGAAGTATGGCTCAAGTTCTTGTCTCTACTATTGATTAACTCTTTTAATTGGGGAATCGTGCTTTTTATTTACTTATGTACTGTGGTGGTGCAAGACAGAAGTTATTTTATTGTAATGGTTTTTGTGACTTATGAAATTGTGGACCACGACATTATGCTTTATGGTTGAAATAAAATTTTGAATTTTCCACTGCTGCCTTATTTATATTTGTCTTGTAATTATTCTGCGTCTTTTTACCTATAGCGCTTCCCGAAAATTAATGTGTTCCCTTAGTGACTGACATTAACGGACGTGGAGTGGCACATGAAGGCTGAGGAATTATCCTTGTCGTAGGTTCTAGCGGACTCAAAGCATAGGTACATTTGAAGACCAATTGCAGGTCGAGTGCCTAGGGCATCGTGGATAGCCTAGACATGTGTTGAGTATAGCATGTAGCACGTGTTGAGTATAGCATATGGAGTTTTGCTAGAACCGGGGCATCGTGTGTGGTCCTTGACAATTGATGGCAAATTGTTAGCTAGTCATACAATAACGAGGGTTCTAAAGCAAGGTTGGCGGGGATAGCCAGAGTCAGTCATGGATGTTTGAATGTATGTGTGATCGTGATTGAGTTGCTTTGCGATATATGAATGGATGTTTTAATTTCCATGACTGAATTGTTATTTCTTTTGGGCGTATGGATTGTAAAGTCTATCACTGTCATATAGTAGGGAAGGAAATTGAGAGTTCTTCTCTGGAGCTGGGTAGATTAGTTGATTATTTACATATTCTCATATACTTTATTGATGAAGTTTGGTAGCTGTTTTATCGCTCACTATGACTGTTGTCTGACTCAAGGTTTTATGTTTCCCTCTTATTACCTTGGGCTTTTCGTCCGATTGTTAGATGGGAAGACTAAGTAGCAGGTGATAGGTGATGCCTTAGTGGTAACGGTGATGCTGATCGATGGCGAGCAGGAGGCTTGCATTTTATCCACTTGTATGGGAAACACTTTCTAGTTGTCATGAAAGTTTAGTGTTTTCTGCTTCACTATCGCTACCTATTGTTTATGTTCTATTATATTTTATCTTTACGCTGTGAGCTTGGGAGAGATTCCGCTTGTGTTACCTACTATGATGATCGTTCATAGCAGTCGTGCACAACTTTCAGCGCATTATTCCTCTTGTTTAGTGTAGTGGTTATGGGCGGTCGTCACATTTGGTATTAGAGCTCTGGTTAACGATTTTAGCCAAAATTCAAGGACGTAATTACGTATGAGAGACACACTTGTAGATTTCAGTTGGATGCTTATTATATATGTTAGCATATATAGTAGTAGTGGTTGTTTTCCTTTAGCAGTTTATCTTGTAAGTGGACTAATTATTCTATTTTAGATTAAGAATGAGTCGTCAAACTCTAGGAGTGAGCCTGAGACCGGAAGAGTAGGAGATGGAAGAAGCCTATTGGAAGCTTTAGCTGTTGCAATCAAATATCTAGTTATGTTTGGGGAAGCCATGATGGCAGTAGCCAAGTTAAGGATGCTTGTTCCAAAAGTGTCAGTAGAGCGTGATGTTCCTAAGCAAATACCCAGAAGGGATTCTGCTAAGCGACAAAGGGAATATTCTCCTACAGATGAAGAAATCTTTATTGGCCCTAGTGTTAATAAGAAGAAAAGCAAAAGGAAGAAATTTAAGAAGAATATCACTTGCTTTAATTGTCAATTGGAGGGTCATTATGCTAAGGATTGTAAGAAGCCGAAAACTGAAAACAAGTACTTTGAATGTGGCAAGCCTGGACATAAGAAGAAAGATTGTCCAGACCTTCCAAAGAATAAGCAACCGGAGGAAGCATGTGTTGTGGAAGCTATTCCAATTTCCAATTGTATTCGTGATGAGAACTAGGAGAAGTTGTTGTCTGGATATGCTTCCAACCGGTGAAGTTGTTTGAGTTCTATTTGGTACTAGAGAATCATCTTCTTTTGCCTATAAGAAGATTGTATGTTGAATGGGTTCAGAACTTGAAGTTGTAATAGACCATTGATCGTGATTAACAAGTTGGGGGTTCGTTCAGTTTATGCACATTGTGCCATGGTCTAGTGTTGTCAAGTCATGGTTTCCCATTTATAAGTGATTGCTTTGTTCTTAACTTCGCTGGGTTTGTGATCATGTTGGGCATGGATTAGTTCAAGAGGTATGCAGCAAGGGTCAATTGCGAGAAGCTAGAGGTGAGAGTCGGGGATATGAAAGGGCGAAAGGTGTTGATAAAGTGTAAGCGCAAAGAGGGTGTCTTCGTTAGCTATCTATATTCGCTTGTGATTCCATAAGAAGACTTGTCATCTGTGCATATCGCTATTGAGCATGAGGATGTCTTTGATGAGGTCAAAGGGTTGACGCTGCATCGTGAAATCGAGGTTAGGATCGAGTTGGATGAGGGTGTTAGACCAATCGTTTTGCCTCTTAGGCGAATGGCGCTTAAGGGGCAACGAGAGTTGGAGGTGCAATTTCGCGGCCTTTTGGGAAAAGGATTCATTCGGATGAGTGTATCCGAATGGGGTGCACCGATCTTGTTTGCAACCAAGGAAGATGGCTAGTAAAGATTGTGTATGGACTATCGTGAGCTGAATAAGGTGACCAAAAAGAACAAGAATTCGTTGCCAAGGATAGATGATTTGTTCGATCAGCTTTGCTAAGTCAAAGTGTTTTTTTCAAATGGATTTGGCAACAGGATTTAACCAGCTGAGGGTGGCAAAGGGTAATGTGGAGAAGACTGCTCTTTTGACAACGTCCGGTTTCTTCGAATGGCTGGTCATGCGATTCGGGTTGACTAATGTGCCAGCGTATTTTGTGGATCTTATGAATAGAATGTTCGGAGATCAGTTGAATAGGTTTATTCTTGTGTTCGTGGATGATATTCTGGTTTACTCCAGGAATGAGGAAGTACACAAGACACACTTGAGAGTTGTGTTAGAGATCTTGCGAAAGCATCAACTGAGAGCTAAGTTTTCGAAGTGTCACTTTTTGGAAGAGTGATGTGAGGTTCATGGGCCATGTTTTTTTTTGGAAATGGGATAGCAGTTGACCTCACTAAAGTGGCAGCAATCCATGACTTGGATAGGCCTAAGAATGTGACGGATATTTGGAGTTTCCTTCGGTTGGCTGGTTATTACCGACGGTTTATCAAGGATTTGTCCAAGGTAGCTGCATCGTTGACAGGATTAACGAAGAAGAAACAAGTGTTCACATGGGATGCAAAATGTGAACAAACGTTAGGTATCCTGAAGGAGAGATAGACGAGTGCTCCTGTGTTTACCATTCCAAGTAGGAATGAAGAGATGGTGGTATACACTGATGCATGTGGACTGGACTTGGAGCAGTACTAATGCAAAAGTATAAGGTTGTGGCCTACGCGAGTCGATACCTGAAGATGCATGAGAAGAATTACCCAACTCATGATTTGGAGTTGGCGGCGATTGTGATTGCTCTGAAGATGTAGAGACATTACCAATTGGGTGTTCGGTTCGAGTTGTTTACAGACCATAAGTCATTGAAGTATCTTTTCTCCCAAAAGGATTTGAATCTTCGACAACAACGATGGTTAGATTTTTTTGGCTTCGTTTGATTTTGGTATAGCCTATACTCCTGGAAAAGGCAATGTAGTTGTAGATGCATTGAGTTGAAGACACGCAAGTTTAGGAGCGATGTTTTCAGAATGGAAGAGCCTTGAGTATTTGAAAAGGTTTGATTTTAGGCCAAGGTGTGAGTTGGAACATGAAGTGTTGGCAAGCTTGTCGATAAGACCTACTCATATCTAAAGGATTGGAGAGAGCCATAAGAAAGATGCAAAGCTTGTCGTGTTTATCTTGGGATTTGAAACCAAAGGATAAAGAGTTCGAAGTCGATCGAGAAGTTAGCTTCGGAAGCAAGGGTGCTTAGTTATTCCTAATATCGACAGATTGAGAGATGAGGTTCTGAGGGAATGTCATCACTCGAAGTTGATGATTTATCCTGGTGGTAATAAGATTTATCAAGACATGAAGCGAGCTTACTACTGGGAGGGGATGAAGTGAGATATTGGAAAGTCCATTTTTAAGTGTTATGGTTTGTTGGACCGTTTTCGATAGACGAGCAAATCGGAAAGCTTGCATACATAGTGATTTTACGCGAAAGATGTAGAGTGTGCACAATGTTTTTGTGATTCGTTTCTGCGAAAATATTCGCATGGTCTGGATTTGATAGTACCTCCGGATTAGTACGTTGACTTTATAGTTGAGTACGTAGTTACGAAATCTTGTAAGTTGCTTCGTGTTATAGCGAATGACATGAAACAACTTAGGGAAAAGACGTTTCTTTTAGTTAAGGTATAATGGAGTGGGGTGGGTGACGATGTTACGTGGGAGACGGGGGAGAGTATAAAGACGATCCATCCAAAACACTTCATCCGTATGACCCATTGATATTGCACCATCATTATTACTTGTTGATTTTGCTGTTATCTTTGTTGTTGTTTGATAGAATTCTGTGTGCTAGTATAAGGCTATGGACGCAAGGCTTGATGGTTGATAGTTTAGGCAATAGAATTGGCTTCTCATGAATGATAGGCATGCAGAATTGTTGTGATTGTTTTTGTTTAGAATTCGGGGGTGAAATTCTTAAAGGAGGAAGAGTGTGACAGCCCGCATTTTTTATGTATCGGAAGATCGTAATATATTTTTATTTTATTCCATAAGGGTTGGATCATTTTCATCTTCTAATATGTTGCTTATGGGGATGTGAGACATGTCCATAATTTTTACCAATTTATTTTGTGACCATTTTGCCCCTATTAGTCTTACACAGGGCATAACATTTGACTCAGGTCAAATCAAAGGGTGAGATGTGTGCCATTGGAAAGGAATTGATGATTTCCTTTCCATATAGTGGTTATAAATATTTCGCTCAGTGGTTTGGGAGGAATCGTTGTTTTAAGGTTTTTCAGTTGGTTGTCCAGGGTTGGTAAGCCATAATGGGTTGAATTGGAGAGGCCCATTAGTGGGCTGATGGTAGGGTATAAGTAGGGGGTGGGGGATATGAGAAATAGTTTAGTTTTTTTCATTTCCTCATTGGGTGGCATTGTGCTCCTTCTTCCTCTAGCACCTTTCCACCATTAAAAACCCAAATCCAAGAGGGAGATCATAGATCTACACCAATGGAGGCTAGATTTACATCAATTGAGGCAAGGATTCATCGGATTAAGGTGTTTGGTGCAAGGTGCTTGTTGTCCGGATTCTTATTTCTACTGTTTTAGCTTGTTTTGGAGAATTGGTGAGTGGATTACATCTCTCACATGGATTCAATGAAGTGTATGAGTAGCAGATCACGTTTTTCATCAAATTCAAGTGTTTTTCCTTAGATCTATGAATAGGTAAGTTCATTTTCATATAGATCACCCTAGGATCTGATTTAGCAAGTTTAGATAGGTAATTACTATGGTATTTCATATGAATGTGTAAGTTAGATCCATGGTTTTTGTTCATATGCGTATTTGTGGTGATTCCGGTGAATTTTACATTATCCTTGATAGGATTTTCATATTGATGGTATTGTTGATTTCATAACATGTTTGTAACCCTTTTGGATGAATTGGATGAGTTAGTTTCGTCGGATTTATCATTTGTTGAAGTTTTTGGTCGAAATCGGAGTTGAATTGCAATATGCAGGTTTTGGGTCGGCCATGAGTTGGATCGGCTATGAGTTGGATCGGCCATGAGTTGGATTGGCCATGAGTTGGGTCAGCCTAGTCAGAAAAAGTGGGTCGGCCTAGTCATTAAGAGGAGGGTCAGGCTAGTCAGAAGAAGTTGGGTCGGACCAAAGTTCGGTCGGACCAAAGTTGGGTCGGACCAAAGTTAGGTCGAACTAAAGTTGGGTCAGCCTATTCTGGTCATCCATTTCTGGTCAGCAATTTCTGCCATTTCTGGGTGGCTATTTCTGTTCGGACATTTCCGGTGATGATGTGACTTCAAAGTGAATTCAATTGGGAAGTTTGGAAGTGTTGAAAAATGTTTGTTGTTCGTTATATGCAACAAATGGGGAGACAACTCAAGGATGTATTGAGTTCTGTGAAGTGACAGCTCTAAAGTATTCTGAGCTTATTAATAGTCGTAATTGATAATGACTAGAGAAATGAAGGCCGAGGAATTATCATTGTCGTAGGTTCTAGCGGACTCAAAGAAGAGGTACAATTGAAGACCAATTGTAGGTCGAGTGCCTTGGGCGTCGTGTATGGCCTAGACACGTGCTGAGTATAGCGTGTAGCACGTGTTGAGTATAGCGTGTGGAGTTTTGCTAGAACCGAGGCGTCGTGTGTGGTCATTGACAATTGTTAGCCAGTCATACGATAATGTGGGTTCTAAAGCAAGGTTGGCGGCGATAGCCATAGTCAGTCATGGACACTTGAATGCATGTGTGCTCATTATTGAGTTGCTTTGCCATATATGAATGAATGTTTTAATTGCCATGACTTAATTGTTATTCCTTCAAATGTATGGGCTGTAAAGGCTATCACTGTCATGTAGTGGGGAAGGCAATTGAGGGTTCTTCTCTGGAGCTGGGTAGATTAGTTGATTATTTACCCATTCTCATATACTTTATTGATGAATTTTGTTAGCTGTTTTATCGCTCACTATGACTGTTGTCTGACTCAAGGTTTTATGTCTCCCTCTTATTACCTTGGGATGTTCATCCGAGTGTTGGATGGGAAGACTAAGTAACAGCTGACAGGTGATGCCTTAGTGGTAACGATGATGGTGATCGATAGCGAGCAGGAGGCTGGCGTACTATCTTTACTACTATCTAACAATTGGATTTCCGTTGTTTCCTATTTCTCTGAGTGTTGTAGTAAGGAAAATTGTACAAACACTACTGTTGTTATACATGTGTATAGAAAATACTTTCCAGCTGTCATGAAAGTTTAGTGTTTTCTGCTTCATTATCACTACCTGTTGTATATGTTCTATTATATTATATCCTTGCACTGTGAGTTTACGACAGGCTCCGCTTGTGTTACCAACTATGATGATCATCCATAGCTGTTGTGCACACCTTTCAGTGCGTTATTCCTCTTGTTTAGTGAAGGGGTTATGGGCGGTCGTCACAGAAACTATGTAGCATGTCCTCGTGGGTTCAAAACGATGATCGGGTTGGGTCGATGACGTTCGACCCGAAGCCATCGACCTGGAGCCCCTATAATATATTCAACACGCAACCAGAAAATTATTATGCATGTCTTATTTATGATCTGATCTGACTCCCAGATATTAAATTGACATGATTCTTGGTCTGTAGGCATGTAATCGTGATCGCTTGGATTTTGAATGGCCTTGTCATAAGATAGGATAACAACAACCTAAGGACGTTAGAAATCATATGCTGATAAGAGGAGGTTCAACTTGGAATTTGAGGTTGAGGATTTGGTTTTCACAACGATCTAGCCCGAAAGGGATGTTACGAGGTTCAGTTCAGTATGGAAGCTTGTTCCAAGATTTATGTGACCTTCCCCATTTTCGCTAGAATCAAAAACATGTCCTATAGAGTAAAGCCCCTCTAAATGTTGATTAGTTATCATGATGTCTTCCATATATCACACTCGAGAAAGTGATTGCATGACTCTACAGAGGAGATAGATCCCATTCAACTAGAATAAGTAGATGTAGAGAAGAAGTTCATAGTTTATCACTTGTCTACCCGCATTATGGAACATGACATTAAGTGACCTTGTAATAAGGGTACTTAGATTGTCAAGGTTCGACGAGTATCCACTTAGGAGCCCAAAGAGGAGATTCAAACTTTGTATCATTACTCTTCTAATGGTATGCATTTGAACAATTTTTCTTTAGCTTTTTATTTTGATAGGATCTTCCTTGTTTATCTTATGGGTGGGTAGATTTTAGCGATTGAGCTTATGGATGATAGGAATGAATGTAAACATGACATCAATACATGCCATGTATGATTTATTCAATCGTTTGCAGGTGGTTGTTAGTGGATGAAAATGGTCGCATATACACATACTAAGCAATGCACATTACATAAGCATATGGATGTGTGAATGCATTTATGACAAGTTGTTATATACATGATTGACTAACATATGGATGTTGAAAATTGATGATGGATGAGGCATACATATAAAATTTATCCGTGTCATTAGGATTCTTGCATACGAATAGACACCTGGAATAAGCATATTTGCATAAATAGAAGGTCGACTGAATTAGTAGATCGGTTAATCTATTAAACTATATAAGGATATATGCACTTCAAGATTGCATAAAAGAATAAATTGCATTAAAGGTAGTAATAAAATTGGATGCGATAAACAATGTTTGATTTGATGGGTGTAGGTTCACGATGTGACTTATATTACATCTTCTATCCCTGGAGATTTCGAGGATGAAATCCTTTAAGATAGGAAGAATGTAGCACCCAAAAAATTAATAATATTATTAGAAAATAAATAAGCAGGATAATAAATAAACTTAAATAGATAATGAATTTTTCTTTAAACGTTGAGCCTGTGACAATTTTTTGGATAGATTCCATATACATCTTATTATGACTCGAGTCAGAACGGGAAAGTTATGAGCGAAAGAATAGATATTCAGAATTATATATATACACACACAGAGACACACACACCAGTCGACTGCCCTACATAATAGTCAATAGGTATGAATGTATCTGGCTATTTACCTGGCCAAGTACATTTAGAACTAACAAGAGATTTAAGATACATTCGTAACTAGTTAGCCGACCTAGACTGGATGGTCAGATTCGAATTTGAGATAAAGATGTATAAACACATTTAAATTGAGAATTAACCTAATGCTAGATTTAGATCTAAAAATTAACCTAATGTCTAGGAATAGGACCATAGCAAGACAACATCAGGTTAAATTAGGCTAAATCCAACTGACCTAGATCCTCAACTGGAACTATAAATAGAGGGCTAATCCTAACTCCCATTTCATTCTATACATTTCTTTCTACCCTTCTTCCTCCATACCAAGGCCCCTTTTCCCTTCCCTCTAGATTTTAGAGGTTGAGAATAAAAGAAATAGTTTTAGAAAGGGAATATAAGTAAAAAAAATTAAAGACGCTAAGAAAACTAGAATCTGCTTAGGACAAGAAGCAAAGCTTAGGACCTCAAGTGACTAGGATGTTGCTATTATTATGAATAAGAAAGATTAATGTAATAAGCTTTATTTTACACTTGGACTATATATATATATATATATATATATATATATATATATATACCCATTTGAAACTTCTAGGCATAAAGATAATTCTTTAGATTTATAAGGAAGCATGTGAAAATAATTATAGAAACACTTATACATGAACTCAGCTCAGAAAGATGTGGATTTAACTTTAATAAATTGATTAATTCTTTTACAAGGATTAATATGCTTATAATGAATGTAATAGAAAAGGTCAATGACTAACAAATGTGAAAGAAAAGGACAGTGACCAACGAATGTAAAAGCAAAGAACAGTGACTATTATGAATTTACAAAAATTATAATGGGTTGGCAAAGATCTAAGTTCAAAACTTAGGCGTTGAATTATAGCTGTAGTTATAATTTGATAAACAACAACGACTAACATAATAGGTAGATGGTTATCCAAATTTTGACAGTTAGAAAATTAAAAGTTAATGACTATTGTGATAGTGGAAAAGACAATAATTATCGTAACAAGTAGGTGACTATCATTACTTTAGTAGGTAGAGATTATAAAGAAAATGATATTATGATGAATATGACTATTATTATGGTGACAGGTAGAGAACTTAAAAGGCAACGAATACCATGATAAGTTGATGATTATCACAACTATGACAGGTACAGACATTAAAGACAACGACCGCAATGAAATGAAGATAATTTAAAAGGTAACGACTATCGTAACAATGATTTTTAAAAAGTAAATAAAGAGGATTAAGGTAGAAGCACAAATAGGATTATTTTTGGAGGCATGTCCTAACAACGAACAGACATGCACGTCGGCACTAGAAATAAGTGGCATAGAAAAGGCGAGGACTGGAGGAAATGCATCTTAATGGTGTTCCGGTATGCAGGAATCGATGCGGGAAATAAGACTCTTTGGGTTCTCAAATGCTAATAGATAGATGCCCATCTACACAAATATGTGGGCGTCTTCAATGCTGGAATTAAAAGACAAAACAGGTGTGGACAGTCCAAACAACGCTTGTCCAGGTGGATTGTAAATAATGTAAGAGTTACTAGGCTATAATCAGCGGAAGGAGAGGGATTTTTTTGTTGAGTTATCATACAAGATTACACTTTGCGCCCTTCTTCAAATGTAGCATAGTAGTTGAGTAATAGAGGTCCAATATGCCAATTCATGAGGTAGACTTGGCATGACTTTTAAAGTGAAAACTTATGATGTAGACAATCTCGTTACGGAAGAAATCATGGACATAGGACCTTTATGAGACCTAGAACAGTCTTGAGTCTATTATTACATGGTCTTTCTCTTTTCAACATTTACTTTTTATTTAATAGACATTTTTGTTCAACCCATTCCTTTTTGCTTCCTACCTTGCGCATGGAGGGAAGTATCTGATTCAGGGGAAGATTTAGAGCATAACTAAAGAGCTCAACTTTTCATGGTTTATTCTTCTTTTCAGATTTATCTTTAGCTTGAATTTGTTATACTTGGATTTGATGGCATATTTCTGACATATACTCTTATTTGCGTTTTGATACTGAGGTGTACTATGATATTATGATTTCGAATGATCTTCTGAGGAGATGATTTTCTTGAATGTTTTAAGTCTTTTTTATGTTCCCTCTATGATAAGTTACTTTTATGTCATGTTATCTTAGCCATTATATGTTATACATATACCTAGATGACCCCCGCTCTTTAGCATTGCTCGATAAGAGGTATGTCAAGGTATATTGAAATTGTAAAGTTGCGATGCTGCCAAAAAAGTTTGTTGAGCTTAAGCAGGGTGAGATGTCGGCAATTGAGCTTTCTAATTGGTTAGAGGAAGTTTCCTGATATGCTTATGGTACCTCTGAGACTGTGATCAAGAGGAATGAGAAATTCTTAAAGGAAATGAAGCCTAGGAATACTTGGATGAAAATGCGACATGTGGAAGATATTTTCAATATTATGGTGGAAACGGTTGTTAGGAGTGTGGAAATGATTACAAAAGTTGGTAACCATAACTCGATGGAGACTAAGTGTTCTTAGGAAAAGATGTGAATTTTTAAGTGAATCGGGGAACAAAAAAGGATAAAAAGAATAGAGATGAGGTTGTTTTCTTTAAATGGTATAAGAAAGGCCATTATGCTAATGTTTGTCAATCAAAGGATGGCAAGGCAATTAACATAGGAAGGAAGAATTTGAGATTGTTTAGTCCAAAGGTAGCACAAGGTAAAGTTCAAGTTTGAAACCATCAATATCTAAACTCACTACTGTAGAAAGGGAAAGAAAGATGTGGTGGAGGATATATTTTTGATTCATAGCATATATGTTAAAGTATTATTTGATACGGGTTCATCACATTCATTTATATCCATATGTTTGGTAGATAAATTACCATGAGATCCATCATACCTTGTTACTTCCTTTAGGATGTCTAATTATATAAGGGGTTAGGCAACTTTAGGTATGACATGTAATTATTTAGAATTTAAGTTGCATAGTCTTGTTTTTACCTGTTGTTTATATTTGTTTAATTTTTTGGGATTGGGATTATTTTGCTTATGAATTGGTTAAAACATTACGATGCTAGGACATTTTTCAAAGTTAGTAAAATACTACAAAGACATCAAAGTTGCATTAATTAAATCATATACAATGCTCAGAATGCTAGGATACAGATTTATGTTTTATTAAGTGCATAAAAATTTGATAATGGGATTAGTCGAGCTCTTGTAGTCAAGGACCTCGTAGATGTCTTTGAACCAGTTGTAGGATTATTATGGGTAGAGCTACGGAGTTCAGAATAGATTCTGTAGCTGAGCTAGTACGTAGACTACATGGCAAGATGACATCATCCATGACGAAGGAGATAAAGGGGAAACTAGTGGAATTGGAATGAAATAATTTCATTATACCAGGAAGTTCGCCTTAGGGAGTGGTTGTGGTGTTCATGAAGAAACTAGGTGGATCATTGAGGTTGTTCATTGGTCTTAATTATCTTAATGAGAAGACAATAAAGAATAGCTATCCTTTCACAAAGGTCAATGACCTGTTTGATCGGGTATGTAGAGCCAAAGATTTTCCCAATTGGATTTGGTAGTAGGGTTCCGTCAATTGTGGGTAAACGAGGATAGTATTCCATTGATGGCATTACAAACAAGATATACATCGTACGAATGGATAGTCTGCCATGCCGATTGATGAATAGCCAACTTTCTTCATGTATTTAATAAAATGGATTTTTCGAGTGTATTTTGATAGGTTTATATCGGTTGTCATCTATGACAAATTGTTAAATTCTAAGGATGAAATAGATAACAAGATTCATCATACAATAGTGCTTGAGAAGTTGAGGTAGCATCAACAGAAAGCTAATTTTTCAAAATGTCACATTTGGAAGACAGAAGTGAAACTTCTTAGTCATATTGTTTCAAGCGAAGGGCTTTTCGTCTATCCAACTAAGATCGATGCTATCAATAGATGGAAAAGTTATGAGTGTATAACTAAGGTAAGGATTTTACTTGGATTTCCTAGTTATTTTGATGGTTCACCAAAGATTTTTAGTGAATAAAAGCACCATTGGCTAGAGTGACAAGGATTATCAAAAGTTTGTGTAGGAAAGAAAGTACGGAGAAGCATTCTAAAGTTTCAAGATTTTTTTGACCAATGCTCTTGTATTAATGGTACCAAATGGCAATTAGAATCTAGTAGTATATAATTATGTTTGTGGAACTTGATTGAGAGTTGATCTTATGTAAAGAGGGAAACAATGTTTATGCTGCTACATAGCTTAGGCGCACGAAGTGAGATATCTGACTCATGACCTCAAGGTAGCAGCGGTTATCTTTCCTTTGAAGTATGGAGACATTACCTCTTAGGAAAGAGACTTAAGCCATTCACAGATATTAAGTGTAACAACCCGGAAAATCAGAAACAATTTAAACTTTTTAATTTTTGCTATTTTAATGAATTCAGAATATTTAAAATGGTTTATTTTAAATAATAATGATTAAAAATTTATTTAAATCGAAGTTAGAAGGAATATATTTATTTTACTTTTAAGAGTTAGAAATAGAGCGATAGTTTGAAATTTTGAATTTGAACTTTGACTGAATGTACAGGATTCAAAATAAATTGGATTTTAGAAAAACCAAAAATATTTAAATCTGTTTAAAATATATTTCCAACAAATCTGAAAAATTGAAATTTCATAGCAGGAATAAAAAGTTATGGCCAGTTAAATATTCAAAATAGTCGATATGGAATTTAATATAATATAAAGCCCTTATAGATAGCCATTTTGCAAACGACCTCTGTTTTCGAAGAAACCAATTTGGTTGGATCCGGATTATCAAATTATTGCAGGATTCCAATTTTCATAATTTTTGGAATTAATATGTGAGCATGATAAATCAAATCATGTTTTGTCAATTTTTGCCAAATTGGATCGACCAGAAAATGGCCATTTTTCAAACGGTCTCCAAATTCGATGAAATTAATTTTGTTAGGACCTATCGTCAAAACATAGCTAGATTTATTGTTTGTGACGACCCCAAGCCCTGACAAGACGGTGCAAGGGTAATCTTTGGAATATAACACAGAAATAGATAACAGCAGAACAGAAATAAATAAATACACCAGATAATGTAAAATAGAATACAGTGGATAAATATAATCATCAGAGTTACACAGTATATAGGATCATACTTAGTACAAATACAGTTCAGCTACACATAAATGTCTACAGCGGAAAACAAAACATAATATGTACAACAGGAGCTGAACAACATAAAAAGAGATAAATGATAGGGTCCATCTTCAGCTCCAGCTATCCCGAAAGAGCCTGCTAAAACCTGAATACAAGGCTGCCCATGTAGAAATAGGGGCACCCGAGTTTGCAAGTGAAACAAGCTACGAGTCAGTCATGGGACTGGTATGAGAAATCTACTTAACACATTTTACAATATGGCTAATCACAGGACCATGCCACTATCGCGGAACGGGTTTACTCCATTGGATTGCCAATGCTTTAAAACAAGTAAATCTTTTAAAAATCGCAATGCTTTTTATAAAAATGAAGCCATTGTAAGACTCGGTTCCCATCACACAATGCAACACAAAGCGGAGGATAGAGTTTTACCTTATAATGGCCAAAACATGCTTGATACGAGCAAAACAAATAATTTGATATTATTGCTAGCGTATATATGTTTCAAAAACAATTTCAATCATAACTATCAATCATAGATGGCATGGGTACCATATATCATGTCGCCATATATATATACAATCAAAACCACACGGTGTCATATTTGGAAATTGGATTTCCATCATTAACCAAGGCAAAAGATAGTCCTTACCGAATTCATGACGCTCTAGCCCGCCCCTCAGGACCCAGACTCAAGTGGGCCCTTCGATCGTCAGTGTCGGTCCACCGATGCGGATTAAAATGCCTGAACACTGCGTTTCCCCGCCCTATAGGGCGTTACTAGTCATATCCGACCACATCATCGGCTCCGAAGAGACCGAAGCAAACCGAGGGCTCGCTTTCCATCATTCACATAAGTGAAATACCCAGGCGTGCAAAACCCAAAGCACTACTCCTAGCTAGAAGGAAACGCATGTCCTCCCTGAAGTCCTTCTCCCGTTTCTGGCTCATACCGGGGTGTGAGGCTCGCGAAACAACGCTATACACAAAGCTATGCCACACAGGCCGCGCTTTGATCATCAGCCACAAGACTTTGCTTTTCAACAGAAGCCTTGATCATCTGCGACTTAGGCATGCCACACAGGCAATTCACTCCATGCGACTGATTTCTATCGATATATAACCTCTGAGCTCGTATGTTTCAGAGAAGGGCGTTAAGCAAGAGAATAAATTCTCCGCCGCCAAATAGATATATATTTAATAGAGATCAATCATCATAGAACAAAATCCAATGTCAGTCACACAGTCCATTTACAAGTTCGTTTTGGGTCTGAACGAAACCGGAGGCACTCAATACCTCGCACATCCGTACAATCTACAAGTACGTCCGGACGGCTACTACTTCAGCCCCTTCAAGATAGCTACTCCTATCATGAGTATCAGTAGCAGCCCTCCATTCGACATGAAGATCATCGGTCTTGCACCATCTTCATATCTTCGACTTTCACATGTCGATCAATTATTTGAAATGAGAATCAACTCAGCCTTTTCAAATAATTCACGTATATTTAGAATTTCAAATCAATTCACTTCAGTGTTAATTTATTCGATATCACTAATTCTGTTCTTTAATGTAATTTCACGGCGAACACATTCAACCATCAAACATCACATAAACCGAGAAAATTCAGTTTATTTCCATTCCATATCGTTTATAATATTTTATCATGATTTATCGCTACTTTTATTTATTTAAAAATAGCCAATTCATTCAAACGACACTTCAGGCCATAACGCGGCCGTGGTGCTGTTTTTCTTCAAATTTTATTTACACATATCTGAAAATCTAACTGTTGTATCTTCACAAATTTTATATCATTAGACAGATCTCTTCATAATGAATCCAACGGTTTCAGTTTTGGGAAGATGGTCGGATCTCCCGGTACAATCGTTTGAAGTTACGATTTCAAAATACGAACTGCAGCGTCGTTATTCGATTTAATTTAATTATATTTTATATATATATATAAATATAATTAATTCTAGCATTGTTTTTCTTTAGATTTGAATTAATCATTCCAGACAATCCAACAGTTGGATCTTCACAAACTGGGTGTCGTTGGAAAGATATTTCCAAAGCGAACCCGACGGTTTCGGTTTCGGGAAAATCCGATGGTCGGATCTCCCTCAATAATCGTTTGAAATCACGGTTTCAAAACACGAACTGCAGCTTCGTTATTCGACTTATTTTAATTATATTTATATAAATATAATTCTTCCTTCGATTTCAAAACTATATTCATTTCATATATTTGATAAAAATGATATTTTTGTCATCAAAAATATTGATTCAACACCTGAATATTTTTAGCACTTCATTTTCACAATAAAAATGTAGATTTTATTGTTCATTCCATATATTCAACACATGAATGTTTTCGACTTCACACGTACGATAAAAATATTATTTTTATCGTTCTAGTCCTTTATTCAACACATTAATATGTTCTATAGTTTATATATATAATAAAAATGTGATTTTTATTGCAAAACAATTTATTTCAAAGCACGATTATTTCATATAGTCTATACATAAGGTAAAAATGTTATTTTTGGTGTTAAAACATTTTATTTAAAATACTAATATTTTATATAGCCTATATATATAATAAAAATGTGTTTTTTATTGTTAAACAATTTATTCAACACATCAACTTCATTCAACACATGAATTTCTACTCAACACATGAATATAGTTTTCAACACATGAAAATAATTCTAACACATGAATATTATTGAAAATTTTGGCAGCATAACGGCAGGGTAGTTAAAACCGGGACCATCCCTAGTACGGCTCCTCACTCTACCTTAAAACCTCGCGGTTTTTGACAATGGGGATTTTCAATATCTAGTATGTACGCAGACGAATTTTCCCATATACTAATCCTATTGGGATTTCAATCACAATCAATCATTTCAAATCAATCATTCATGATATTCACATAATTTTCACATCAACCAACAATCCAAATAATATCACAAGCAATATATATATATCGTCCATGGTCTGTGGACGAGGGGAGTGTGTGTGTGTGTGTGTGTATATATATATATATACATATACATATATAACTATATTTCGATTCACTGCAATTCATTTCAATTCATTTCAACGCATATATCACTTTTACAACGCATATATAACTTATACATCGAACATACAACTTATACAACGCTTATACATGTGGTGTACAATGCTTATATAACTCA
This sequence comes from Allium sativum, assembly GCA_030737875.1. Taxonomy (NCBI): domain Eukaryota; kingdom Viridiplantae; phylum Streptophyta; class Magnoliopsida; order Asparagales; family Amaryllidaceae; genus Allium; species Allium sativum. Next base: position 397,644,440 of record CM060926.1, read on the forward strand.
TACATCGACTATATAATTTATACATCATTGTTTTCCATATCGTTTATAAATTAGAAATCTCATATTGTGTTCCACTCCTCCAAAATTTGCAGAAGGCTCAAAAAAATATGCGGTCGCTTCTGAAATGTAGAAGACGTCCACATGATCCCGGCGTCTCTTGTTTCACTGGATTTCTTCAACATAGCAAAAAGATATGATTTTTATTGTGAAATCTAAAACCGTAGCGCTTTAAAGTGCTATAAACTATTTTAAATAATATAAACCATACCTCAGTAGTTTTGTTCAAACCTAGTCCACGGATTTGCGCGCAAACGGAGGAGCTTGAGGGCGATCGGCCTATGCCACGCTGTCGGCCTTGGAGAGGCGCACGTGCGCCAGTGGTGGGGTGGAGTTCGTTGGCTCCTAGTGGCGGCGGCTTGAACGTCGTGACTTCCGGGACTTGATTCTCGCAGCACGTAGATGAGGGAGGGAGCGGCTTGTCTTAATTTGAAGAGGGGAGGATGCTCTTAAAAAAGTTCAACTGGAGGGAGGTGAAAGGATGAGCGGTTTCGCCGGAAAATGGCTGGGAAAAGAGGAGCACGGTTCCGCCGTTAATCGCGAGTCGGGGAGAGAGAAAGGCGGTTTTTTTTTTATATAATTTTTTTGATTGGCCCGTGGTTTTATAATTTCAAAAATACCTCCTTCCACACCTGGACTCCAATCCAAACCCAACGACTGTCGCCCCTAGCTAAATACCCCCATTCCGAATACAATGGGATATGTTTTGTAGGCCATTCGACTATTTCAGTAAATTTTTCTTCAAATTAAAATATAAAACCTTCAATATTTGATTTGAACGTACATTTCAATTTGCCCGGGTCACATACTGATTCTAAAAATTCCCGAAAAATAAACCTAGCTATGTTCTGACGATACGGTCCCTACAAAACTAGTTTCGTCGAATTCTTAGACCGTTTGAAAAATGTCCATTTTCTAGTCGATCCAGTTTAACTATAATTCACCAAACACAATTTCCTTCGCCACGCTCACATATTAACTTCAAAAACTATGGAATTTGAAACATAGCAATAATTTCACATCCCTGATCCAACAAAAGTGGTTTTGTCGAATTCTAAGGTCATATACAAAATGTCTATTTTCAAGGGCTATATATTCTCTGCAGCGACCTTTCTGAAAATTCATTTAGCCACAACTTTTGATTCCCGCTACGAAACTTCGATTTTTCAGATTCGTTTGAAAGATATTCACTAACATATTTAAATATTTTTTGTTTCACTAAAATCCGTTTTATTTTGCACCCGGTACAGTCAGTCAAAGTTTGAATTGAAATTTTGAAACTGCCGCGCCATTTCAGGCCTTGTTTATAATTTAAAATAATTATATTTATTTTCAAATGTCGATTCAAACATACTTTTCGTCGTTATTATTTAAAATATTTATTTTAAATATTTAAAATCCACTAAAATAGCCAATTTAAAATTTTTAAACTGGTTCAAATTTTCTGAATTGTTACATTCTCCCCCATTTAAAACTTATCATCCCCGAAAAGGAACGAAGTCGGAAGTTGTTTAACTGACCAACTCAAAATTCATTCTGGCTTCCATTCTTTAACTTTTCAGTTTCTAAGAATTTTCTAATTCTTCAAAAATTTGGCTAACATCCTAAATTTTTGAAAAATTTCACCATAACCTCCTTTGTACGGGGAGGGGTTTGGAAATTTATTGGGCCGTATTATGTACCCAATAAATCCTAATAAGCATGCACAAATTATAATGATATATTCCGGTGTCCACAGGGGAGTGTGTATAGATCATAACTCCAGAGAATAAATTCTCATCACCCTATAAATGGTTTTCGTGCCTTAATGACCAGAGAGACGTGTTTATTGTCATCTCCAGACCCATGTGGGGTTTTTATTAATCTTGCAATTTACCGTTACATTTTATATAGTCCAGATCAGTCATCAGTTCAACCTGTAAAATATAGTCATTGCCATACAAGTCTCTCGCTCGTATGGTAAATCTTCAACCTCGTCACACAAGCTCCAAATGATTATGTGGTATATGATGAAGTATGCCCATCCTCAAGAATTATGCCATGTAGTGTAGTTCAAAATTAATTGTTACTATCCTATGGCAACATTTATTATTACACATAGAACAACCAGCACTCCGCATCCAATGGCATTCACAGGAGTTGATATAATAATAAATTTGCGCATCCAACTCATTAAGGTTTACCTATTTGTCGGGCACGCAAATAAATTCTCTACTCAACAGCTAACCCATTTACCTGTTCAAACATATATAATGCACATGTATATATTTCTATCTTTTTTAAGTCAGTTCAATACTTGATTTAATTGCATAAATTTACCATCATTCTCTTATTGATTAAATTAGCTATCATTCTAATAATTTAATTAATCAAGTCCTCAATCACACAACACAAACAACAATCTATTTGTTTTTAACTTTTCAAAAATATGCCTTCTATATATTCAAAAATCATATTTCTAAAACCAGACTATATATATAATCACAAATACGTTATTTATAAACACATAACTCTCAACTCGTTCTGGGGCATTTCTGACCCCATCTCTACTGAGTTATTCTGACTCTGCTATACTCATACTAGGACAAACTGATCCTATCTGTAATGAGTTATTCGTTCTAGAACACAACTGGTTCTATTACTGACGAATTTGTTAATATATTATATTCCAGAACTAAGCTTAACCAAAGCTCTGATACCACGTTTGTGACGACCCCAAACCCCGACAAGACGGTGCAAGGGTAATCTTTGGAATATAATACATAAACAAATAACAGCAAAACATAAATACACCAGATAATGTACAATAGAATACACTGGATAAATATAATCATCAGAATTACATAGTATATAGGATCATACTTAGTAAAAATACAGTTCAGCTATACATAAATGTCTATAGCGGAAAACAAAACATAATATGTACAACAGGAGCTGAGCAACATAAAAAGAGATAAATGATAGGATCCATCTACATCTCCAGCTATCCCGAAAGAGCCTGCTAAAACCTGAATACAAGGCTGCCTGTGTAGAAATAGGGGCACCATAGTTTGCAAGTGAAACAAACTACGGGTCAGTCATGGGACTGGTATGAGAAATCTACTTAACACATTTTACAATATGGCTAATCACAGGACCACGCCACTTTTGCGGAACGGGTTTACTCCATTGGATTGCCAGTGCTTTAAAACAAGTAAATCTTTTAAACATCGCAATGTTTTTATAAAAATGAAGCCATTGTAAGACTCGGTTCCCATCACACAATGCAACACAAACCAGAGGGCAGAGTTTTACCTTATAATGGCCAAAACATGCTTGATACGAGCAAAACAAATCATTTGATATTATTGCTAGTATATATATGTTTCAAAAACAATTTCAATCATAACTATCAATCATAGACGGCATGGATACCATATATCATGTCGCCATATATATATATATATATATATATATATATATATATATATATATATATATATACAATCAAAACCGCACAGTGTCGTATTTGGAAATTGGATTTCCATCATGAACCAAGGCAAAAGATAGTCCTTACCGAATTCGAGACGCTCTAGCCCGCCCCTCAGGACCCAGACTCAGGTGGGACCTTAGATCGTCAGAGTCGGTCCACCGATGTGGATTAAAATGCCTGAACACTGCGTTTCCCCACCCTATGGGGCGTCAATGGTCATATCCGACCACACCATCGGCTCCGAAGAGACCGAAGCAAACCGAGGACTCGTTTTCCATCATCCGCATAAGTAAAATACCCGGGCTTGCAAAACCCAAAGCATCACTCCTAGCTAGAAGGAAACGCATGTCCTCCCTGAAGTTCTTCTCCTGTTTCCGGCTCGTACCGGGTTGTGAGGCTCGTGAAACAACTCTTTACACAAAGCTATGCCACACAGGCCATGCTTTTATCATCAGCCACAAGACTTTGCTTTTCAACAGAAGCCTTGATCATCTGCCACTTAGGCATGCCACACAGGCAATTCGCTCCATGCGACTGATTTCTATCAATATATAACCTCTGAGCTCGTACGTCTCAGAGAAGGGCGTTAAGAAAGAGAATAAATTCTCCGCCGCTAAACAGACATATATTTAATAGAGATCAATCAGCACAGAACAAAATCCAATGTCAGACACACAGTCCATTTACAAGTTCGTTCTGCGTCTGAACGAAACCTGAGGCACTCAATACCTTGCATATCCGTACAATCTACAAGTACGTCTGGACGGCTACTACTTCAGCCCCTTCAAGGTAGCTACTCCTATCATGAGTATCAGTAGCACCCCTCCATTCGACGTGAAGATCATCGGTCTTGCACCGTCTTCATATCTTCGACTTTCACTCGTTGATCAATTACTTGAAATGAGAATCAACTCGGCCTTTTTAAATAATTCACGTATATTAAGAATTTCAAATCAATTCATTTCAATGGTTAAATTATTCGATATCACTAATTCTGTTCTTTAATGTAATTTCACGCCAACACATTCAACCATCAAACATCACATAAACCGAGCAAATTCAGTTTATTTCCATTCCATATCGTTTACATTATTTTATCATGATTTATCGCCATTTTTATTTATTTAAAAATAGCCAATTCATTCAAATGATGCTTTAGGCCATTACGCGGCCGTGGCGCAGTTTTTCTTCAAATTTGATTTACACATATCTAAAAATCTAACCATTGGATCATCACAAATTTTATATCATTAGAAAGATCATTTCAAAATGAATCCAATGGTTTCAGTTTTGGGAAAATCCGATGGTCGGATCTCCCGGTACAATCGTTTGAATTACGATTTCAAAATTCAAACTGCAGCGTCGTTATTCGATTTAATTTAATTATATATATATATATATATATATATATATATATAATCGATTATGGCGCTGTTTTTCTTCAGATTTGAATTAAACATTCCAGACATTCCAATTGTTGGATCTTTGCAAAGTGGGTGTCGTTGGAAAGATATTTCCAAAGCGTACCCGACAGTTTCGGTTTCGCGAAAATCCGGTGGTCGGATCTCCCGCAATAATCATTTGAAATCACGTTTTCAAAACACGAACTGCAGCTTCGTTACTCAATTTATTTTAATTATATTTATAGAAATACATATAAATATAATTCTTCCTTCGATTTCAAAACTATATTCATTTCATATATTTGATAAAAATGATATTTTTATCATCAAAAATATTTATTCAACACATGAATATTTTTAGCACTTCATTTTCACTATAAAAATGTACATTTTAATGTTCAATCCATATATTCAACACATGAATGTTTTCGACTTCACACATACGATAAAAATATGATTTTTGTCGTTCTAGTCCTTTATTCAACACATGAATTGTTCTGTAGTTTATATATATAATAAAAATGTGAGTTTTATTGTAAAACAATTTCAAAACACGATTATTTTATATAGTCTATACATAAGGTAAAAATGTTATTTTTGGTGTTAAAACAATTTATTTAAAATACTAATATTTTATATAGCCTACATATATAATTAAAATGTTATTTTTACTGTAAAACAATTTATTCAACACATGAACTTCATTCAACACATGAATTTTTACTCAACACATGAATATAGCTTTCAACACATGAAAATAATTCTAACACATGAATAATATTGAAAATTTCGGCAGCATAATGGCAGGGTAGTTAAAACCGGGACCGTCTCTAGTACGACTCCTCGCTCTACCTTAAAACCTCGCGGTTTTTGACAATGGGGATTTTTAATATCTAGTTCGTACGCTGACGAATTTTCCCATATACTAATCCTATTGCGATTTCAATCACAATCAATCGTTTCAAATCAATCATTCATGATATTCACCAAATTTTCAAATCAACCAACAATCCAAACAATCTCACAACCAATATATATATCGTCCATGGTCTGTGGACGAGGGGAGTGTGTATATATATATATATATAAATATATATATATATATATCGCATATAAATATATTTTGATTCACTTCAAATCATTTCAATTCATTTCAACACATATATCACTTTTACAATGCATATATAACTTATACATTGATAATACAATTTATACGACTCTTATACATGTGGTGTACAATGCTTATATAACTCATACATTGACTATATAATTTATACATCGTTGTTTTCCATATTGTTTATAAATTAGAAATCTCACATTGGGTTCCACTCCTCCAAAAATTGCAGAAGGCTCAGAAAAATATGCGGTCTCTTCTAAAATGTAGAAGACGTCCACACGGTCCCGGCTTCTCTTGTTTCACTGGATTCATCAACATAGCAAAAAGATATGATTTTTTTTGTGAAATCAAAAACCGTAGCACTTTAAAGTGCTATAAAATATTTTAAATAATATAAACCGTACCTTAGCAGTTTTGTTCAAACCTAGGTCACGGATTTACGCGCAAACGGTGAAGCTTGAGGGCGATCGGCCTATGCCACGTTGTCGGCCATGGAGAGGCGCACGTGCGCCAGTGGTGGGGTGGAGTTCGGTGGCTCCTGCGGCGGTGATGGCGGATTGAACGTCGTGACTTCGGGGACTCGATTCTCGCAGTAGGGTCGACGAGGGAGGGAGCGGCTTGTTTTGATTTGAAGAGGGGAGGATGCTCTTCAAAAAGTTCAACTAAAGGGAGGTGAAAGGTGAGCGGTTTCGCCGGAAAATGGATGGGAAAGGAGGAGCATGGTTCCGCCGTTAATCGCGAGTCGGGGAGAGAGAAAGGCGGGTTTTCTTTTTTTATATTTTTATAATTTTTCCGATTGGCCCGTGGTTTTATAATTTCAAAAATACCTCCTTCCACACATGGACTCCAATCCAAACCCAACGACTATCGCCTCTAGCTAAATACCCCCATTCCGAACACAATGGGATATGTTTCGTAGGCCCATTCGATTGTTTCAGTCAGTTTTTCTTCAAATTAAAATATAAAACATTCAATATTTGATTTGAACGTACATTTCAATTTGCCGGGGCCACATACTGATTCTAAAAATTCCCGAAAAATAAATCTAGCTATGTTTTGATGATACGGTACCAACAAAACTAGTGTCGTCAAATTCTGAGATCGTTTGAAAAATGGCAATTTTCTGGTCGATCCAATTTAACTGTAATTGACCAAACACATTTTCCTTCGCCACGCTCACATATTAACTTCAAAAATTATGGAATTTGAAACATATCAATAATTTCACATCCCGGATCCAACAAAAGCGGTTTCGTCGAATTCTGAGGTCGTATGCAAAATGTCTATTTTCAAGGGATATATATTATCTACAACGACCTTTCTGAAAATTCATTTGACCATAACTTTTGATTCCCACTATGAAACTTCGATTTTTCAGATTCGTTAGAAAGATATTCACTAACAGATTTGAATATTTTTGGTTTCACTAAAATCCATTTTATTTTACACCCGGTACAATCAGTCAAAGTTTGAACTGAAATTTTGAAACTGTCGTACCATTTCAGGCCTTGTTTATAATTTAAAATAATTATATTTATTTTCAAACGTCGATTCAAACATACTTTTCGTCGTTATTATTTAAAATATTTATTTAAAATATTTAAAATCCACTAAAATAGCCAATTTAAAAATTTTAAAATAGTTCAGATTTTCCGGGTTGTTGCATTCTTTGGAAATTTTTAGAATCAGTGTGTGGCCCGGTAGTGGGGGTATTTAGCTAGGGGCGACGAAACAAATTCCATTGTGTCAAATAGGGGTACTTAGCTAGGGGCGACAGTCGTTGGGATTCGTTTGGATTTAGAGGTATTAAATTTCATAATAAAGCAAAAAATAGAATAAAATATTAAAATAATATAATATAAATAGCCCTAAGACTCTAAACACTAAATCCCCTATCAGAAGCAGCCACCAACACCTGGAAACGAATGGCTGAAACCATTCGAATTTGATTCCTCAACCATTCCTAATCCATCTCAAATTAATTCAAAGTTCTAAAACGAAATTTATAATACTTTCTACGATCTTCAAAATGATAAGGAGTTGATGAAATTTTGTTATGGGGTTGCGAGTTCTGCGAGCTCGAACAACGCTGGTTCGAACGCCTTTTCCCAACGCTGATGACCGTTGAGTTCGCCTGAGCTCAGGCTGTGGGGAGGCGCCATCGAGAAGCTTGACATGGCGGTCCTAGATCTGATTCCGGCGGTATGATTTGTGCGAGAATTGGAACCCTAGGTTTTAAGAGGTGCTCGAATTTGTCCTGGTAGTGAAGAACGACGGGAAGAGGAGTGATTAGGAAGGGTAATTAACCCTTAACAGAAAATTAATAAATAAATTAATTATTTAATTAATTTTTTTCGTAATTAATGTATAAATTGTTGTATCTTCTTCATATGTAATCAGAATTCAGTGATTTTGGATCCGTTGGAATCGTGTCGAAGAGCACTACATTTCAAGACAGACTGGAACGGATATGGAGCTAGCTACAATTTTAGAAGAAATAAAAAGAGATGTGAGATTTCTAAATCCAAAATAAATAAATAAAATTATATTAGGTTGCACGTAGAGTTTAGAAACTCCCGACACTGATCGTCCACAGACCATGGACGATTTGATTGTATTATGGTGTGAATTTGATTATGATTAAGGCTGTTTGATTGTGGTTGAAACGAAATTGATCGTGTTTTGTGGAAAATGCATTATATATTGAAAAGAATTTGTTTTAGAAAAATTAACCCCTTGTATCTCCGCGAGGCCTAGGTTAGCAAAGGAGCCGTACTAGGCACGGTGCCGGTTTTAATTACCCTGCCGTTGTGCTGTCGAAATTTTCTGAAATATTCATGTGTGTAAAATATTCATGCTATGATATAAAATTGTTTGAAAAATAAAAATTGGATTTTTATCATATATATAAAATTAAAAATTATCATTATTTAGAATGAAATTTGAAACAATGAATTCACATTTTTATGGTATATATAAAATTAGAAAATGATCATTAGTTGAAATAATAATGTGTTAACATTAAAATCTACATTTTTAATGTAAATGAATTCTTAGAAAAGAATCATTGTTAAATAAAAATGTTTTTACATTGAAATTTACATTTTTAATGTAAATGAAACATTAAAAAGAATCATTTCTAAATAAAAATGTTTTTACATTGAAATTTACATTTTTAATGTAAATGAAACATTGAAAAGAATCATTGTTAAATAAAAATGTTTTTACATTGAAATTTACTTTTTTTATGTAAATGAAACATTAAAAAGAATCATTGTTAAATGAAAAAATTATATTGAAATTTACATTTTTAATGTAAATGAAACATTAAATAGAATCAATGTTATACAAAAATGTTTTTACAGTGAAATTTACATTTTTAATGTAAATGAGACATTAAAAAGAATCATTATTAAACAAAAAAAAAATTATATTGAAATTTACATTTCTAATGTAAATGAAACGTTAAAAAGAATCATTGTTAAATAAAAATGTTTTTACATTGAAATTTACATTTTCAATGTAAATGAAACATTAAAAAGAATCATTGTCAAATAAAAATGTTTTACATTGAAATTTACATTTTTAATGTAAATGAATCTTTAAAAAAGAGGCATTGTGTAATAAAAATGTTTTACGTGGAAAATTTACATTTTTAAATGTAAATGAATCAATACAAAAAGTTTCATTTTTTTTAATTATATGTTGTTACATTGAAAAGTGCATTTCTTTTATGTAAATATGAATGTATAAAAAAATTCCAACTTAATAAAATTTGTTAACGTTAAACATATTTTTACATTAAAATTACAATTTTAATGTTAGAATGAATAATATAAAAAGGTTGATTAAAGTGTATGTTTGCATTAAATTTTGTTTTTAATTTAATATAAGATTTCACATAAAATGATTCAAGGTTGGTTAAAATGTATGTTTACATTAAAATTACATTTTTAATGTAATATAAGATTTCACATTAAATGGTTCAAGGTTGATTAAAATGTATATTTACATTTAAATTTCATTGTTAATGTAATATAAGATTTCACATAAGATGATTCCATGTTGATTAAAATGTATGTTTACATTAAAATTTCATTTTTAATGTAATATAAGATTTCACATAAGATGATTCCATGTTGATTAAAATGTATGTTTACATTAAATTTTCATTTTTAATGTAATATAAGATTTCACATAAAATGATTCAAGGTTGATTAAAATATATGTTTACATTAAAATTTAATTTTTAATGTAATATAAGATTTCACATAAGATGATTCAAGGTTGATTAAAATGCATGTTTACATTAAAATTTCATTTTTAATATAATATAAGATTTCACATAAAATGATTCAAGGTTGATTAAAATGTATGTTTACATTAAAATTTTATTTTTAATGTAATATAAGATTTCACATAAAATGATTCAAGGTTGATTAAAATGTATGTGTACATTAAAATTTCATTTTTAATGTGATATTAGATCTTACATAAAATGATCCAAGATTGATTAAAATGTATGTTTGCATTAAAATTTCATTTTTATGTAATGCAAGATTTCATATAAAAAGACTCAATGTTGACTACACTAAAATTACTTTGTTAATGTAAAGATTGAATTACTAAAAAGATTCAAGATTTGTAAAAAATAGTTTAACATTAAAAATTACATTTTTAATGTAAAGATTGACTCATTAAAAAGATACAAGATTGCTAAAATAGTTTAACACAGAAAAGCTACATTTCTAATGAATATGATTTCTTTAAAATTATTCATTGTTTGATAAAAATGTTGAAACATTTAAAATTACATTTTTAATGAAAGTATGATTCATTAAAATAATGTTAACTATATGTCAGGGAATAAATGGTATTGAAATCGTCGAATGAATTAATTTATATATATATATATATATATATATATATAACGAATAGCTCGTGGTAGTTTGCGGTTTAGAATCGCAACTTCAAACGATTATACCGAAAGATCCGACCATCAGATTTCCCCAAAACTAGAACCGTTGTGTTCGCTTTGTAAAGATCTTTCCAATGATATAAAATTTACTAAGATCCAACGGTTATATTTTGAAAAATGTGTAAATCAAATTTTGATGAAAAAACACCAGGGCCATGTAATGACCTGAAGCGTCATTTAATTAAAATAGGCTATTTTTATATAAATAAAAATAGCTGTAAATCATTACAAAATATTATAGATGGTATAGAATAAAAAGAATTGATTTGAATTATATATATTCGCGAATTATTTGAAAAGGCCGGGTTAATTTTCATTTTAAATAATTGATCGATGATTAGAAGTTGAAGATTTGAAGATGGTGATTGAAGACCGGCGATCTTCACATTGAATGGATGACTACTGATGCCTTTGACTGGAGTTGCTGCCTTGACCAGAGGTACTTGTTGATTGTTCGAATATACGAGAGCCTCTCTTCCATATTGGACATACGGAACGAGGAATAAGTGGTCTCCGGTTTTGTTCAAATCCAGAACGGACTTGTAAATGAATGTATGTCTGACATTGGATTTTATTCTGTGCTGATTGATTTCTATTAAATATATATATCTGTTTAGTGGCGAAGAATTTATTCTCTTGCTTAACACCCTTCTCTGAGATGTATGAGCTCAGAGCTTATATATTGATAGACATCAGTCGCATGGCGTGAATTGTCAGTGTGGCATGCCAAGATGCAAATGATAAAGGTTTATTTTTGAAAAGAAGAGCCTTGTTGTTGATGACCAAAGAACAGCTTTATTTAGCATAGCTTTGTGTATGGCGTTACTTCGCGAGCCTCACACCCCAGTATGAACTGGAAACGGGAGAAGGACCCCGGGGAGGACATGAGTTTCTTTCTAGCTAGAAGTGGTGTCATGGTATGGAGCCCAGACATTTTTACTTATGTGGATGATGGAAAGCAAGATACCTCGGATATTGACTACCTAGTGGATCATATTTACGCCCCATAGGGCAGAGAAACATATTGTTCAAGTATAATCAATCCATTAAAGTATTTGTGGACTGGCCCTGGAGCTCCTAAGGGCTTACCTGAGTCTGAGTCCTGAGACATGAGCTATATTGTCTCAAATTTGATAAGGACAATCCCTTGCCTTGGTTCGTGATGGAAATCCAACTTCTAATACGTCTGCATACAGTTTTGATTGTAAACCTTTATTTGGTGTCATAGTATATGGTAGCTATGTCGTCTATGATTGATACATTATGATTGAAATTTTTTTTGAAACATATACACACTAATATTAATATCAAATCCGTTTTATTGTATCAAGCATTTTTGACCATTATAAGGTAAAACCATATCCTTTGGTTTGCGTTGCATTGTGTGATGGGACTTGAGTCTTATAATGGTTTCATTTATCTAAAAAGTATTGCGTTGTTTAACGATTTACTTTATTTCATGCACTGGCAATCCAATGGAGTAAACCCGTTCGTGTTAGCAGCATGGTCCTGTGATTAGCCCTATTATTAAATAGGTTAAGTAGATTTCTCATACCAGTCCCATGACTGACTCATATTTTGTTTCACTTTGCAAACTTGAGTGCCCTCTTTCCACACGGGCAGACTTGTGTTCAGGTTTTAGCAGACTTATTCTAGATGGCTACGGAGCTGAAGGTGGATCCTATTGTGATGGCCCGCCCCGGATGTAGCGACCTGCATTCTACGTATCGAAGGATCGTAGAATATTTATTTCTTTTTCATATGAGGTCGTATAGTTGTGTAACTTTGGGGAACGACTATTGGGGTCATTAACCATATTCACAATTTTTGCCCACTTTTAAATGACCGTTTTGTCCCTAGCTGATCTTGTTTCGGCCATTACTTTTGATTGGTAAGGATTTTTGACCTAAAACCACTTCTGTTGGATTCGGTTGATGGTTTACATTTCCGTAGAGTGGTTACATTAGCCAAACGGACTCATTGTTTGGGAGATATGGCTGAAACAAGGTTTAGAAGGTGAAAAACTGCTTAAGTGGGCGGATTAGTGTAATTAGCAAATGGGCCCTAACCCATTTCGGGTTTGGGGTTATGGGGGGCTGAAATGAGTTAGGTTTTCATTCTATTTCGGTTTTCTGGTTGCCATTTACCTCTTAGAAACCCTAACAATGGACTCCACCTTCTAATTTCATCTCAAATTGCTCTCTTATCAAGGATCAAGCTAATTAGCATCAAATCAAGGCAAATCAACATCAAATTATAGGCAAAAGCTGTTGTATGCACAGGAATTCGTGCCATTTAAAGAATCATTTCATATCTAAGCTTATATTTTAGCTAAGGTGAGTGATTTGCATTGTTTTTCATTAATTACGGCTAATTATGGGTGATTAGTGTTAATTAACGAAATTATACATTAGTAAATTCGGGAAAAATGTTTAGAAATTCTAAAATATTATTTTAGGGCTCTGAAAAAATTTGGGTTAATTTGGATAAGTTTTCTAATCCCATCATTAGTTATGGTTAAACATGATTAAGGGGAAATTATGGGTTTTGGGTATATTTGATCCATATTAACATGTTATGTTGTTGTTTTGGTGTTTGTGGTTGATTTTACACATTGCCATGACTGTTTGGTATGATTTATGATTGCTTAGAACAGTTAGAATGGTCGAAAACACCATCATGTGGCGTAAACAGTTGTTGGAAAAGTTGCAGGAAAAGTGCAGAAAATTGGATCGGATCGGACCCGACCCCACTCGTGGAGCATCCCACGACCCGACCCACTTGTGAATGTTGGTCACGAACTGACCCGTTCGCACTGGAAGACCATGACCGAACCGACCTGGATTCCCTCCACGAACTGAAACTTCACCAAGCCAGTTGATTCATCACGAACTCGAACCGATGCACTCACGAGCTGAACAAGAAGCCCCACGAACCAGGAAGCCAGCTCTAAACCGAACCGAAGGGAAGTCATGAACCGAACCGTTTCCAGAACCCAAGCTGATGAAGGAGCTCACGAACCGCTGTGTATCATGAACCAATGGGTACCAGAGTACCACGAACCGACCCGGAGTGGGTACCATGAGCCAAACCACTTCTGGAGAACTGAACTGGACTGGATGAAGATCAAACCAAGATGATGACTAAAATCCAAGACACAAAAGTAGTCCAAATGGGAAGTTTTACTCAGGATCCAATTGGGAACCAACGAGTTAACTTCATGGGTTAGGCTTTGCTACGGGACGTATGCTAAGGGGTTATCGACGTCCATAACTTTGATTCACCACCAAGACGGATGCTAGGCTACGGATCAGTGTAGTGGGGTAGTTATTACTCCATGGGAGCAGAGTGATCGTAGCATGTCTATGAGCCAATGTAGTGAAGTGGTCATGACTTCATGGGGCAGAGTGGACATAGCAAGGACTAGAGGCTATGGATCAGTGCAGTGGAGTTGCCATGACTCCATGGGGCAGAGTGATCACAGCAAGGATTTGGGTGATCAAAGCGGTGGATATCGTATGCTTTACGCACTGAGTGAGAGATGTGAGGATGGTTACTATGCTAGATTGTTTGCCATCACTATGACATGCACACCCCTCCCCCGTATCTTTACACCATATGTTAGTGTCACCTTAGAGTATTATACATCCCATTGTGCTAACTCTTTGGTTGCAGGTCCAGGTTCAGTTATGGTTATGTATACCTGTTATTGTTCTGTTTTGATGCTTATCGCTCATACCAGATTTTTGTCTGACCCAGAGTTTTATGTCTCTTCTTATTACTCAGGGGGCTCTTAAACGGGAAGACTAGAGACAGGTTAGGTGGTGTGCATGAGTAGCTATACCGGAGACAAGCAGAAGGCTTCCACATATGATATATATATATTCACCCTGTGTTGTTGCTGGTCACTACCATGGGCATTAGTAGTGCACATTTTCCTTTGGTTTAGAGACAGTATGTTGGAGTTTTAATAAGCTGTATTTTGAATTTCCGCTGCTATAAAGATTATGATTTAGTTTTCAGCTTATGCACTGTCTCACCTCGTTTATGTCTAGTATGTTATTATTCTATTCTATCCCATACGCTGTGAGATATTCTTCAGGTTCCTTGTTAGTTCAAATTTCTTTCTTTTCCTTTCTTTGACGACCATCCCATGCTGGTTGGACATCGGTACAGCGCATTTCATTGGAAATGTCGGCTGGTGCGAGGCGAGCCATCACACTTGGTATCAGAGCTCTAGGTTGCGTAGTTAACCTAGGAAAAGAGACCAGGGAGAGATTGTATACATGTATGAGAGTGCGTATTTGTCATAGTTTGGGTTTTCAGAAGTTATGTATATATACTATTAGTATATCTAAGAATGAAGTCTCATTGCACTGGCACCACTGAAGAGATTGAAAATTGTTTCTCTTTAACAGATTAAACGATGTGCCGATATACGAAGAATACTGGTTCAGGAGCCAATAATAGGAATGTCCCTGACATGAGGACAATGTTTGCTACCTTCATGAGAGAAATGCTTAGGGATGTTCAGGGAACATCTCCTAATGCTGCTAATGCTGGTGGTGCAGCTCTGCAAGGACTACACTAGTCCTGAAGGGAAGCCGTTCCACGGAACGGAATCGGCTACGGAAGTTCAGGATTGGCTTGATAGTTGTGAGCGTATCTTCGAGGATCTGGGAATCGAAGACGTGATGAAGAGGAAGCTAGCATCCCATCAGCAACAAGGACGAGCTATGTATGGTGGAATGTTATTAAGGCAGGTACCCTTGAGGATAATGTTACTTGGGATTAGTTCAAAGCCCGATTCAACGATAAGTTTATCCCAACTGCTTAGAAATCTGAATTATTTAGGAAATTCTTGGACCTTAAATAGAATGGTAGGGCAGTCTGGGAGTATATTGCGGAGTTCGATATTTTATCGAAGTATGGATTATCCCTTATAGGCACTCCCGAGAAGAAGAATGAGAAATTCATAACAGGCTTAGATCAGTACTTGGGGGAAAGGCTTATAAACCATATTGACGAGACTTTTGAATCGATTGTTGGGAAAGCATTGAGATCAGAGAGCCTTTAACCTAAACCCAAGACTGAAGTCGTTGTTGCATCTACAGTGGGCCAAAGCCGCAAGCAAGTGGTGAGGAAAGAATAATTCTCAAAATAAAAGGAAGCAGAATCAGACAAAGGATGGTCAGAAAAAGAGCAAGAAAGATGTTGAGTGCTGTAGCTGTGGCAAGAAGGGCCACTATGCTAAAGACTGCCGAGCAAAGCCAGCGGACATGAAGTGCTTCAACTGCGGCCAAGTGGGACATCACAAGGATAAATGTCTTCAACCCCCAAAGGGAAACAGATAGTGAAAGCATATGCTATTAATGTTGTTCCTTCTTCGTCGAATGCCCTAACTACGGCAAACAAAGGAAAGAATGTCGTCATTCAGGGTATGCTTTCTTTTTATGATGTTCTTGTTCGAATACTATTTGATATTGGGGCTTCCCATTCCTTCATATCTAGTGACCTGGTAGATAGGTTGGGATTGGAGCCTGAGATAGTCGATAGACCTTTATTTGTGATGAACCCGATTGGTGGTTCGGCTAGCCCTAATAAGATTTGTTGTAATGTGGTCTTATCGAGTTATGGATGTATGTTTGCTTATGATTGCTTTGTTTTGGTATTTACTGGGTTTGGCATTATTTTGGGGATCGATTGGCTCCAAAGGTACGAGGTGATGGTAGACTGTGAGGGATTTTTGGTGATAGTTAGAGCAGATGATGGGCGGAGGGTAGTGCTTGGTGGTCTACCTAGTGATAGGGTAATGACTAGTTTTCTAAATTCCCTCGACATCCCGCATGATGAATTGTTAGATGTGCCCATGGCTGGCTAGTATCCGGACGTCTTCGAGGAAGTGATCGGACTTCCACCACACCGAGAGATTGAGTTTCGTATTGATTTAGTGAAAGATGCCAGACCGATAGTGATGCCTCTTCGTCGTATGGCACCAAGGGAGTAGAGAGAGCTCAGGGTGCAAGTAAGAGATCTTTTGAAGAAGGGATTTATCAGAAGAAGTGTCTCCGAGTGGGGAGCACCAGTTGTATTTGCTACCAAGGTAGATGGTTCCCTTCGTTTATGTGTGGACTATCGCGAGTTGAATAAAGTGACTAGGAAGACCAAGTATCCTCTTCCACGGATAGTTGATTTGTTTGATCAACTTGAGGGAGCAAGAGTGTTCTCCAAATTGGACCTCGCGACAGGATTTCATCAGCTCCGAGTAGCACCTGAGAGTATTCCTAAAATGGCCTTTCGGACGCTGTCTGGATTCTATGAGTGGTTGGTCATGCCATTTGGGTTGACCAATGCACCAACATATTTTGTGGATCTTATGAATAGGGTATTCAGGGATCAATTGAATAAGTTTTTTCTTGTGTTCATAGATGATATCTTAGTTTACTCAAGGACAGAGGAAGAACACAAGGAACATTTGAGGATAGTGATGAAGGTGTTGAGAAAACACTAATTGAAAGAGAAATTTTCTAAGTGTCACTTCTGGAGGAGGGAAGTGAGATCCTTGGGCCATGTTGTTTCAGAGAATGGTATTTTCGTGGATCCTGCTAAGTTGGCAACGGTATAAGCGCCCAAGAATGCAACAGACGTAAGAAGTTTCTTGGGATTGGCTGGATATTATTGGAAGTCTATCCAAGACTTCTCCAAGATAGCGGCATCGTTAGCTCAGTTAACCAAGAAAAATCAAGCTTTCGTTTGGGACGAAAGGTGTGGAAATGCATTCAAGGGTCTAAAGGAAAAGTCGACGTGTGCGCCTGTGTTAGTCATTCCTAATGGGAATGAAGATATAATAGTATACGCAGATGCCTGTGGTACCAGACTAGGTGTTGTATTGATGCAAGGAGGCAGGGTTGTAGCTTATGCTAATCGACAGCTGAAACCGCACGAGAAAAGATATCCTACCCATGATTTGGAATTGGCAGCGATCGTGTTCGCATTGAAGATGTGGAGACACTATCTCTTAGGAGAAAGATTCGAGTTCTTTACCGATCATAAGTTGTTAAAGTATCTTTTCTCTCAGAAGGATCTAAATCTCTGACAGTAAAGATGGTTAGAATTCTTGGCTTCTTATGATTTCGATATCACATATACATCAGGAAAGGGCAATGCTGTAGCCGATGCATTGAGTAGGAGACATGCTAGTTTAGGGGAAATGTTTCTTGAATGGAAGCAACTAGAATATATAGCAGGGTATGATTTCAGACCAAAGTGCGAATTGGATCCAGAGATGCTAGCAAGTTTGACGATCAGACCCATTTTGATTGAGCGGATTGGTTCCAGTCAGAGGGACGATCCTAACATATTGGAAATCAACTTCAAGTTAGAGATGGTTATCGACAAGGAGATGAACAAGTATGGGCTTGATCGAGATGGATGGCTCAGAAAGAATGGGAGACTGGTTGTACCCAATGTCAATGGATTGAGAGATGAAGTGCTTAGAGAATGTCACCACTCAAAATTGACTATACATCCCGGTGGTTACAAAATGTATCGAGACATGAAGCAAACCTACTACTGGGAAGGGATGAAAAGAGTTGTTGGGAAGTTTATATCCAAGTGCATGAACTGCCAGCTAGTTAAAGCTGAGCAAAAGAAGCCTAGTGGTTTGTTGCAACCATTAAAAATTCCAGAATGGAAATGGCAACAAGTCTCAGTGGATTTCATTCATGGGTTACCAAGGACTAGATTGGGCCATGATAGCATTTGGGTGATTGTGGATCGATTGACTAAGAGTGCAAATTTTATACCAGTCAAATCAAATAGAACAGCAGCTAAGTTAGCTGAACTGTATATGAAATGGGTAGTAAGATTTCATGGAGTACCCAAAGGCATTGTGAGTGACCGAGATTCGTTATTTACTAGTGGATTTTAGAAGAGCTTACAAGAGGGTTTAGGATCAGAACTACATCTCAGTACCGCATATCATCCTCAAACAGACGGTCAAACAGAGAGGGTGAATCGTGGATTAGCGGATCTCCTTAGAGCTTGTATATTGAATTTTGGTGGATCATGGGAAGACCATTTGCATCTAGTGGAGTTCGCATATAATAATAGTTATCAATCCAGTATTGGTATGGCTCCATTTGAAGCTTTGTACGGAAGACCGTGCAACTCACCATCATGTTGGTTAGAAACCAGTGAGAAGTTTGTTCTTGGGCCAGATGTGGTAAGAGAAACTTCATACAAGATCAAGGTTATCCAATAATGAGTGAAAGCTGCTAAAGAGAGGCAGAAGAGTTATGCTGATAAGAGGAGAAGAGATTTAAAATTCTCCATTGGAGACTTGGTGTTTATAAAGATTTCTCCGTTAAAGAGCGTGATTCGATTTAGCAGGAGAGGCAAGTCAGCACCAAGATTTGTTAGTCCATTCCCAGTTCTCGAACAAGTTGAGAATTTAGCATATAAGGTTGAATTACCTGACAAGATGGCGGGAGTTCACAACGTATTTCATGTTTTCCAGTTAAGGAAGTTCATGCACGGCCCCAATATGACTATTTCACCGGATCAGTTGGATGGCATCGAAGTGGAACCCGAGGCGGTTGGGAACCGCAAGCCGATTCGTATTGTCAAGCATGATACGAAGCAACTTCGAAGGAAGGCGGTGAAACTGGTCAAGGTTCAGCGGGACGAGAATGAAAAATGACTGTACTTGGGAAATAGAGGAGTGCATAAGGGAATCACATATAGAACTCTATGCCTGGTAAGGTTTTCATTTCGATTTAGTCTATCCGCATGCTAGGATAGGTTTTTTTGTGTGTTTGATTGTTTGTGAGTGACTGATAGGCATGCGGAACACCTTTGTATGTTTTTGGTTGTTTCTTAGTTAAGGAATTTCGGGGGCGAAGTTTCTTAAGGGAGGGAGAGTGTAACGACCTGCATTCTACATATCAAAGGATCGTAAAATATATATTTCTTTTTCTTATGAGGTAGTGTAGTTGTGTAACTTTGGGTGATGGCTATTGGGGTCATTTCCCATGTTCACGATTTTTGCCGATTTTTAAATGACCATTTTGCGCCTAACTGATCTTGTTTCAGCCATAACTTTTGAATCGTAAGGAGTTTTGACCTGAAACCACTTCCATTGGATTCAAATGATGGTTTACATTTCTATAGAGCGATCACATTAGCCAAACGGACTCACCGTTTGGGAGATATGGCTGAAACTAGGTTTAGAAGGTGAAAAACTGCTTAAGTTGGCTGATTAGGATAATTAGCAAATGAGCCCATAACCCATTTCGGGATAAGGGTTATGGGAAGGATGAAATGAGTTAGGTTTTCATTCTGTTTCACTTTTCTAGCCGCCATTTGCCTCTTAGAAACCACAACAATGGCCTCCACCTTCTAATTTCACCCCAAATCGCTCTCTAATCAAGGATTAAGCCAATTAGCATCAAATCAAGGCAAATCAACATCAAATTAGAGGAAAAGTCTGTTGTGTGCATTGGAATTCGTGACATTTAAAGAATTATATCAGATCTGAGTTTAAATTTTGGCTAAAATGAGTGATTTGCATTGTTTTTTGAGGGTTGATTAGTGTTAATTACGAAACTACACATTATTAAATTCTGGAAAAATGTTTAAAAACTCTAAGATATTATGTTAGGGCTTTGATAAAAATTTGGGTTAATTTGGACAAGTTTTGCTAATCCCATCATTAGTTATGGTTAAACATGATTAAGGGGAAACCATGGCTTTTGGGTATGTATGACCCATATTAAGATGTTATATTGTTGTTTTTGTGTTTGTGGTTGACTTTACACGTTGCTATGACTGTTTGGTATGATTTATGATTGCTTAGAATAGTTAGAATGGTCGAAAACGCCGTCATGTGGCGTAAACAACTGCTGGAAAAGTTGTAGGAAAAGTGCAGGAAATGGGATCGGATCGGACCCGACTCCACTCGCGGAGCATCCCACGACCCGACCCCCTTGTGAATGGCGGTCATGAACCACCCCGTTCGCACTGGAAGACCATGACCGAACCGACCCGATGCCCTCCACGAACTGAAACATCACCGAGCCAGTTGCTTCATCACGAACCTGAACCGATGCACTCACAGGCTGAACAAGAAGCCCCACGAACCAGGAAGCCAGCTCTGAACCGAACCGAAGGGAAGTCATGCACCGAACCGCTTCCAGGACCCATGCTGATGGAGGAGCTCACGAACCGGTGTGTATCACGAACCAATGGGTAACAGAGTACCACGAACAGACCCGAAGTGGGTACCACGCACTGAACCACTTTTGGAGGACCGAACCAGACTGGATGAAGATCGAACGAAGATGATGATGACTAAATCCTGAGATGCAAACTTAGTCCAAATGGGAAGTTTTACTTAGGATCCAGTTGGGAACCAACGAGTTAACTTCATGAGTTGAGGCTTTGCTGCGGGATGTGTGCTAAGGGGTTATCGACGTCTATAACTTTGATTCACCACCAAGACGGATGTTAGGCTATGGATTAGTGCAGTGGGGTAGTTATTACTCCATGGAGCAGAGTGATCTTAGCATTGTTATGAGCCAATGCAGTGAAGTCGTCATGACTTCATTGGGCAGAGTGGACATAGCAAGGACTAGTGGCTATGGATCAGTGCAGTGAAGTCTCCATGACTCCATGGGGCAGAGTGATCATAGCAGGGATTTCGGTGATCAAAGTGGTGGATATCATATGCTTTACGCACTGAGTGAGAGATGTGAGGGTGGTTACTATGCTTGATTGTTTGCCCTCACTATGACATGCACACCCCTCCCCCGTATCTTTACACTATAAGTTTGTGTAACCTAAGAGTATTGTGCATCCCATTGTGCTAACACTTTGGTTGCAGGTCCAG
Source organism: Allium sativum (assembly GCA_030737875.1). NCBI lineage: Eukaryota > Viridiplantae > Streptophyta > Magnoliopsida > Asparagales > Amaryllidaceae > Allium > Allium sativum. The sequence goes on from CM060926.1 coordinate 397,666,355, forward strand.
GTTCAGTTATGGTTATGTATACCTGTTATTGTTCTGTTTTGCTGCTTATCGCTCATACCAGACTTTTGTCTGACCCAGAGTTTTATGTCTCTTCTTATTACTCTAGGTGCTCTTAAACGGGCAGACTAGAGACAGGTAAGGTGGTATGCGCGAGTAGCTGTACCGGAGAGGAGTAGGAGACTTCCACGTATGATATATAGATATTCTCCTCGTGTTGTTGCTGGTCACTACCTTGCGCATTAGTAGTGCACCTTTTCCTTTGCTTTAGAGACATTATGTTGGAATTGTAATAAGCTGTATTTTGAATTTCCGCTGCTATGATGATTATGGTTTAGTTTTCAGCTTATGCATTGTCTTGCCTTTTTTGTGTCAAGTATGTTATTATTATATTCTATCCCTTGTGCTGTGAGGCATTCTACAGGTTCCTTGTTGGTTCAAATTCTTTTCCTTTCTTTGATGACTGTCCCGTGCTGGTTGGACATCCGTACAATTCATTTCATTGGAAATGTCGGCTGGTGTGGGGCGAGCCGTCACACCGGACTAGCCGACATTTCTCCGAAATGCACTGTGCCGTTGTCCAACTAGCACGGGACTGTTGCCAAAGAAAAAGGGTGTGAAGCTAAAACTACCAAAGGAACCTGTAGTATATCTCACAGCGCATGGAATAAAATGTAATGACAACATAACTTTGACATAAAACAGGCGAGATAGTGCATAAGCTGAAAACTAAATCATCATAGCAGCAGAATCCATAATACAGCTTATGATCCAACATCATTATTACAACTTCAAATAACTGTCTCTAAAGCAAAAGAAAGAAAAGGTACACTACTAATGCCCAAGCAGTGACCAGCTACAACATAGGGAGTATATATGTATATCATACGTGGAAGCCTCCTGCTCGTCTCTGGACAGCTACTTGCGCATTACCACCTAACCTGTCTCTAGTCTGCTCGTTTGGGAGCATCCATAGTAATAAGAAGAGACATAAAACTCTGGGTCAAACAAAAGTCTAGCATGAGCATTAAGCAACAAAATAGAACAATAATAGGTATAATCCTATCATACCTGAACCTGGACCTGCAACCAAAGTGTAAGCACAGCAAGATGTACAGTACTTTAAGGTAACACTAACACAAAGTGTAAAAGTAATATAGGGTGTGCATGACATGGTGATAGCAAATATCAAACATAGCAATCATCCTCACATCTCTCACTCAGTGCGTAAAGCATATGATATCCACTACTTTAGTCACCTAATCTTTGGGCTATGACGGAGTCCAACCCCATACAACTATCACTACGAGCCCCTAATCCGTCTCTCAATAGTGAACCAAAGTTATAGGTATCGATAACCCCTTTGCACACGTCCTGCAGCAAAGTCCAATCATGTAGTCAACTTGTCGATTCCCTCTAGATCCTGAGTCAAAACTTCTCATTCGGACTACCTTTGCATCTCGGGTTTTTGGTCATCATCCCGTTCGATTCATAACTCCAAGCTTCCATTCATGTCTATAATTTAGTTCAGATATGTGCGATTCGTGATTCTTTAGTCCGGGTCGTGACCTGCTTGTGGACATCATCTCCTGGGTCGGTTCATGATCTTTCATAACCTCTATCTCGTGGTCAGCTTCCTCGGCTCGCTCTGGCATCGGCTTGTGATCCACCTTGCATCGGCTCGTGATCCTCTTTCCTTCTTGGCGCAGTTCAAAGCTCACCATCCAAGGGGTTGCCCTCTTCCTCATGGTCGCTGTCCTAGGGTTCGCCCTCTTCCTCATGGTCAGGGTGTGAGGGTTCGCCCCCTCCTTCACAGTCACCTTCCTAGGGTTGAACCCTCTTCCTCACGGTCGGGGTGTGAGGGTTTGTCCCCTTCCTCACGGTCGCCCTCCTAGGGTTCGCCCTATTCCTCATGGTCGGGGGGTGAGGGTTCGCCTCCTTCCTCATCGTCGCCATCCTAGGGTTCACCCTCTTCCTCACGGTTGGGGTGTGAGGGTTCTTCACGATCCTAGGGGTCAAGTCGTGAGGATGCTTCACAAACTGGATACTATGCTATGGTCTGCAACTTTTCCTGTGAGCTATTTACGCCATACAACGGCGTTTTTGACCATTCCAACTTTTCTAAATAATCATTAAGCATTCCAAACAGTAATAGCAACATACATAATCAACCATAAACACCAAAACAACAATCTAACATGTTAATATGGATCAAACATATCTAAAACCCATGTTTTCCCCTTAATCATGTTTAAGCATAACTAATAATAGGATTAGCAAAACATATCCAAATTTCTAACGGAGACTTAAAATAATATTTAAGAATTTCTAAATATTTTTCTGAGTTATAATTACGCTAATTAACACTAAATACCCCTAATTAGCCGTAATTAGTTAAAACAATGAAATCACTCACCCTAGCCACAAATAATCTTAGATCTGAGACTTTTCTAATGGTTTGGGTCAAATCTGTATGCAACACAGGAGCTCCGACTCTGATTTGATGCTATTTTTACTTGATTTGATGTTGAAGCCTAATCCTTGATTAGAAAGTGACTATAGGTGATTTTAGAAGGTAGAAGCCATTGTTAGGGTTGACGAGAGGTAAGTGGCGGCTGTAAAAATGATAAAGAAAGGTTTCTCTAAACCTATTCAGCCCTTATATAACCCTAATCCCAAAACCCCCAAATGGGCCTAGCTGCTAATTACCGAATTAAGCCCAATTGAGCTGTTTTTCTTCTTCTAAACCTTATTTCAGCTATATCTCCCAAACGGTAAGACCGTTTGATTAATGTGACCACTATGGGAAATGTAAACCATCATCCGAATCAAATGGAGGTGGTTTCAGGTCAAAACACCTTACCAATTAAAAGTTATAGGCAAAAAAATATTCGCTAGAGGCAAAATGGTCATTTAAAAATTAGCAAAAATCATGAACATGGGAAATGACCCCAATAGTCTTTCCCCAAAGCTACACGACCATACAACTTCATAAGAAAAATAAATATTCTATGATCCTCCGATGCGTAGAATGTGGGTCGTTACATTCTCTCCCCCCTTAGGAAATTTCATCCTCGAAATTCCTTAACCAAAACATACAAAGGATCCTGCATGCCTATCAACCATTTGCAACAATCGAACATACATAACAACACAACAAGCCTATCCTAGCATGCGGTTTACTAATAAGGGAGTACTATATCGATATTAAAACCTTACCAGGAAAAGAGCTATGGATCCGTCTTCCTTATGTTCTCCTCTGTTTCCCAAGTACAGTCTCTCTCATTATCACCCCACTGGACTTTAACTAGTTTGGACCGTCTTCCTTTGAAGCTGCTACGTATCGTGCTCGACAATATGAATAGGTCTGCGGTTCCCAACAACCTAGGGTTCTACCTCGATATCATCTAAATGATCTGGTGATATAGCCACATTAGGGTCGTGCACAAACTTGCTTAACTCGGAAACATGAAATACGTTGTGAACTCCAGTCATCTTGTCTGGTAACCCAACTTTTGGTCAATCAATCCACAATTACCCAAATACAATCATGGTCCGATCTAGTCCTTGGTAAACCGTCAACGAAGTCCATTGAGACTTATTCCTAATTCCATTTGGGGTTTCCAACAGTTGTAACAAACCACGGCAATTCATACACTTGAAGATAAACTTCCCAACGTCCCCCTTCATCCCTTCCCAGTGATAGGTTTGCTTCATGTCTCAATACATTTTGTTACCACCGAGATGTATAGTCAATTTCGAGTAATGACGTTCTCTAAGCACTTCATCTCTCAATCCATTAACGTTGGGTACCACTAGTCTCCCATTCTTTCTAAGCCATCCTTTTTTATTAAGTCCATACTTGTTCATTTTCTCACCATCGATATTTATCCCTACCTCGGAGATGATTTCCATTAGGTCAGGATCGTCCCTCTGACTGGAACCAATCTGCATAATCAAAGTCAGTCTAATCGTCAAACTAGCTAACATTTCTGGAACCAATCCATACTTAGGTCTGAAATCATATCCCGCGATATACTTCAATTACTTTAATCAAGAAACATAGCATCTAAACTGGCATGTCTCCTACTCAATGCTTCAATACAGCACCTAGTCTGGTACTACACGCATTCGTGTATACCATCATCTCTTTATTCTCTATTACCAGAATCCTACAGGTGATAGTCTACTAAATGGAATAAAAATAGGAACAAACATAGCAACCATAGCTACCACCAAACATGTCCTATTTATCACATGCTAAAGCTATAAATACGTCGATACCTACATGACTAGTCCAACCAATCCCAAGGGCTAATGGAAGCCCAGGTCCCAAACGAACTACCGCACGTGCAACGCACCTTTATTCTCTAAGGATAACTAGATCACGTCCAACTGATCCAAGGTAACGAGCGTCCCCATATACCCCTGCTTTGAGTCCGCCTAGAACACTCTAACTATCGACGATTTCTTGGTACTCTCATCAGAAGAGTTACCCACATACTCAGACCCACTGTCGAGTATCCATCACCCACAAACTCGAGCACAAACTCAAGTCCAACATGAGTCGTCTCCCTATTTGTTGCATCTCTAAGATCAGCGAACAACCATTTTTCCTTTACGAGTTCAAGTCCAACTTGAATCATCCTAGCCTTTGTTGCATCTCCACGATCAATGAACACCCATTTTTCTTTTACGAGTTCAAGTCCAACTTGAATCGTCCTAACCATCGTTGTATCTCCACGATCAACGAGCACATCTTATCGCTTCGAAGTTCTACCATTCTTAAACCAACGAGAACATCAACATAGGGTTCTAAACAATTCATTACTTTGCAGCTTTCTCGAATCCCACTCGAGTCGTCTCATAGCCCTACCAAATCCAACTTGCGGCACTCCATACCATTGAACAGTCTTATCATGTCACGGATGCACATCACTCCTCGAGTAAGCCGAAATATCATTCAATGGAAATCACAACAACTATTTATATATCATGCAAACCATCCTAGTCGAACTCGACATTCCCTAAGCACGAGCCCCAAAGGCCTAAATCAATATCAGGCAAGCACTCAAGGAACATCTCCTCCGAATTCAGACAATCTATGTGAGATGATACTAGCAAAACAGCTAAGCAATCACAAGCAAACATATATCCATGACTCGATAAGACCACGTTACAGCAAATCATGAAAAAGGCTAGTCGAACCACCGATTGGGTTCGTCAAAACTAAAGGTCTATCGACAATCTCAAGTTCCAATTCCAACCTATCTACCAGGTCACTAGGTACGAAGGAATAGGATGTCTCGGTATCAAACAAAACTAGAACAAGAACATCATGAATAGAAAGCATACCTTGAATAATGACACTCTTTCCCTTCTGCGCCACAGTTGGGGCAATCGACGAAGAAGGAACAGCGTTGATAGCATATGCTCTCACAATCTTCTTCTCTTTAGGGGGTTGCAGACATTTATCCTTATGATGTCCCACTTGGCCGCAATTGAAGCACTTCCTTTCCCCAGGCTTTTCCTGAAAATCTCTGGCATAGTTGCCCTTCTTGCCACAGATAAAGCACTCACCATAATTCTTATTCTTCTTATTCTGACATCCTTGGTTTGGTTCTGCTTCCTCTTGTTCTGAGAATTCTTCTTGCCTTCACCGCCTGCTTACAGTTTTGGCTCCCCTGCAAATGCAATAACAACTTCGTTCTTTGACTTAGGGTAAAGACTCTCCGATCTCAAAGATCTCATCAATGTGGTTTATAAGTCTTTCCCCCAGATACCCATCTAAGCCAGTTATGAACTTCTCGTTCTTCTTCTCGACAGTGTCGATAAGGGATAATCCATACTTCGATCAAGTATCGAACTCTGCAATAAATTCCGAGACTATCCTACCATTCTGCTTAAGTTCCAAAAACATCCTAAACAACTCTGACTTCTGGGCAGCCGGGATAAACTTATCACTGAATCGGGCCTTAAACTGATCCCAAGTAACTTGATCCTCAGGGGTAGCTGCCGTAATAGTGTTCCATCTATTCATAGCCCGTCCTTGCAGCTGACGGGATGCTAGCTTCCTCTTCATTGCGTCTTCTATTTCCAGATCCTTGAAGATACGCTCACAACTATCAAGCCAATCTTGAAATTCGGTAGCTGACTCCGTTCTGTGGAAGGACTTCCCACCAAAACTAGTATAATCCTTGTTGATCTTGGCGAAATCTGTCCTAGCCACCCTCACTACTGCACCACCACCATTAACAGCATTAGGAACTACTCCCCGAGCATCCCTAAGTATCTCTCGCATGAATGTAGTAAACATCGCCCTTATATCAGGTACATTCCCACTGTTGGCCCCTGAACCCGTACTCCTCGTATATCATCTCATCATTCAATCTGTAAAGAGAAAACGATTAACCATCTCAATGTGGTGCCCGTGCAGTACGACTTCATCCTTAGATATACTAATAGTATATATATATATAGTTTTTGAAAACCAAAATGTCCCAAACATGCACTCTTATATACATGCACTATCTCTCCCTGATGTCTTCCTTTAGGCTAACTAAGCAACCTAGAGCTTTGATTCCAAATGTGACAGCCCGCCTAGGACTAGCTAATATTTCTCCGAAATGCGTTGTGCCGATGTCCAGCTAGCATGGGATGGTCGCCAAAGAAAAAGGGTGTGAAGCTAAAACAACCAAAGGAATCTGTAGTATATCTCACAGCGCATGGAATAAAATATAGAAACAACGTAACTTTGACATAAAACAGGCGGGACAATGCATAAGCTGAAAACTAAATCATCATAGCAGCGGAATCCATAATACATCATATGATCCAACATCATTATGACAACTTCAAATTACTGTCTCTAAAGCCAAAAAAAGAAAATGTACACTACTAATGCCTAAGCAGTGACCAGCTACAACACAAGGAGTATATATGTATATCATATGTGGAAGCCTCCTGCTCGTCTCTGGACAGCTACTCGCACATTACCACCTGACCTGTCTTTAGTCTGCTCGTTTAGGAGCACCCAGAGTAATAAAAAGAGACATAAAACTCTGGGTCAGACAAAAGTCTGGTATTAGCGATAAGCAACAAAATAGAACAATAATAGGTATAATCCAATCATACCAGAACCTGGACCTGCAACCAAAGAGTTAACACAGCAAGATGTACAGTACTCTAAGGTAACACTAACACAAAGTGTAAATGTAATATGGGGTGTGCATGACATGGTGATAGCAAACATCAAACATAGCAATCATCCTCACATCTCTCACTCAGTGCGTAAAGCATACGATATCCACTACTTTAGTCACCTAATCTTTGGGCCATGACGGAGTCCAACCCCGTACAACTATCACTAAGAGCTCTAATCCGTCTCTCAGTGGTAAACCAAAGTTATAGGTATCGATAACCCCTTTTCACACGTCCTGCATCAAAGTCCAATCATGAAATCACCTTATTGGTTCCTGTCTGGATCCTGAGTTACAACTTCTCATTTGGACTACCTTTGCATCTCTGGTTTTTGGTCATCATCCCGTTCGATCTCCATTTGGTTCGATTCGTAGCTCCAAGCTTCCATTCATGACTATACTTCAGTTCAGATATGTGTGGTTCGTGATTCTCTAGTCTGGGTCATGATCTGCTTGTGGACATCATCTCATATGTCGGTTCGTGATGTTTCATAACCTATGGCTCGTGGTCAGCTTCCTCGGCTCGCTCTGGCATCGGCTCGTGGTCCACGTTGAATCAGCTTGTGATCCTCTTTCCTTCTTGGTGTGGTTCACAGCTCACCATCCTAGGGTCGCCCTCTTCCTCACGGTCGCCCTCTTCCTCACGTTCGGGGTGTGAGGTTTTGCCCCCTCCCTCATGGTCTCCCTCCTACGGTTTGCCCTCTTCCTCATGGTGTGTGGGTTCGCCCCTTCCTCACGGTGGCCCTCCTAGGGTTCGCCCTCTTCCTCATGGTCGGAATGTGAGGGTTCGCCCCCTTCCTCATGGTCGCCCACTTAGGGTTCGCCCTCTTCCTCATGGTCAGGGTGTGAGGGTTCTTCATGGTCCTAGGGGTCGGGTCGTGAGGGTGCTTCACGAACGGGATACTGTACTATTTTCCACAACTTTTCCTGCGAGCTATTTACGCCATACGATGGCATTTTTGACCATTCCAACTTCGTTAAACAATCATGAACATTCCAAACAGTAATAGCAACATACATAATCAACCATAAACACCAAAACAACAATCTAACATGTTAATATGGATCAAACATACCCAAAACCCATGTTTTCCCCTTAATCATGTTTAAGCATAACTAATGATAGGATTAGCAAAACATATCCAAATTTCTAACAGAGACTTAAAATAATATTAAAGAATTTCTAAATATTTTTCCATATTTTTCTGAGTTATAATTTCGCTAATTAACACTAATCACCCCTAATTAGCCGTAATTAGTGAAAACAATGCAAGTCACCTTTGCCACAAATAATCTTAGATCTGAAACTTTTTGACTGGTTTGGGTCGAATATCCATGCAACCCAGCAGCCCCCACTCTAATTTGATGCTATTTTGACTTGATTTGATGTTGAAGCCTAATCCTTAATTAGAGAGTGATTATAGGTGGTTTTAGAAGGTAGAAGCCATTGTTAGGTTGAAGAGAGGTAAATCACGGCTGTAAAAATGACAAAGAAGGGTTTCTCTAACCCCATTCAGCCCTTATTAACCATAATCCGCCTAGCTGCTAATTACCGAATTAAGCCCAATTAAGCTGTTTTTTTTTTACCTTCTAAACATTATTTCAGCCATATCTCCCAAACGATAAGCCCATTTGATAATTGTAACCACTCTACAGAAATGTAAATCATCATCTGAATCCAATGGAAGTGGTTTTAGTTCAAAAATCCTTACGAATCAAAAGTTATAAGTAAAACAAGGTTCGCCAAGGGAAAAACGGTCATTTAAAAATTGGCAAAAATCATGAATATGGGAAATGACCCCAATAGTCGTTCCCCAAAATTACACGACCGTACGACTTCATAAGAAAGAAATAAATATTTTGCAATCCTCTAATGCGTAGAATGTGGGTCGTTACACCTATCATTTCTATTATGCTGTTCAGACTTCATTTAGTATATTATGTTTGATTCCCCTGCAGACATTTTATATTAAGCTGAAACTGTATTATGTACTAAGTATGATCCTATTATGCTGTGTAACTCTGATGATATATTATTTCCAGTGTTATTTGATGTACATTATCTGCTGTAATTCTATATTTATGTTCTGCTGTTATTGTTTATGTGTTATATTCCAATGATTATCCTTACTTCCATGGCACAGGAGTTTGGGGTTATCACAGTTGGTACCAGAGCTTTGGTTAACCTTAGCTCTGGAATATAATATATAAACGAACTCATCAGAAATAGAATCAGCAGTATTCTAAGGCGAAAACTCATTGTAGATAGGATCAGTAATGTCCTAGAATAAGTATAGCAGAATAAAATGCACACCTATAGATTCATTTACATTTAAATATATGTCTATATGCTTTATAATATCTTTTCTATTGGCCTGACTCTTTGTCTGCTATTTGCAGACATAGTAGAAAATGAGTGGCAAAAACAGAAGAAGTAATTCTATGGTTCGACAATCTAATGAGCCAATCATGCTCCCACAGCCAGAACCAGATTAAAGCTTCGTCTTTGAGTGCCCAAGATACCAGTAATCTTTTCTGATCATCTCTCAGGTTTAAGCCTTCAAAAATTCTCTCAGAAGAACGCATCCACACTTGTGTTTCAATAACAGATTCTTTGCCCGAGAATGGTACTCCACGCTAAAAATTACATTTTTAATGAAAGTATGATTCATTAAAATAATGCTAACTATATGTCAGGGAATAAATGGTGTTGAAATCGTCGAACAAATTAATTTATATATACATATATACATATATATATATATATATATATATATATATATATATATATATATTAAAATAAAACAAATCTTGTGTGGTAGTTCGCGATTCTGAATCGTAACTTCATACGATTATACCGAAAGGTCGGACCGTTGGATTTTCCCAAAACTGAAACCGTTGGGTTTTCTTTGAAAAAATCTTTCCAACGATATAAAATTTACAAAGATCCAACGGTTAGATTTTGAGAAATGTGTACATCAAATTTTGATGAAAACAGCGCTAGTGCCATGTAATTACCTGAAGCGTCGTTTAATTAAAATGGTATATTTTTATATAAATAAAAATAATGATAAATCGTTATAAAATGTTATAAATGATATGGAATAAAAAGAATTGATTTGAATTATATATATTCGCGAATTATTTGAAAAGGCCAAGTTAATTCTCATTTCAAATAATTGATCGACGATTAGAAGTTGAAGATTTGAAGACGGTGGTTGAAGACCGGCGATCTTCACATCGAATGGATGACTACTGATGTCTTTGATTGGAATTGCAACCTTGAAAGGGTTACAGTGGTAGTTGTCCAGATGTACTTGTTGATTGTTCGGATATGCGAGAGCCTCTCTTCCGTATTGGACATATGGAACGAGGAATAAGTCTCCGGTTTTGTTCAGACCCAGAACGGACTTGTAAATGGATGTATGCATGATATTGGATTTTATTCTGTGCCAATTGATTTCTATTAAATATATATCTGTTTGGTGACGGAGAATTTATTCTATTTCTTAACACCCTTCTCTGAAATGTATGAGCTCAGAGGTTATATATTGATAGACATTAGTCACATGGCGTGAATTGTCAATGTGGCATGCTAAGATGCAAATGATCAAGGTTTATTGTTGAAAGTAGAGCCTTGTGGTTGATGATCAAAGCACAACTTTATTTAGCATAGCTTTGTGTATAACATTACTTCGTGAGCCTCACACCCCGGTATGAACTAGAAATGGGAGGACCCCAGGGAGGACATGCATTTCTTTCTAGCTAGAAGTGGTGTCATGGTATGGAGCCCAAACATTTTTACTTATGCGGATGATGGAAAGCGAGGTACCTCGAATATTGAGTCCCTAGTGGCTCAGATTTACGCACCATAGGGCGGGGAAACATATTGTTCAGGCATAGCCAATCAACTAAAGTATTTGTGGACTAGCTCTGGCGCTCTTAAGGGCTTACCTGAGTCTGAGTCCTAAGACATGGGCTAGATTGTCTCGAATTCATTAAGGATGATCCCTTGCCTTGGTTCATGATGGAAAACCAACTTCCAATACGACCCCATACGGTTTTGATTGTAAACATATATTTAGCGACATATTATATGGTAGTTATCCCATCTACGATTAATACATTGTGATTGAAATTGTTTTTGAAACATATATACACTAATAATAATATCAAATTTGTTTTATTGTATCAAGCATTTTTGACCATTATAAGGTAAAACCCTATCCTCCAGTTTGCTTTGCATTGTGTGATGAGACTTGAGTCTTATAATGGTTCCATTTTTCTAAAAAGCATTGCGTTGTTTAACGATTTACTTTATTTCATGCACCGATAATCCAATAGAGTAAACTCGTTCCACGTTAGTGGCGTGGTCCTGTGATTAGCTTTATTGTTAAATAGGTTAAGTAGATTTCTCATACCAATCCCATGACTGACTCGTAGTTTATTTCACTTTACAAACTAGGGTGCCCTCTTTCCACATGGGCAGCCTTGTATTCAAGTTGTAGCAAACTCATTCTGGGTGGCTGTGGAGCTGAAGACGGATCCTATCATTTCTATTATGGTGTTCAGAATTCATTTAGTATATTATATTTGATTCTGTTGCACACATTTTATATTAAGCAGAAACTATATTATGTACTATGTATGATCCTATTATGCTGTGTAACTCTGATGATATATTATTTCCAGTGTAATTTGATGTACATTATCTGATGTAGTTCTATGTTTTTGTTCTGCTGTCATTGTTTATCTGTTATATTCCAACGATTATCCTTGCTTCTGTGGCACGAGAGTTTGGGGTTATCACAATAAGTCTTTGAGGTTTTTATTTTCTTAGAAGGATTTGAATATGAGATAGAAGAGATGGTTAGAGTTTTTGGTAGCTTATGACTTTGGTATTGAGTACAAAACTAGTAAAAGATATTAAGTTATGAATGTTCCAAGTAGGAAACATCATAAGGAAGTGTTAGATATGTTTATATAATGGAAATATATAGAGGAACTCACCACGTTTCACGTAAGCTGAGGCCGTTATTTCAAGCATAAACATATTACATTGTCGTGTTTGGAAGTTTGATCACCTTTGACTAAAAGGATTTCTTCTAAGCAGTAGGGAAACTTTGTGTTAGCCGAGAGCATTAGAAGGCCAAAGTAAGGGCTTCACCAATATGGATGGTTGAGGAAGAATGGAATGTTGTGCGTTCCTAATACAAGCAACCTAAGAAGGCAAATCTTAGAGGATGCAATCAATCTAATTCATAATTCATCCTAGAGGTACCAAGATGTATCAAGAGATAAAGACAAGTTTCTTCTAGGAAGGAACGAAGTGATATGTATGGGTAAAATGATGTTTATATCATTAGCAAGTAAATGATGAATATTGAAAATCAATTGGATTGCTTCAGCCCTTTAGCATTCCAGTTTGGAAGTTGAATTCTATATGTATGGGTTTTATTGATTGGTTTCCAAGGTCTAGGAAAGGGAGTGAAATTATATGGATAGTAGTGGATAGGATAACGAATAAGGCTTATCTTATTCTCATAAGGTCAATAAGAACGACACCTTTTTTGACAGTGTCGTTTGTGAATAACATAGTCAATCTACAAGAAGTTACTAGTAGTATCGTCAATGACAGAGATGCTTTGTTCACCAGTGAATTCTAAAGAGGGGCATAGTGCATTAGCTATTAAGATCAAGATATGTACTACATACCACACAAAGAATGATAGGCAGATAAGGAGAGTCAACAAGTACTTGAGGATTTGTTGAGTATTTGTATATTGGATTTTGGTGGTTCAGTGGAGGACCATTTGAATCTAGCTGATTTTTCCGATAATAATAATTGTTAGGTTATTGTTAAGAAGACACAATTCGAAGCTTTGTATGAAAGGCCATGTAAATCACTAAGTTATTGGTTAGAGACCAAGGACATATTAGACCTAGGTCCCGATTTGTTTAAGGAAGACTTAAAGAAGATTGAGTTGATCCAAAATAGGATGAAAATAGCTCAGTCAAGGCAGAAGAGTTATAAGGATAATTGAGGCAAGGATTTTAGGTTGTCAGTAGGATATCATGTTTGCATTAAGGTATCATTGAAAAAGACCGTAAATTATTCCGAGAAGTCAAGAAACTGGCAATGAGGTTTATTGAAAAGCTCCCTACTATATAAAGGGTTCGAAAACTCACATATGGAGGGGATTGCCGAGCCGGTTTGATAGAATTCAAAATTTTTCATGTTTCTCATTTGGGGAAGTATATGCATGATCCAAAGGCAATCGTAGATCTAAGGACATCGGAAGACTAAGTAGTGGAATCGGCCTTACTTTTGTAAGATAACAGTCCGTGTTGTAGAGTAAAGATGAGAAGAAGCTAAGGACCAAAATAGTCAAGTTGGAAAAAACAAAATGAGACGATAATAAGGACTATACTAGATAAATGGAGGACAAGATTAGGGATAATTTTCCTAATTTACTGATTGTTATTTCTTATACTGATTATAAATTTGATCGTTGTTAGAGAATACTAACATTTGATTGTTGTGGCTACTGTATTTTATTTATCCTTAAGGAATCTTGAGGATGGAATTCTTTTAAGGAAGGGAGGATATAATAACCCTAAATAGTATTCATGTCATTCGATTGGGTGAATTAAATACGAATAATGTTGGAAGATGGCAAAATGAGATTTGACAATAAAATGGTTCGGCCATAGTAAATAATTATTCTATGTAACATAGGTGGGGATTATAACAACGACCAAACTGGAACACACTAAGTCCTTTATAACTATAACCTTCCACCCTTTCATTCCATTATCTCAATTACATAGGGCAACTCAAAACTAAACCCTCGAGAGGCCGATCATTACAAAATTTAAGATAAGTGTAAACCAAGGGGATCTTGGAGAAAAAGTTAAGAGGATAAAGCTATAAAAATTTGTACTTGGCTATCCATCTTCTTAGGTGAATAATATTATTAATTGAATTTGTTTCTTATGTTAATATTTGAATATAGTTATTACTCGAATATATCATGTGTTTGATTGAATGTTTCCATTTGGATAGAATACTAACAAATGTTAAATTATTTCATATTTTCTAAGATATAGTTTTTTAACCAAAAGGCTTAGGTTTCGGTTGGAAACCTTTGATTTTTATCTTAAATTTTTTTGAATTTTTGATATTGTATTCTTTATATATTTTGAAGACATGTTATAAATTTTGTGATAATTTTCAAATATGTTGTACATTTCCTATGAAAGAAATTTCAGCGTTTCAGTTTTAAATTATTTTAAATAATTAACAAAAGCATTTTGTTTTGAAAATTTTATTGAAGAAAGAGAAGGTTATTCTCTAATTTCTATGAATTTTGGATTGTTTTTCCTACCAAAGTTGATTTACTAAAAAATGTTTTAGCTCCAAGCATTAGGCATCATTTAACTAGGGTTATTAATTAGTTACTTGTGTTTGAGTAGTCCTTAGGTAGAGGCCATAGTTTTTACGTGATTTTCTAAAACAAAAATTTCAACTTCAAATCCACCAAATAAATTTTGAAAATATAAAGAGTTGGTAAAAAAATTATTTTATTTAAAAACAAATTTACTTAATTTGCAGCTTCTCCTAGGTATAGTCCTTTGATTTACCTTCTTTTCTTCCACTTCAGACTTATGAAGCATAGGATATCAAGTAACATTAGTATGGTGTGTTTTCATAGGCAGAAGAATGTGAAGTAAGGACTTGCAAAGCCATGTGCCCGAATTGGGTGAAACGAATGCATTTAAAATTTAACTCTCACTTTGACTGTTTCTGAAGCCAAAAATTATGAAGCACTACTTATCACTTTTTTAAAATTATGCACAAAGCCATTGTATCATTTCATATTGGTTCAAAGCCAGTTAGGCAAGGCCGGACCATCCTTTATTGTCTGGATTCAAAAGGCTCAGAGCATTCTTAATTGTATTGCTTCGAAGATTTTGAAGTTTTGTAGGGTATTGCAGAATATTGTATTTTTGTGTCGAATTATTTGTTTCGTTTCGAACTAAGCCAGACAGGTAGGTTTGAAGCATCTATTTTCCTGTTATTTTGATTTACATAATTTTGGGAAATAGAAGGTGATCAAAATGTTTCCAAATCAAAGGATTAGAAGTCATAAGCTAGGAAGCCTTTAATATGCTTTGCTTTAATCTTTGTTTTATTTTTTCCTTGGGTAAAGGGTTTTAAAGCGTTTATTGCTTTGAAGGGATGAAGCAATGCACACGAAATAAATTTCTATGAACCAAAGGGATAATATTGCTTATCACAAGTTATATGACTTCCACTATGGAACAACTGTTAATTGGGGGTGCCAATTGAGGGTTAATTATTTAAGGCACCAATAAATATCAACCAAAATATTAGTGTATAAGATTTAAACATACAATTTTGGGTATGCAGTTAACCAATGGAGTAAACTATAATTTGTATGATAGTTAATCCACATAATGTTGAGGATAACTAATCTAAAAAATCCAGATGTATTTGTAGTTCATAGTCATCCTATAGATAGAATTACTGGTGTGCGATGGTTAGTTAATATCCAATGGACATTAGTCCATAAATTTAAACTTGATTAAATTAAGGGGACATGTAATCTAGATGCAAGTGAATAATTAATCTCCATAATATAAGGATAGGAAATCATTTTGAATATGGTAGGTAATCAAGTAATTGTTAAAATAGTTGGTCATAATCCACGGGTATGGTAATCCACCATATTTTGCACACATGCACATGAATTATAATTGTTATAACCATTGTGAGTGAAGGAAGCTTTGGATTGGTTTTTTAGTCATTAAGATATTAGTGAGGAGAAAACCTATTCTTCTAAGTGACGTGGCCTCACTTTATGTCTATTTGCTTACATGATAGGTTATTATTCATACCAGACTATTACCTGTCTTCAAGTTATTGTTTTACCTTTAGCAGTATCAAGTACGCATCCGTATAAATTGAGAGATAAGGCTCTCAGGTATCAGGAAGACGAATAATCTTCTATAGATGTGCAGGAGGAAATGCTTATTATTCATGTGTTCTTTTGATGTGCTTTTTATTTTAGATGTAAAGGAAAAGATGTATTATTGCCTATATTTATTTTGATCAATCAAGGTGACATCTTCATATGTCACTCTTGGAGATATTTTTTAATAATTATATTTCTATAAACGAGGATTACATATGGGAATTTGTAATGAAATTATTAAAGAGTGGGATGTGTTTTCTAATTCTCGTATTCCAGTATATTTTTAGTATTTTGAACTAATATTGTATCTCATTTTATAATCAATAAGTTGTACAATTGATGACAATAGCATAAGTAGCATTCATATTCAGGCTATGGAATAGGGGAAGTTATAAAGTGTTTACTTGATTTTTGGCCAAAGTAGTTTTAACTAGAGTTAAAGCGGAATTTGAATGACTCGAAACTTGACATGTAAACTTCGAAAAGCATAACAAGGATTTAAAATAAGATTGGAGTGATTTAGCTCAACCATTTAAACTTAGCCCTAATTTAGATTTAACCTAAAAGTGCACAACTGATGACTTCAAGGAGTTCATGTTATGATCATTCTACCACATTACTTCATACACAAGTGATTGTATGAGGGATTGATAGCTTTCTCTAAGGATTGACCACGAACATAAGGCTAAGGAGATGGATATCTAGGGGATCAGAAGCTTCAAATCAAAGATGATTAGAAAGAATATAAAACAACTCAGCTAAATGGGAGGCACAATTTGCAAAAAAAAAGTTGTTCAAGTTTGACCAAGCATCTTAACTTCGACCCAACTTATCTTGATAGGTCAACATCGAGATATCTTGGTAGATCATGATGATTTGAGAGTTTTAGTGGGTCTCCAAATTTTCTCTTGGGTCTCCATGGTTTTAGACCTTCAACTGTATGTTGCTTAATTCACCTATAAATATTTGCCTACGTGCAACTGAACAGGACTTCTTCTGATTTATCCTAGAAATTGTGCCATTATTCTATTGGATCCTCTTTACTTCTTATTTCTTCGAAACTAATTTAAACTCATTATAATCTATATAATGGAGATCATGCTACATGTAATCAAGAGATAAAAACTATCAACTAACAATAAAACTGACTGAAGCGGACATGTGACCGAGTGCGCAAAACCAATATAGAAGTTTGTATGCTCTCTTTAGTTTTCTCTTCTTTGTTTTAAGTTTTATTTGGACTGATTCTTTCATTCGAATTTTTATGTGCTAGTCCAAATTTTTGGCTAACACTAATCATGTTTTCATCTGATTCAAGATCTTTAATCTATTTATGAACATAAGTGCGTTGTTATTTACAAACTTTTCATTAATGATTATTTCTTCTTGGTTCTATACACGATTTGTTGATATCCCTAAGCCTCTTCTAGAGCACCATTCGACGTTTCTTGAACACACACCTCCATTATTTTCCATCTTTATTACATACTCCAAAAAAATTCGAACTGAAATCTCTACTGCACTTTTGATGTGGTCTATAACTTTTAAACCTTCAAAAGTTTGAATCGGAGCAAGTTCACTAAGGACATTATTGGTAATTTATTCAAGTTAGTTAATATTTTGCATCATTGTATATGTAAAAGAATATTTAATTTTAATAATCATCTTGGGATTCAAACTTTTATCCACTTTGATACTGCTACTATAAAATATATCATAAATATTAGTTATAGGATTATAATATTTTTATCAATTCATAAGATGCATTCAATTGATTTTGATTATTTTTAGAGTTTATGCGCATTTTTTGAGCAAACCAATTGGAGGAATACAATTATTACATCAATCATTTGATTACATTTAGAGCCATTCAACATTTATGTTGATTATTTTTGAAACCATGAAATTATATATATCCATATTCTATAGTATTAGCTCATATTAATTTAATCAAATAATCTATATGTTGTT
The DNA here is from genome assembly GCA_030737875.1 of Allium sativum. Lineage (NCBI taxonomy): Eukaryota > Viridiplantae > Streptophyta > Magnoliopsida > Asparagales > Amaryllidaceae > Allium > Allium sativum. The sequence continues at coordinate 397,684,521 of CM060926.1, forward strand.
AGCTAAATATGTTCATATATGGATAAGCGTGTGTGTGTCTCTCTGTGTGCACACGCGTGCGCGTGCATCCACATATTATATATATTATATATTTTTGTATATTCCTTTCCGTTTGAGTTAGATATTCTAGGACAAACTACTACAAGAATCCAACTATCAATCTATGTCTATCAATCAATATCAATGTGAATCCTTGAAGATCTTTTGGTAATGTTCAAAATGTCTTAATTAAAATCGTTTTAAACTTATAATTCAAATCAATTATATACAAAACTTCAAGCTAGGAAGATTTATCCCATTATTATGTTACAAATGTCCTTTTTAAGTAAAATATATAATTGTTTATCAGATAATAATTCATTGTTGAATTACCGATGTTTTTTCTTTCAGAAACCCCAATAGACAAGATATACTTACAACGAAAATAAGAATATCTTATAAACATTGAAAATGTTATAGGAAACTTTTATGTCAGTTACACATACAAAATTTCTTCTGTTCCATAATTTTAGCTTTTATGGAAATTATTATATGACATTGATTATCTCTATGTATGAATATATATGGTTATTTCTTAAAGAATAATTATGCATGTGTTACTAAATATATAGTATGTTTTCAAAAAAAATAGTAGATTATATATTAATACTTCTCTTAAAGTTGACTAATAGATCTCCTAATTCATGCTAATGGTAGACCAAATTTTGTAAATATATTTTATACCTACTGTACTATTTCTATTAGAATTTAAAAATACTTTTGGTTATTTATTATAACATAACTTCTTGGAATGTTATACCATATTTAAAAATATTTCATAAGAAATCCTTTTAAGGTGTTATACAATTATACATTATCTTTTTGAAGATATTTTATAAACACAATTTTTGGAATACAATTAAAAATATATTATGTCAATACTCCACTTAAGAAGTAATTTGGTAATGAATATTTTTCCTTTTGGATATATTTTATAAATCTCTTCTAGAGATACTTCATTTATAGTGTTACATTTCTTTTAGATATACTTTATATGCACTATTTTGGAATGTTATATCAATACACAATATATTTCTTTATATAACTTACGTGATTCCTACTTTCAAAATAACATAAAATATCTCTATTGGGGTTTTTTGTAGCTTGTTTTACGATGACATGTTAAATTTTAAATATAGTAGCAAAATTGGAAGAGTTAACGTAACGACCCAGAATTTTGAAACCGATTTAAAATTTATTTTTATTTTATGGCAATTTACGGTCGATTTTAAAAATTTGATGATTTGATGCAATTTTGATAGCTTTATAAAGGAACATCATTCTAGTGATCTCAGAACTCGACAAAAACTATTTTATTGGATCCGTAACATTGAAAAATGGCAGGATTTCAAATTTCATAATTTTTGGAGTTAGTATGTGGGCATGCGAGAATTAAAGGCATACCTAGACAACCCATTGAAATTAAGCGGAAACGGGATTAAAAAATAAAACGGAAGGTCAAACGAACTCGAAATTTGATGAGATAAGTTCCTTGGATCCAGAATTGTGTTATATGCTAGGGTTCAAATTTTCGTGTAAAAGAGAATTGTTGTTTGATCACACGAGCAGAAGAACCAAAGCTGAACAAAAATACGTTAGCGTTAAAGCAAATAACTTGAGCCTAATTAAGCAAAATGAGGTGTCGTGAGATTAAACAACTTGGTTGTTATTCTGCAATACTCTTCCTGTGCCGACATATCGCCGATCCACACCTCCCCTTCTTTTATAAAACATCCTTGTCCATTCTCTTCTCCTCCTTTTCCTTTTCTCCTTTTCTACTTAAACTCCACCTTCTTCTTCTTGCTTCCATGGCCGACCCCTCCGTTCCTCCTCCAACTGACTGTCGGTGCCTCCTCCCCACACTCTAACCAGCACACATCAGCCTCCTCCCCTCTCCCCTACGTCTTAGCCCTCTTTTCACCACAAAACCCTAAAAACCCTATTTTTCACCTATTTTCCACAAAACCTCTTCCAAAATTTCACCATTCCACTTTAGGACTCCTCAACCTCACGCTATCCCTGACCCCATCTTCCGTGGACCCACCCCCAAGTTGTACCCCTTGGACCCACAAACACCCTTCAATTTTCTTTAAAACTCCAGATCTGTTAATGTGAATGTATTTGTGGGCACAGGAACCCCATAGCCATCAGATTTAGTTTTGTGAGCTTCCGACAAGTTTCCAAATGCCGTGCGAGATTTAGAGTGGTGTGCGAGAGTCCAGAATCCTTCTGTATAGATTTGATGGAGTGGAAACCCAAGGTGAGAAAACAGAACTCACGTAGAAAGGGATATATTGAATTAACATTTTATAGTTAATGGAATTGTGTTTGATAATGATTAATAATTGATCATATAAGTTTAGTATGATGCTAGATGTTGAGTAGTGCGATAAAAAATTATTTTTATCTGATATATGTGATATTACTTGGGTACACAACACTTATATTATGAACAATGTCAATTGGAAAGTATTTGAACCTTAAATGGTTTTGGTAGAGTAATTTATTGATTACTGTCTATTGATTGTGTAGAAAACCCCACACGGGTATTGGGATGACAATTAACCAACACGTCTCACATGGTTTATGATAAAAAAAACCACATGGGTATTAGGATGAAAATTTATTTACACATCTTCCAAGTTTGTAGTTTATAATAATCACTGGTTTGTGAATGTGGTGAATACCTCACACGGGTATTGGGATGATAATGAACAATAATCCTAAGTGTTGATTTGTATGTCAATTTGTTGATTGACTTGACCGTGTAAGCGTTATTTATTTAAGGCTTATATGGTGAAGTTCACTTTGTATGTGAATTGAATGTTGTCTAATGGTTGTTTGAGTATTATATAATACACTAGTTGATAATGAATAGTAAAAGTGGTTATTGGTTCATTGGTTAAGCTCCATCAAGAAAATTGATTTTTGATGAATATTATATAAATATAATAATAGGCTAAAAATCAAAGTTTGGATTTGATGTCTGATTTTGGATGTACACGAAGATTATAAAATATAGATGAATATTCATAACTATAACAAGTCGTTTTAAATTAATTTTCATATACTTATGATCTATTCAATTTTAATTTCGAAATGAATAGTAACCAAGAAAACTAAAGTTTGGTCAGGATATTTAGTGAATGTTTTAAAACAACTTCCTTTACAAAACTTTCTTATTTATTTTTATAACGAATGTCAGGAAGTCTTGGATTAAAAATATTGAAGTTTGAAAAATAATTTTAAATTTATCATTATAATATTATTATTATATTATAATATTGAAATATTTGATTTTAGTGTTGAAAAAATAAAATATGGCCTTGAAAAATTATTATATATATTTTTTATGGTAAATAAAATGTTTTTGAAAGTTATTCGACGTATTTTATATTATACGTCGAATTGGTCAAAATAGAACGTGTCGCGCAATGGTAGCTCACGAACTTCGACCTATAACTTTAAATTAGTGTATCGAAAGATCCGACCTTTGGAAATTCTTGAAATTGGAACCGATGGGTTCATATTGAAAAGATATTTCAAATGATAATAAGAATTTTGAAATCTAATGGTTAAATTTTGAGAAATGTTTAAATCAAATCTAAACAAAAACAACACCCTAACCCGCAATGATTTGTAATTGGAAATTACGAGCATGGACTATTTTTATATAAACAAAAATAGCGAAAATCGTTTTAAATTTTTATAAATAATATGGGGTAGGTTTAAATCAATTTTACATGGTTTTAAACAATAATAGTGGTTAAGTGGAATTTGGCGGTCTCTTGTAAAAAGTTCATATAACAGATCTGAGACATGATTGGAAATAAGAATTTTAATGCGTAAACCGATCCGAATTCTTAAGTGAACATTTTTATAAGGTTAAGAAATGATTTTTGAAAGTCGAATGACTTAACAAGGCTTGAGAATAAGATTTTAAATCTTATGAAAGGAAACCAATTAAAGGAGACTTAATTGGTGAGTCAATAATCGAATAAGGATTTGATTTAATTTGTTTTGGCGCAAATTATTAGGAAAGACCTGGTTTAACCAATTTCGAATAAATGTACAACGATTAAAAGTTGAAGCCATTGAAGACGGTGAAAGATTGGAAATTTTCACATCGAATGGATTATTGTTGATGCCGTGGATTTGGGTAGATCCCTTAAATGGGTTATAGTGGCAGTGGTCCGGATGTACTTGTTGATTGTCTAAACGCGCAATGGTCTCTCCTCCGTATTGGACATATGGAACAAGGAATAAGGTGCCTTCGGTTTTCTTCACACCCAGAACGAACTTGTGTGGATGTATGTCTGGAATGGTATTTTGTACTGTATTAATTTATCTTTACTAAATAAATATCTATATATACATGTTTGGTAGCGGAGAATTTATTCTCCTAGCTCAACACCCTTCTCTGAGATGTATGAGCTTAGAGGTAATATAATGGTAGATATCAGTTGTATGGTATGGAATGATTGTATGGAATGCCAAGTGTTGCTAGAAGAAAGATCAAAGATTTTGTTGAAAAGCCGAGCTTTGTGGTGCATTAACACGCGAGCTTCACATCCCGGGATGAGCCAAAAACGGGATGAAGGACAATAAAGAGGACATGCATTTCGTTTTATATAAAAGGCGACTCCATGGTACAGAGCCTAGGCAATTTACTTATGTCAATATTGGAATTGAGGCGCCTCGGATATAGGCTAATAAGAATATGTTGGTCGACGTACTGACCAAGAGGTCCAATAGGACCCGGGAACGTTATGTTCAGGAAATTATCCAATCCATCAGAAATAGGCAGACTGGCCCTACCGCTCGAAAGGGATGCCATTTTCCTTGGGACATTTCGCTAGAGAAGTTCCAAAGTTCAGATGAGGAAGATCCTTTGCCTCGGCTCATGGTGGAATACAATTTCCAATACGTGACTTTACGGTTTTAGTTGTATACCCACGGCGACATAATAAGATGGGGTATTAGGCAATCTAAAATTTATACATTAATTTTAGAAATTGTTTTCAACACTTAGACACAAATAATAATATAAAATGATTTTCTCATATTAAGCATGTTTGCCATTATAAGGTAAGACACTATCCTCCGCCTTGCGCTTGCATTGTGTGATGGGACTTGAGTCTTATAATGACTTCATTTTTCAAAAAGCATTGCACGGTTTTATGTACTGGCATTCATGTGGAGTAAACCTATTTCATGTTATACGGCTTGGTCCCATGATATTCCTTATTTTAAATAAGTTAAGTTAAATGTACCGTTTCTCATACCAGCCTCATGACTGACTCAAAGTTTGTTTTTCCTTGCAACCTCGGGTGCCTATATTTTTACATGGGCATCCAAGTGAACAGGTTGTTAGCTTACTTTCTTTTGGATGTGTACGGGAGCTTTGGTAGCTGGTTTTGGATTTGAAGCTGAAGCAATGTCGGATGTTTCTTTTTGAACTTTCCCAAACTCTTCTGCGTTAATAATATTTGATTCCACTATGTAATTATTAGTTATCTGAAGCACTTTTATGTATAATTATGATCCTAAGTTGTTGTAAACTCTGATAAAATCCTTTGATGCAAACTCTTGCACATTATTATCTGTTGTTATGCTATGTTCTACTATTGTGATTAATGTGTTATATTTCAATGACTATGCTCTCCGCCTAGGATTGGGGAAATATTAAATGTAGGAGATAAAAACCACTATTTCTTGAGTATAGTGTTAATATGTAATACTTCTTTTGGATGTGAATTATTATTACCGGTATTGAAATTTTATATGACGTTCTTTCAGGGGACAAATGGTGTAAATTTTTAAGGAATTACAGTTTTTTTTAAATCTTATAGAATCTCTTTTAGGGTGCTGGATTTTGCAACAAAAATATAAATAAAGTTACAAACTAATCTTATTAGTATATATGCACACGCATCAATAAACAGAAATACTATGACATATGAGTTGTAATAACCCGAAAATCTGGGCCAGTTTAAAATTTTTATTTTGGCAATTTTAGCGAATTTTGATTATTTAAAATGAATTATTTTAAATAATATAGACGAGAAAAATGTTTTGAATATAATTTCAACGTATATATTATATACGTCGTCGTTAGAATATAAATATTTATATATAATTATAAATAGAATTGAAAATGGCGCGGTAGTTCGATAATTCGATTTCAAACTTCAATTGAATGTACCGGGTGCAAAACAATCCGGATTTTAGTGGAACCAAAAATAATGGAATCTAATTGTGGATATCTTTCCAACGAATCCGACAGATCAAGATTTCATAGCGGGAATCAAAAGATATGTCCAGTTGAAAATTCTGAATTGTCGCTATGGAATTCAGGCCCTTAAAAATGGACATTTTGCAAATGACCTCGGATTTCGACGAAACCACTTTTGTTTGGTCCGTGATGTCAAATTTTTGCTAGGTTTCAAATTTCATAATTTTTCGAATCAATATGTGAGCGTGGCAAAGGAAAACGTGTTTTGACCATTTTAGTTGATTTTAATCGACTGGAAATTGGCCATTTTTCTAACGGTCTCAGAATTCGACGAAACTAGTTTTGTTAGGACCATATCGTCAATACGAAGCTAGAAAATATTTTTCGAGAATTTTTAGAGTTAGTATGTGACCCCGGTAATGTGAAATGTACGTTTAAAATTCAATATAGTGATTTAAATGTAAATTCAACAGAAACTGATTGTAACGATCGAATCAACCTACGATACATATCCCATTGTGTTCAGAATAGGGGTAATATGCTGAGGACGACAGGCGGTGAGCCTCGTTTAGAGGTCGTATGTAAAAGTCAACTTTTTGCGATTAAATTAATTAAATTAATTAAAAATTAAAATATATAGGCCCCCCCCTCTCTCGTTTTCATTCAACAGAAACGAAAAAAAAAAGAAAAAAAAAGAGGAGAGCGACGGGGGAGGAGCCGCCGCCCCTCCCCGATGATCCGTCGCCGCCGCGACCCCCTGGCGCGCCACCACTACGGCGTGGCCCCCCCCTCTTCCCCCATCCTCCAGCTTCTCCTCCTCTTCGTTCGACTTCACCGCAACCCTCCCCCTTCCGTTCATCTTCCCCCCTCGCGCCATCTCCCCTTCCTCCTGCTTCCCCCCCCCCCCCCCCCGCCTCTTCTTCTCCTCCTCCACGCCCAGGCGAACCCCGTCGCCCACACGCTCTGACCCGCCACCGAACGCGCTGCGCCGCCCAGACGCCCTTCCCCCTTCTCCGATCCCCCCTCCTCCTCAGTAGATGAAACAAAAATCGAAATAAGGTGAGTTTTATATTTATTTACATTTATTTTTAATTTCTTTTCAGTTTTTTTTCATGTAATAATCTTTGAAAAATATATAAGATCGATATGTATAAAGAGGTGAATTTATTTTCAGTTTTAAAGTTATAAAAATTAGATTTTTATCATATAAGAAAGGTTATAAAAAATTTTGATTTTTATTATATATAGAGATTAAAAATATGATTTTTAGATTATAAAGAAGGTAAAAATATAATTTTTATTTGATTTGAGTATTAAAAATATAATCTTTACTATATAGAAATATTAAAAATATGATTTTTATATTTTTAAAGTATTAAAAATATAATCTTTATAGGATAGAGAACATAAAAATATCATCTTTGTGTATGTAGCAAAATAAAAATCTGATTTTTATTTTATATACGTTGAAATGAAGTGTTTGTTTTTATAAAGGCGAAAACTTTATTTTTATAAAGGCGAAAACTTTATTTTTGAAAGGGCGAAATCTTTATATGAAGAATAAGGTGATAAAAAAATAATCTTTATCTATATAGTAGCGTTGTGAAAATATGCTTATTTTTATATATCGAATAACGAAGTGAAAATTCGATTTTTAAATATATGAAGTGATTATAAAATATGATTTTTAAATTGAAAGTGAATAAATAAAAATGTGATTTTTATTTTAAAGACATCAAAATATAAAAATGTGTGATTTTTATATATGTAGTGGCTAGGGGCAACAAAGAAGAGGAAAAGGCGAGAACGACGAAGATCTCTATAATAGGAGTGTCGTGGTATTGGATAGCTTTCGGTGAGAACTTCTCACTCTTCAATTTCTTTTTCTAGTTATATATATATATATACTAGGATGTAGACGGTGTTTAGTAGCACCCGACACCCGTCATCCACAGACCATGGATGGCTTGTTTGTTTAATTGTTTGGTTGTGTAATTAGTTAGATGATTTGATTTGAAATTGAATGGTTTGGTGAAATGGAATTGATTTGATTGATGTGTGAATGGCGTGGGCCTTCACTAGACCGGGGATAAGGCTAGGCCTCGTCCCGTTTCTAGTATCGTGCCGTTATGCCGCCGAAATTTCCCAAAATATGTTAGAAAAATAAAAATATCATTTTTATTGTGTAAATGAACTGAATAGAAATTCATGTGTTGAAATAGAATATTTTATCGTTAAAAATATAATTTTTAACGGGGAAGTGAATGAAATAAAATAATCATTTACAAACCAGACGGTTTGTTTACGTACACCTATTTGAAGGACATTGATTGGGTCGATAAATTTTACACGTCGCCCAACTGCACAAATAAAATCTGTGTTTGATTGTTTGAAACCCCACACGGGTGTTGGGATGAAAATTGGAAGTTCACTCATCCTAATTGATTAAATATGTCGATCGATTGATTGACAGGCTGTTATAAGCGTAGGATATCTATATTTGATGCTTATACAGTGTAGTGCACTTTGGTTGGTGGCTGATTGTTTATCATTGCTATTATATACATGTGCTGTATGGAATCCATATAATTAACATTATATGGTGATTGATTGGGCCTCATTCCAATCGGGAAAACAATGAATATTATAAAAGAAAATTCATGTGTTGAATATAAAAATAGTCATGTGTTGACGATGATCATGTGTTGAAACTATTCATGTGTTGAGTGAAATATTTTAAATAATAAAAATTACATCTTTATCATATTTACGATTAGAATCTACCTTACGGTGGAGTCTAATTAAAATCAAACGATAGATACCATAGTTTTATAAAATATTTTACATAACAAAAATAGTGATGTGTTGACAGTACTCATGTGTTGAGATTAGTCGTGTGTTGAAAGAAATATCGATTCATGTGTTGAATGGGATAAATATTCATTTGTTGGATAGAATAAAGAAGTTTTGAAAAATATAAAGCCGTGTTGATTAGAGATGCGTTATTTTGACGCGAACGATATTTATATCGATTCTATTCGTTGTATAATGAATATTGAAAAGTGATTTCAAAATTAAATATTTTGAAATGAAATTCAAATTGAGTTAGATTAAAATTCGAATTGAATAGGAAGCGAATTTGAATTCGAATAAAATAGAAATGAATTCAAATTGAATTAAATTGAAATTGAAATTTAAAACGAACTGAAATTGAATTGAAATCAATTTGAAACGAATTCGAATTGAATCAAATAGAAGGAAAATTCGAATTGAATTGAATTGAAACGAATTTGAATTTGAATTGAATTGAAACGAATTTGAATTTGAATTGAATTGAAATGAACTCGAATTGAATTGAAATCAAATCGATTTGAAATTGAATATAGAGTTGAAATGGTTTTGAAAACGAAATTAAAACGATTTATAAAATACGTTTTAAAAAGGAAATCGACGAAATATATAATATATATATATATATATATTATATATAATGGCCTGAATAGAACGCGCCGCGCCGCGGCAGTTCGTGAATTTCGACCATTTATTTCAAACGGACACTGCGGGAGATCCGACCGTCGGATTCTACTAAAACCGGAACCGTTGGGTTCGTATCGAAAAGAGCTTTCCAATGAATATTAGAAATTTGAAATCTAACGGTTGGATTTGGAATTATGTCCAAATCAAATTCAAAAAAGGTCGCAGTAAGTGCAGTTCGATGGCCGTTGATGGAAATCGACTGTACGGGCCTTGATAAAATTATTAAAAATATTGATAATTTGTGTAAAATCATAATATGTGAATTGGAAAGAACTGGGCAGAAGAATTCCACATTTGAAAAGATAAAAATAGATTTTTATCGAAATAAACTAGTTTTGAACTAGAATTAAAATCAATTTATTTTTGAAATAAATAAATTGAATTTGAAAGTGATTTTGAAAATAATCAATATTCCCAATAGGTGAAGTGAAAGTGGAGTTGAATCGAAATTATCTTCGGAATATTTCGATGTTGGATTTTGTGACCATACAGATATTGTTATGGGAATTTGAAAGATATCTTTTATATCGTTATTTCCAATACGATATTTGTTGGTTTCAGGATTTGATATTGAATATAAGCCGATATATTTTCTATTCAGGGCTTGTAATTAATATCAAATGTGATTTGGGTTTATCTGAATCGTGTTTTAGATGACATTGGTTCTTTAACCCAGTTAAAGGCAAGATATCGATTTTTGAGAAAATTAAAACTAAGTAGAGTTTTAATGAATCTTTAATTAGATTAAAAATGTGAATTGATAATTTATATTATCAAATCTGAAAGGTGATCGAGAATGGAGTACCACCAGTTTTGCTCCAAAGCGATAGTTAAATCTGTAATTAGATTTGAACGTGAAATGGTAATTAATTTTACCGATAACACCGTGGTGTTAGATGTGGAGTATTACCAGTTTTCTCCATGGGATATATAGGTTGGGATTGGGAAATAAAATAAATAATTACTTCGGTGTGGTTCGCTAATCCCGACTAGTTTGAAATGATATCCAAAGGAGGATTAAAGAATGAATTTAGAAGAATTTATCTTGGATAAAATTAATGGGAACATTTCCCTAAGAATGTGATTTTGTGAATAAAAGAATATTCTGAATTGGGATGAGGCGTTTGTTGTGCTTGTGTAACATTTGTTTATCATATACGTGGGTTATTCAGAAAGGCCGGGTTTATACCCATTCTGAATAACCGATTCGACGAGATGTCGAAGATGAAGACGGTGGTTGAAGACCGGAAGTCTTCACATCGTTTGGGTGATTACTGATGATCTTGATTGGGCTGTACACCCAAGATGAGGGAAACAGTTGGTGATCGTCCAGACGTACTTGGAGATCGATGGATATGCGAGGAAAGTGCCTCCGGTTTCGTTCAGACCCAGAACGAACTTGTAAATGGATTGTGTGTCTGACATTGGATTTTATTATTTGTTGATTGATCTCTATTAAATATACATCTATTTGGCGGTGGAGAATTTATTCTCTTGCTTAACGCCCTTCTCTGAGACGTACGAGCTCAGAGGTTGTATATCGATGGACATCAGTCGCATGGGGTGAATTGCCAGTGTGGCATGCGTAAGTGGCAAATGATCAAGGCTTCTGTTGAAAAGCAAAGTCTTGTGGTTGATGATCAAAGCACGGCCTGTGTGGCGTAGCTTTGTGTATAACGTGAATTCACGAGCCTCACACCTCGGTATGAGTTAAAAACGGGATACGGACCCAAGGAGTGCACGACGTTTCTTTCTAGCTAGGGTGGTGTCAGTGACCTACCATCCCTGACATTTATATACTTTTCACCTGTGTGGTTGTTGGATACGAGGCGCCTCGGATATAGGTCTGTAAGGACCGGGAAACGTGTGTTCATGAATAATTAATCCTCAAAAGTAAGAGAGGACCGGCCTTGGAGGTTCCAAAGGATCAGAGTGGGGTCCTGAGGCATTGCTAGAGTGTCTCGAACGCGGAGAGGAGCTTGCCCCTTGCCTCGACTCATGACAGAAATCCAATTTCCAATACGTGTATTGCGGTTTTAATTGTAGAACTAGTATGGCGACATGATAGATGGTACCCATGCCGCCTATGATTGATATTTATGATGTGAAATTGTATTGACACTATACACTTATAGTAATATCAAAATAATGTGTTTTAAACGTATCAAGCATGCTTTGGCTGTTATAAGGTAAAAACCCTATCCTCCGGCTTGCGTTGCATTGTGTGATGGGACCTGGGTCTTATAACAGCTTCATTTTTCTTTATTTAGCATTGCGCTGTTTGTTTTAGGCACTGGTATTCTTGGGAGGAAACCCGTTCCGTGTTATACGGCGTGGTCCTTTGATTTACCTTACTTTAAAAATAAAGATTAATAACTGTTTTAGTTCTCACACCAGTCACATGACTGACCTGGAGTTTATTGTTTTAACCTAAACTCTGGGTGCCCCTATTTTCCGCACGGGCAGCTAGTAGTTTTGGTTTTGCAGATTTATATTCACAGGGTCCTGATTAACAGCTGGAACGATGCTCGGAAAGCTCTGTATCCGTGTATCACTTCTAGTTGTGCTTTTGTATTATTTTCCGTTGCTATGTAATTTATTGTAATCTCTGATATTTATCGAATGTAATTTATTCATTTATACTCTGTATATTCTTGTATCTAATGGAATTGATGTAATAACAATGAAATGTTCTTCCGTCTATGTCCTTTTGTGTGTTGTTCTCAAAGTATTCGTGCTTTCCTTTACGGGGAAGTTACGGGTCCTTACAGTGGTATCAGAGCTTTGGTTTACAGAGCTCGAGAACAAGACACATTAGAACCATACGAAAGAATTCATCAAATATTGGATTAGCAACATCCAATTAGAATTACTCGTTAGAGATAGGATCAGTAGTATCCTAGAACGAGTGTGAAGAGTATATTTTTCAAATGAAAACAAATTTTGTTTTTAAAATTTAAATCGTTTTATACGTATTTTAATATTTATTTATTTCGAATATGGACAATCGAGTATATATAGATTTCGCGTATACGCGTCATGAACGTATAGTCGAAGTTTTAATATATTGGATAGATATAGAGTCACATTCTAGACACCCGGGAATAATTCTGGTGATGTGGCCACATCATCAGTATTTATATTCGTGTTTCGAAGGTGTGATTTTCTATATATTTCCATTAGATTGGTGTGAGAACCAAAACTTATATAGCTAGAATACATTGTTGTGAATTGGCATCAAAAACATGATTTTTGTATATGTATCAAAATTATGAATTTGAAACTCTAATTTACTAATTGATTGATGTTTGTGTTGTTTGTTTATTTGTTTGATAATTTTGAACCATTATGCCTAATTGAACCGAATATTGAATTATATTGAAAATTGGTCGCATTTGCTTGCATATACATATACTTACATTGAACAGGTCATAGCAAGGAGGCTAGAGCCGAAGAATAAAATTTGTTTGCCCGACAAATAGGTACATGTTTACTACATAATTTACTGTTTTGTTTGGGTGATGATGATTTTATGAGCCTATTGGCTAGCCGCTTGGCTTTTCCTTTTTCTTTTTGAGATTAGAAGGACCGGGGAAGCTATTTGAAATTCCCCGATGCTCCCGGTGCAGGGGAGGTTATGGCGAAATTTTTCGAAAATTTAGGGTGTTAGCCAAATTTTTGAAGAATTTGAAAATTCTCAGAAACTGAAAAGTTGGAGAATGGAAGCCAGATCGAGCGTAGAGTTGATTAATCAAACCACTTTCGACTTTGTTCCTTTTCGGGGACGAAAAGTTTTAAGTGGGAGAGATTGTAATAACCCGAAAATCTGGGCCAGTTTAAAATTTTTATTTTGGCAATTTTAGCGAATTTTGATTATTTAAAATGAATTATTTTAAATAATATAGACGAGAAAAATGTTTTAAATATAATTTCAACGTATATATTATATACGTCGTCGTTAGAATATAAATATTTATATATAATTATAAATAGAATTGAAAATGGCGCGGTAGTTCGATAATTCGATTTCAAACTTCAATTGAATGTACCGGGTGCAAAACAATCCGGATTTTAGTGGAACCAAAAATAATGGAATCTAATTTTGGATATCTTTCCAAAGAATCCGACAGATCAAGATTTCATAGCGGGAATCAAAAGATATGTCCAGTTGAAAATTCTGAATTGTCGCTATGGAATTCAGGCCCTTAAAAATGGACATTTTGCAAATGACCTCGGATTTCGACGAAACAACTTTTGTTGGGTCCGTGATGTCAAATTATTGCTAGGTTTCAAATTTCATAATTTTTCGAATCAATATGTGAGCGTGGCAAAGGAAAACGTGTTTTGACCATTTCAGTTGATTTTAATCGACTGGAAATTGGCCATTTTTCTAACGGTCTCAGAATTCGATGAAACTAGTTTTGTTAGGACCGTATCGTCAATACAAAGCTAGAAAATATTTTTCGAGAATTTTTAGAGTTAGTATGTGACCCCGGTAATTTGAAATGTACGTTTAAAATTCAATATAGCGATTTAAATGTAAATTCAACAGAAACTGATTGTAACGATCGAATCAACCTACGATACATATCCCATTGTGTTCAGAATAGGGGTAATATGCTATGGACGACAGGCGGTGAGCCTCGTTTAGAGGTCGTATGTAAAAGTCAACTTTTTGCGATTAAATTAATTAAATTAATTAAAAATTAAAATATATAGGCCCCCCCTCTCTCGTTTTCATTCAACAGAAACGGAAAAAAAAAAGAAATAAAAAAAAAGAAAGAGGAGAGCGACGGGGGAGGAGCCGCCGCCCCTCCCCGATGATCCGTCGCCGCCGCGACCCCCTCGCGCGCCGCCACGATGGCGTGGCCTCCCCTCTTCCCCCATCCTCCAGCTTCTCCTCCTCTTCGTTCGACTTCACCGCAACCCTCCCCCTTCCGTTCATCTTCCCCCCCTCGCGCCATCTCCCCTTCCTCCTGCTTACCCCCCCCCCCCCCCTCCCGCCTCTTCTTCTCCTCCTCCACGCCCAGGCGAACCCCGTCGCCCACACGCTCTGACCCGCCACCGAACGCGCTGCGCCGCCCAGACGCCCTTCCCCCTTCTCCGATCCCCCCTCCTCCTCAGTAGATGAAACAAAAATCGAAATAAGGTGAGTTTTATATTTATTTACATTTATTTTTAATTTCTTTTCAGTTTTTTTTCATGTAATAATCTTTGAAAAATATATAAGATCGATATGTATAAAGAGGTGAATTTATTTTCAGTTTTAAAGTTATAAAAATTAGATTTTTATCATATAAGAAAGGTTATAAAAAATTTTGATTTTTATTATATATGGAGATTAAAAATATGATTTTTAGATTATAAAGAAGGTAAAAATATAATTTTTATTTGATTTGAGTATTAAAAATATAATCTTTACTATATAGAAATATTAAAAATATGATTTTTATATTTTTAAAGTATTAAAAATATAATCTTTATAGGATAGAGAACATAAAAATATCATCTTTGTGTATGTAGCAAAATAAAAATCTGATTTTTATTTTATATACGTTGAAATGAAGTGTTTATTTTTATAAAGGTGAAAACTTTATTTTTATAAAGGCGAAAACTTTATTTTTGAAAGGGCGAAATCTTTATATGAAGAATAAGGTGATAAAAATATAATCTTTATCTATATAGTAGCGTTGTGAAAATATGCTTATTTTTATATATCGAATAACGAAGTGAAAATTCGATTTTTAAATATATGAAGTGATTATAAAATATGATTTTTAAATTGAAAGTGAATAAATAAAAATGTGATTTTTATTTTAAAGACATCAAAATATAAAAATGTGTGATTTTTATATATGTAGTGGCTAGGGGCAACAAAGAAGAGGAAAATGCGAGAACGACGAAGATCTCTACAATAGGAGTGTCGTGGTATTGGATAGCTTTCGGTGAGAACTTCTCACTCTTCAATTTCTTTTTCTAGTTATATATATATACTAGGATGTAGACGGTGTTTAGTAGCACCCGACACCCGTCATCCATAGACCATGGATGGCTTGTTTGTTTAATTGTTTGGTTGTGTAATTAGTTAGATGATTTGATTTGAAATTGAATGGTTTGGTGAAATGGAATTGATTTGATTGATGTGTGAATGGCGTGGGCCTTCACTAGACCGGGGATAAGGCTAGGCCTCGTCCCGTTTCTAGTATCGTGCCGTTATGCCGCCGAAATTTCCCAAAATATGTTAGAAAAATAAAAATATCATTTTTATTGTGTAAATGAACTGAATAGAAATTCATGTGTTGAAATAGAATATTTTATCGTTAAAAATATAATTTTTAACGGGGAAGTGAATGAAATAAAATATTCATTTACAAACCGGACGGTTTGTTTTTGTACACCTATTTGAAGGACATTGATTGGGTCGATAAATTTTACATGTCGCCCAACTGCACAAATAAAATCTGTGTTTGATTGTTTGAAACCCCACACGGGTGTTGGGATGAAAATTGGAAGTTCACTCATCCTAATTGATTAAATATGTCGATCGATTGATTGACAGGCTGTTATAAGCGTAGGATATCTATATTTGATGCTTATACAGTGTAGTGCACTTTGGTTGGTGGCTGATTGTTTATCATTGCTATTATATACATGTGCTGTATGGAATCCATATAATTAACATTATATGGTGATTGATTGGGCCTCATTCCAATCGGGAAAACAATGAATATTATAAAAGAAAATTCATGTGTTGAATATAAAAATAGTCATGTGTTGACGATGATCATGTGTTGAAACTATTCATGTGTTGAGTGAAATATTTTAAATAATAAAAATTACATCTTTATCATATTTACGATTAGAATCTACTTTACGGTGGAGTCTAATTAAAATCAAACGATAGATACCATAGTTTTATAAAATATTTTACATAACAAAAATAGTGATGTGTTGACAATACTCATGTGTTGAGATTAGTCGTGTGTTGAAAGAAATATTGATTCATGTGTTGAATGGGATAAATATTCATTTGTTGGATAGAATAAAGAAGTTTTGAAAAATATAAAGCCGTGTTGATTAGAGATGCGTTATTTTGACGCGAACGATATTTATATCGATTCTATTCGTTGTATAATGAATATTGAAAAGTGATTTCAAAATTAAATATTTTGAAATGAAATTCAAATTGAGTTAGATTAAAATTCGAATTGAATAGGAAGCGAATTTGAATTCAAATAAAATAGAAATGAATTCAAATTGAATTAAATTGAAATTTAAAACGAACTGAAATTGAATTGAAATCAATTTGAAACGAATTCGAATTGAATCAAATAGAAGAAAAATTCGAATTGAATTGAATTGAAACGAATTTGAATTTGAATTGAATTGAAACGAATTTGAATTTGAATTGAAATGAACTCGAATTGAATTGAAATCAAATCGATTTGAAATTGAATATAGAGTTGAGATGGTTTTGAAAACGAAATTAAAACGATTTATAAAATACGTTTTAAAAAGGAAATCGACGAAATATATAATATATATATATATATATATATATTATATATAATGGCCTAAATAGAACGCGCCGCGCCGCGGTAGTTCGTGAATTTCGACCATTTATTTCAAACGGACACTGCGGGAGATCCGACCGTCGGATTCTCCTAAAACCAGAACCGTTGGGTTCGTATCGAAAAGAGCTTTCCAATGAATATTAGAAATTTGAAATCTAACGGTTGGATTTGGAATTATGTCCAAATCAAATTCGAAAAAGGTCGCTGTAAGTGCAGTTCGATGGCCGTTGATGGAAATCGACTGTACGGGCCTTGATAAAATTATTAAAAATATTGATAATTTGTGTAAAATCATAATATGTGAATTGGAAAGAACTGGGCTGAAGAATTCCACATTTGAAAAGATAAAAATAGATTTTTATCGAAATAAACTAGTTTTGAACTAGAATTAAAATCAATTTATTTTTGAAATAAATAAATTGAATTAGAAAGTGATTTTGAAAATAATCAATATTCCCAATAGGTGAAGTGAAAGTGGAGTTGAATCGAAATTATCTTCGGAATATTTCGATGTTGGATTTCGTGACCATACAGATATTGTTATGGGAATTTGAAAGATATATTTTATATCGTTATTTCCAATACGATATTTGTTGGTTTTAGGATTTGATATTGAATATAAGCCGATATATTTTCTATTCAGGGCCTTGTAATTAATATCAAATGTGATTTGGGTTTATCGTGAATCGTGTTTTAGATGACATTGGTTCTTTAACCCAGTTAAAGGCAAGATATCGATTTTTGAGAAAATTAAAACTAAGTAGAGTTTTAATGAATCTTTAATTAGATTAAAAATGTGAATTGATAATTTAAATTATCAAATCTGAAAGGTGATCGAGAATGGAGTACCACCAGTTTTGCTCCAAAGCGATAGTTAAATCTGTAATTAGATTTGAACGTGAAATGGTAATTAATTTTACCGATAACACCATGGTGTTAGATGTCGAGTATTACCAGTTTTCTCCATGGGATATATAGGTTGGGATTGGGAAATAAAATAAATAATTACTTCGGTGTGGTTCGCTAATCCCGACTAGTTTGAAATGATATCCAAAGGAGGATTAAAGAATGAATTTAGAAGAATTTATCTTGGATAAAATTAATGGGAACATTTCCCTAAGAATGTGATTTTGTGAATAAAAGAATATTCTGAATTGGGATGAGGCGTTTGTTGTGCTTGTGTAACATTTGTTTATCATATACGTGGGTTATTCAGAAAGGCCGGGTTTATACCCATTCTGAATAACTGATTCGACGAGATGTCGAAGATGAAGACGGTGGTTGAAGACCGGAAGTCTTCACATTGTTTGGGTGATTACTGATGATCTTGATTGGGCTGTACACCCAAGATGAGGGAAACAGTTGGTGATCGTCCAGACGTACTTGGAGATCGATGGATATGCGAGGAAAGTGCCTCCGGTTTCGTTCAGACCCAGAACGAACTTGTAAATGGATTGTGTGTCTGACATTGGATTTTATTATGTGTTGATTGATCTCTATTAAATATACATGTGTTTGGCGACGGAGAATTTATTCTCTTGCTTAACGCCCTTCTCTGAGACGTACGAGCTTAGAGGTTGTATATCGATGGACCTCAGTCGCATGGAGTGAATTGCCAGTGTGGCATGCGTAAGTGGCAAATGATCAAGGCTTCTATTGAAAAGCAAAGTCTTGTGGTTGATGATCAAAGCACGGCCTGTGTGGCGTAGCTTTGTGTATAACGTGAATTCACGAGCCTCACACCTCGGTATGAGTTAAAAACGGGATACGGACCCAAGGAGTGCACGACGTTTCTTTCTAGCTAGGGTGGTGTCAGTGACCTACCAGCCCTGACATTTATATACTTTTCACCTGTGTGGTTGTTGGATACGAGGCGCCTCGGATATAGGTCTGTAAGGACCGGGAAACGTGTGTTCAGGAATAACTAATCCTCAAAAGTAAGAGAGGACCGGCCTTGGAGGTTCCAAAGGATCAGAGTGGGGTCCTGAGGCATTGCTAGAGTGTCTCGAACGCGGAGAGGAGCTTGCCCCTTGCCTCGACTCATGACGGAAATCCAATTTCCAATACGTGTATTGCGGTTTTAATTGTAGAACTAGTATGGCGACATGATAGATGGTACCCATGCCGCCTATGATTGATATTTATGATGTGAAATTGTTTTGACACTATACACTTATAGTAATATCAAAATAATGTGTTTTAAACGTATCAAGCATGCTTTGGCTGTTATAAGGTAAAAACCCTATCCTCCGGCTTGCGTTGCATTATGTGATGGGACCTGGGTCTTATAACAGCTTCATTTTTCTTTATTTAGCATTGCGCTGTTTGTTTTAGGCACTGGTATTCTTGGGAGGAAACCCGTTCCGTGTTATACGGCGTGGTCCCTTGATTTACCTTACTTTAAAAATAAAGATTAATAACTGTTTTAGTTCTCACACCAGTCTCATGACTGACCTGGAGTTTATTGTTTTAACCTAAACTCTGGGTGCCCCTATTTTCCGCACGGGCAGCTAGTAGTTTTGGTTTTGCAGATTTATATTCACAGGTTCCTGATTAACAGCTGGAACGATGCTCGGAAAGCTCTGTATCCGTGTATCACTTCTAGTTGTGCTTTTGTATTATTTTCCGTTGCTATGTAATTTATTGTAATCTCTGATATTTATCGAATGTAATTTATTCATTTATACTCTGTATATTCTTGTATCTGATGGAATTGATGTAATAACAATGAAATGTTCTTCCATCTGTGTCCTTTTGTGTGTTGTTCTCAAAGTATTCGTGCTTTCCTTTACGGGGAAGTTACGGGTCCTTACATGAGTTGTCTCTTTTGGAGAAAATTAAAATGTATATCTTTAACTAAATAGCTAGAAAAAAGTGTGTATTGGACTTAGGTTGTTAAAATAAAACTTATTACAAAAAATCATATTCCCCATAAAATATAAATTAGATCCCTATAATTTAATAACTAAATAATTGCACAAGATTCTGCAAATATTCGGCGAATAATTACAGACTTTATGTAATTATATCAAAATATTACATAAATGTCTGCAATATTGTGACGGCAAGGAATTTCGCTCGGTCCGAACCAGTCGCTAAACCGATCCAGGCCGTTCGAAACGCCCTATCGTTTGAGAACACGACAAAACAGAACGCATACAGAAGAACATTTCACTATATATAACAACAGTGCATCAGATTACAAGAATATACAGAGTATAAATGAATATTACACAGAAATATCAGAGATTTAAATTACATTTAAATACATAGCAGCGGAAAATAATACAATACACAACTAGAAGAAGATATACGGATACAAAGCTTTCCGGATATCGTTCCAGCTGTAAACCAGGATCCTGTGAATATAAATCTGCAAAACCAAAACTACTAGCTGCCCGTGTCAAAATAAGGGCACCCAGAGTTTAGGTTAAAACAATAAACTCCAGGTCAGTCATGTGACTGGTGTGAGAACTAAAAACAGTTATTATCTTTATTTTCAAAGTTAGGTAAATCAAGGGACCACGCCGTATAACACGGAACGGGTTTCCTCCCAAGAATACCAGTGCATAAAACAAACAGCGCAATGCTAAATAAAGAAAAATGAAGCTGTTATAAGACCCAGGTCCCATCACACAATGCAACGCAGCCGAGGATAGGGTTTTCCCTTATAACAGCCAAAGAATGCTTGATACGTTTAAAACAAATCATTTGATACTATTATAAGTGCATAATGTATAAAACACTTCAAATCATAAGTATCAATCATAGGCGGCATGAGCGCCCCATCCCACTATGTCACCATATATAGGTTTACAAATAAAACCGCAAAGTCACGTATTTGGAAATTGGATTTCCGTCCATGAACCGAGGCCAGGGATCGTCCTCTACCGATTCGAGACAATCTAGCCTACCATGTCTCAGGAACAGCCGCAACTGCCCCCTGGATCGTCAGGGCCGGTCCACCGATGTGGATTATTATGCCTGAACAATACGTCTCCCCGCCCTTTGGGGCGCAAACGAGCCAACGAATGACTCCATCGGTTCGAGAACGACCGATCAATCCGAGGCGCCTCGCAACAGCAACAACCACATAAGTCAAACTCGTCAGGGCGTGTAAAACCACTGACGCCACTTCTAGCTAGAAAGAAACGCAAGTCCTCCCTGAGGTCCGTCTCCCGTTTTTGGTTCATACCTGGTGTGAAACACGCGAGGTAAACGTTACACAAAGCTACGCCACAAAGGCCGTGCTTTGATCATCACCACAAGACTTTGCTTTTCAACAGAAGCCTTGATCATTTGCATCTTAGCATGCCACACAGGCAAACCATCCTATGCAACCGATATCAGTCACACAGAATGAAATCCGATGTCAGACACACAGTCCATTTACAAGTCCGTTCTGGGTCTGAACGAAACCGGAGGCACCTAGTACCCCGCATATCCATCGATCTCCAAGTACGTCTGGACGATCACTAACTGTTTCCATCTTCTTGGGTGTACAGCCCAATCAAGATCATCAGTTATCACCCAAACGACGTGAAGACCTCCGGTCTTCGACCATCGTCTTCATCTTCGACTTATCGTCGTATCAGTTATTCAGAATGGGTTAAACCCGGTCTTTCCGAATAACTCGCGTATATATTATAAAAGTGTTACACAAACACAACATACGCCTCATTCCAACTCATTAGTCATTAACCGTAAATTAATCAAGAGAATAATTCCCCAAATATTAACCCCGAAGGCCGAAACCAACATCAGATCAATATCCAGAAAACCATTCTACTTAGCTAACCGACAGTTAGTTTCTAAATTTCACGTTCAAATCTAATTAAAGATTTAACTATCGCCTGGAGCAAAACTGGTGATACTCCATTCTCGATCTTTTCAATCTAATTAAAGATTCATTAAAACTCCACTTAGTTTTAATTTTTGACTGGGTTAAAGAATCAGTGTTATTTAAAAACACGGTTCACGATAAACCCAAAATCACATTCATTAATCATCGGGTTAAAGAACGAGTGTTATTTAAAACACTGTCCACGATAAACCCAAAAATCAATATCGATTCAATTCCAATTAAATATTATTTAATTGGTACACTTCATTAAATCTAAATAAAAAGATTTAATCTTTTCTCAACTGGGTTCAAGAACAGTGTTAGTGAAGACACCATTCACGACAAACCCAAATCACATTCGATATTCAATACAAGGCTCTGAATAGAAAATATATCGGCTTATATTCAATATCGAATTCTACGACTAACAAATGCCGTATTGGAAATAACGATATAAATATATATCTTTCAAATTTCCATAACAACACCTGTATAATCACGAATTCCAACATCGAAATATTCCGAAGACAGTTTCGATTCAAATCCACTCCAATGCAATCATTGGAATTTTGGTTACTTTTAAAACCCTTTTCGAATTCAATTTATTTATTTAAAAATAAATAGAATTATAATTCTAGTTCAAAACTAGTTCATTTCGATAAAAATCTATTTTTATCTTTTCAAATATGGAGTTTTTCATCCCAATTCTTTCGAAATCATTTCTTATGATTTTACACAAATTATTGCTATTTTTAATAATTTTATCAAGGCCCGTACAGTCGATTTCCATCAACGGCCATCGAACTGCACTTACAGCGACCTTTTTCGAATTTGATTTGGACATAATTCCAAATCCAACCGTTAGATTTCAAATTTCTAATATTCGTTAGAAAGCTCTTTTCGATACGAACCCAACGGTTCCGGTTTTAGGAGAATCCGACGGTCGGATCTCCCGTAATGTCCGTTTGAAATAAATGGTCGAAATTCGCGAACTGCCGCGGCGCGGCGCGTTCTATTCAGGCCATTATATTATATATATAATATATATAATATATATTTCGTCGATTTCTATTTAAAACGAATTATATAAATAGTTTTAAAATCGTTTCAAAATCTATTTCAACTTCCATTTCAATTCAAAACAAAATTGAATTCTTCCTTATAGATTCGTTTCAAAATTCATTTCTTTTCAATTCAAATTTCAATTCAATTTGAATTCATTTCAATTCACTTTCAATTCAATTCGAATTCGTTTTCAATTCAATTCATTTCGAAATCGTTTTCAATTCAATTCATTTCGAAATCGTTTTCAATTCAATTCATTTCGAAATCACTTTCAATTCAATTCACTTTGAATTCGTTTTCAATTCAATTCATTTCGAAATCGTTTTCAATTCAATTCATTTCGAAATCGTTTTCAATTCAATTCATTTCGAAATCGTTTTCAATTCAATTCATTTCGAAATCGTTTTCAATTCAATTCATTTCGAAATCGTTTTCAATTCAATTCATTTCGAAATCGTTTTCAATTCAATTCATTTCGAAATCGTTTTCAATTCAATTCATTTCGAAATCGTTTTCAATTCAATTCATTTCGAAATCGTTTTCAATTCAATTCATTTCGAAATCGTTTTCAATTCAATTCATTTCGAAATCGTTTTCAAATCGATATAAATGTCGTTCACGTCAAAATGGCGTTAATCTAATCCACACGGCTTCATATATTTCTATTTTCAAAATAGTTGTTATCATCAAAATATTCCGTTCAACACATGACCAATCTCAATGGATGAGTACTGTCAACACATGAACTTTTATTTTATAATATTCTTTATTTTTCAAATTGGAATGAGGCCCAATCAATTACCATATAAAGTTAATTATATGGATTTTCATACAACACATGAATATCGCAGCATTAAAAAATAATCGACCATCAACCAAAGTGCACTACACTGTATAAGCATCAAATAAAGATATTCAACGCTTATAACAGCCTGTCAATCAATCGATCGACATATTTAATCAATCAGGATGAGTGAACTTCAAATTTCATCCCAACACCCGTGTGGGGTTTCAAACAATCAAACACCTATTTTATTTGTGCTGTTGGGCGATGTGTAAAATTTATCGTCCCAATCAATGTCATTCAAATAGGTGTACATAAACAAACCGTCTGGTTTGTAAATGAATATTTATTTATTCACATTCACGTTAAAAATTATATTTTTAACGATAAAACATTTTATTCCAACATACGAATTTCTATTCAATTCATTTATTCAATAAAAATGATATTTTTATTTTTCTAACATATTTTAGAAAATTTCGGCGGCATAACGGCACGATACTAGAAACGGGACAAGGCCTAGCCTTATCCCCGGTCTAGTGAAGGCCCACGCCATTCACACATCAATCAATCCATTCATTTCACCAAACAGTTCAATTCATTTCATTATGCAACCACAAAATTTGGAGTAAGGATCTAACCTAGCCTTACTCTCTCGCCTTATAACGGCGCACGTCTAATCCTAACCAATTTATCGATTCGATTTTTCACACCACAAACCACATTCAAGCCAATATCGCAATCAATCACCAAACAGTCAAACAAACAAGTCCATGGTCTGTGGACGATTGTGTCGGGTGCTACTAAGCACCGTCTGCATCCTAGTATATATATATAACTAGAAAAAGAAAGTGAAAGGTGAGAAATTTTCACTTATAGCTATCCTAGCTCCACGGCTCTTCATTGATAGAAATCTTTATTACTATCGCATCTTCGTCATCTTCGTTGTCCGCTTTCACTACATATGTAAAAATCGAATTTTTACTTCGCTATTCAATATATAAAAATCATATTTTTCTATCGAAGTTCAATATATAAAAACCATACTTTTCTATCGAAGTTCAATATATAAAAATTCCATTTTTCTATCGAAGTTCAATATATAAAAATTCCATTTTTCTATCGAAGTTCAATATATAAAAATTCCATTTTTCTATCGAAGTTCAATATATAAAAATTCCATTTTTCTATCGAAGTTCAATATATAAAAATTCCATTTTTCTATCGAAGTTCAATATATAAAAATTCCATTTTTCTATCGAAGTTCAATATATAAAAATTCCATTTTTCTATCGAAGTTCAATATATAAAAATTCCATTTTTCTATCGAAGTTCAATATATAAAAATTCTATTTTTCTATCGAAGTTCAATATATAAAAATTCTATTTTTAAGATATAGACTTCGCCTTTTCTAATAAAAAGTTTCCTTTTTTTTTTCTAATAAAGATCAAATCTTTTCCCTTTAAAGTCAAAACCTTTTTCTATTTCAAAGTTTAAACCTTTTCCCTATTTCAAAGTTTAAACCTTAAAATAAAATCAGTTTTCATTTTCTTTATAAATCAGTTTTTAAATTATATAAAAAAAATCAGTTTTTTTTTCCTTCTTTAAAAATGCAGTTTTTATTTTTATAAATTGCAGTTTTAATTTCTTCTTAGAAAAAAACAGTTTTTAGTTTCTTCTTAAAAAAACAGTTTTTAAAATTCTTTTTAAAATTTCAGTTTTTATTTTTAAAACTAAACAGTTTTTATTTTTAAAACTAAACAGTTTTTAAACTTTAAAATAAAACAAAAATAAAATAATAAAATAAAGAAGAAGAAAAGAAAAGGACTTACAGAGGGGGGAGGGGTAGAGAGATCGGCGGACATCACTGGAGGGGGGGGGGGGTAGGCGGTGGTGCGGCTAGGGCGTCGGTTCCCCCAGGTGGGCACGAGCTTCGGGCGGCGGCGGTGGTTTGGTGGTTGCGCTCGAGGTGGAGATGGAGGGGGGCTCGAGGGTCAGCGGCTGCGGGGGTTTGGGTGGGCGCAGGCGAGGGGCGGCGGCGGTGGATCCAGGGGGAGGCGCGCGATTCAATCGGGTTGTTTTTTTTTTTTTTTTTTTTTTTGTCTGAATGAATTCGAAGAAGGGGGGGCCAGAGAAAAGGGGAAAAGGGGTTTTTTTTTTATTTAATTATTTTATTCCTTAAAAGTTGACTTTTACATACCAACACCGAACTGGGTCCAACGACTGTCATCCTTAAAGTAATACCCCCATTCCGAACACAATGGGATATGTATCGCAAGCTGATTCGACTGTTTGAATCAGTTTCCGCTAAATTTACATTTAAATCACTATATTGAATTTTAAACGTACATTTCAAATTACCGGGGTCACATACTAACTCTAAAAATTCCATAAAAATATTTTCTAGCTTCGTATTGACGATACGGTCCTAACAAAACTAGTTTCGCCGAATTCTGAGACCGTTAGAAAAATGGCCAATTTCCAGTCGATTAAAATCAACTGAAATGGTCAAAACACGTTTTCCTTTGCCACGCTCACATATTGATTCGAAAAATTATGAAATTTGAAACCTAGCGATAACTTAACAACACGGACCTAACAAAACTGGTTTCGTCGAAATCCGAGGTCGTTTGCAAAATGTCCATTTTTAAGGGCCTTATATATATAAAAATATATATAAATTCCACAGCGACTATTTCTAATTTTAAACTGGACATATCTTATCATTTCTAAAATGAAATCTCAGTTTGTTAACTTCGTTACAAAGATATAGTTATACAGATTCAAATATTTCTTGTTTCGTTCAATTCTGACTTATATTGAATTCTGTATATTCATTTGAAATTAGAAATCGAATTTTCGAACTACCGCGCCATTTTCAATTCCATTTATAATTATATATAAATATTTATATTCTAACGACGACGCGTATAAATATATACGTTCGAATTATATTCAAAATAAATTTCTCGTCGATATTATTTAAAATAATCTATTTTAAATAATCAAAATTCGCTAAAATTGCCAAAATAAAATTTTCAAACTGGCCCAGATTTTCGGGTTGTTACAATCTCCCCCACTTAAAACTTTTCGTCCCCGAAAAGGAACAAAGTCGAAAGTGGTTTGATTAATTCAACTCTACGATCTATCAGGCTTCCATTCTCCAACTCTTTAGTTTCTGAGAATTTTCAAAATTTCAAAAATTTGGCTAACACCCTAAATTTTCGAAAAATTTCGCCATAACCTCCCCTGCACCGGGAGCATCGGGGAATTTCAAATAGCTTCCCCGGTCCTTCAGATCTCAAAAAGAAAAAGAAAAAGCCAAGCGGCTAGCCAATAGGCTCACAAAATCATCATCACCCAAACAAAACAGGAAATTATGTAGTAAACATGTACCTATTTGTCGGGCAAACAAATTTTATTCTCTGGCTCTAGCCTCCTTGCTATGACCTGTTCAAGGTAAGTACATATATATGCAAGCAAACGCAACCAAATTTCAATAAAACTCAATATTTGGTTCAATTAGGCATAATAGTTCAAAATTAGCAAACAAATAAACAATCAACACAAACATCAATCAATTAGTGAATTAGAGTCTCAAATTCATAATTTTGATACATATACAAAAATCAGATTTTTGATGCCAAATCACAACAATAAACCCTATCTAATTTTGGTTCTCACACCAGTCAATAGGAAGTATATAGATATTACACGTTCGTCACTCGAATATGAATTCTAATGATGGAGCTCCATCATCAAAATCATCTCCGGGCGATTAGAGTGTAATTCTGTATCTATCCAGTATATTAAAATTTCGAATACACGCGGATCAGACGTATACGCAAAATCTATATATACTGGATTGTCCACATCAATATAAATAGATAATCAAATACGAATAATTGATTTAAATCTTCAAAACAAAATTGGTTTCATTTTAAAAATATACTCTTCACACTCGTTCTAGGATACTACTGATCCTATCTCTAACGAGTCATTCCCATTGGATATTACTAACCCAATATCTGATGAATTCTTTCGTATGGTTCTAATGTGTCTTGTTCTCTGAGCGTTGTAAACCAAAGCTCTGATACCAACTGTGACGGCAAGGAATTTCGCTCGGTCCGAACCAGTCGCTAAACCGATCCAGGCCGTTCGAAACGCCCTATCGTTTGAGAACACGACAAAACAGAACGCATACAGAAGAACATTTCACTATATATAACAACAGTGCATCAGATTACAAGAATATACAGAGTATAAATGAATATTACACAGAAATATCAGAGATTTAAATTACATTTAAATACATAGCAGCGGAAAATAATACAATACACAACTAGAAGAAGATATACGGATACAAAGCTTTCCGGATATCGTTCCAGCTGTAAACCAGGATCCTGTGAATATAAATCTGCAAAACCAAAACTACTAGCTGCCCGTGTCAAAATAAGGGCACCCAGAGTTTAGGTTAAAACAATAAACTCCAGGTCAGTCATGTGACTGGTGTGAGAACTAAAAACAGTTATTATCTTTATTTTCAAAGTTAGGTAAATCAAGGGACCACGCCGTATAACACGGAACGGGTTTCCTCCCAAGAATACCAGTGCATAAAACAAACAGCGCAATGCTAAATAAAGAAAAATGAAGCTGTTATAAGACCCAGGTCCCATCACACAATGCAACGCAGCCGAGGATAGGGTTTTCCCTTATAACAGCCAAAGAATGCTTGATACGTTTAAAACAAATCATTTGATACTATTATAAGTGCATAATGTATAAAACACTTCAAATCATAAGTATCAATCATAGGCGGCATGAGCGCCCCATCCCACTATGTCACCATATATAGGTTTACAAATAAAACCGCAAAGTCACGTATTTGGAAATTGGATTTCCGTCCATGAACCGAGGCCAGGGATCGTCCTCTACCGATTCGAGACAATCTAGCCTACCATGTCTCAGGAACAGCCGCAACTGCCCCCTGGATCGTCAGGGCCGGTCCACCGATGTGGATTATTATGCCTGAACAATACGTCTCCCCGCCCTTTGGGGCACAAACGAGCCAACGAATGACTCCATCGGTTCGAGAACGACTGATCAATCCGAGGCGCCTCGCAACAGCAACAACCACATAAGTCAAACTCGTCAGGGCGTGTAAAACCACTGACGCCACTTCTAGCTAGAAAGAAACGCAAGTCCTCCCTGAGGTCCGTCTCCCGTTTTTGGTTCATACCTGGTGTGAAACACGCGAGGTAAACGTTACACAAAGCTACGCCACAAAGGCCGTGCTTTGATCATCACCACAAGACTTTGCTTTTCAACAGAAGCCTTGATCATTTGCATCTTAGCATGCCACACAGGCAAACCATCCTATGCAACCGATATCAGTCACACAGAATGAAATCCGATGTCAGACACACAGTCCATTTACAAGTCCGTTCTGGGTCTGAACGAAACCGGAGGCACCTAGTACCCCGCATATCCATCGATCTCCAAGTACGTCTGGACGATCACTAACTGTTTCCATCTTCTTGGGTGTACAGCCCAATCAAGATCATCAGTTATCACCCAAACGACGTGAAGACCTCCGGTCTTCGACCATCGTCTTCATCTTCGACTTATCGTCGTATCAGTTATTCAGAATGGGTTAAACCCGGTCTTTCCGAATAACTCGCGTATATATTATAAAAGTGTTACACAAACACAACATACGCCTCATTCCAACTCATTAGTCATTAACCGTAAATTAATCAAGAGAATAATTCCCCAAATATTAACCCCGAAGGCCGAAACCAACATCAGATCAATATCCAGAAAACCATTCTACTTAGCTAACCGACAGTTAGTTTCTAAATTTCACATTCAAATCTAATTAAAGATTTAACTATCGCCTGGAGCAAAACTGGTGATACTCCATTCTCGATCTTTTCAATCTAATTAAAGATTCATTAAAACTCCACTTAGTTTTAATTTTTGACTGGGTTAAAGAATCAGTGTTATTTAAAAACACGGTTCACGATAAACCCAAAATCACATTCATTAATCATCGGGTTAAAGAACGAGTGTTATTTAAAACACTGTCCACGATAAACCCAAAAATCAATATCGATTCAATTCCAATTAAATATTATTTAATTGGTACACTTCATTAAATCTAAATAAAAAGATTTAATCTTTTCTCAACTGGGTTCAAGAACAGTGTTAGTGAAGACACCATTCACGACAAACCCAAATCACATTCGATATTCAATACAAGGCTCTGAATAGAAAATATATCGGCTTATATTCAATATCGAATTCTACGACTAACAAATGCCGTATTGGAAATAACGATATAAATATATATCTTTCAAATTTCCATAACAACACCTGTATAATCACGAATTCCAACATCGAAATATTCCGAAGACAGTTTCGATTCAAATCCACTCCAATGCAATCATTGGAATTTTGGTTACTTTTAAAACCCTTTTCGAATTCAATTTATTTATTTAAAAATAAATAGAATTATAATTCTAGTTCAAAACTAGTTCATTTCGATAAAAATCTATTTTTATCTTTTCAAATATGGAGTTTTTCATCCCAATTCTTTCGAAATCATTTCTTATGATTTTACACAAATTATTGCTATTTTTAATAATTTTATCAAGGCCCGTACAGTCGATTTCCATCAACGGCCATCGAACTGCACTTACAGCGACCTTTTTCGAATTTGATTTGGACATAATTCCAAATCCAACCGTTAGATTTCAAATTTCTAATATTCGTTAGAAAGCTCTTTTCGATACGAACCCAACGGTTCCGGTTTTAGGAGAATCCGACGGTCGGATCTCCCGTAATGTCCGTTTGAAATAAATGGTCGAAATTCGCGAACTGCCGCGGCGCGGCGCGTTCTATTCAGGCCATTATATTATATATATAATATATATAATATATATTTCGTCGATTTCTATTTAAAACGAATTATATAAATAGTTTTAAAATCGTTTCAAAATCTATTTCAACTTCCATTTCAATTCAAAACAAAATTGAATTCTTCCTTATAGATTCGTTTCAAAATTCATTTCTTTTCAATTCAAATTTCAATTCAATTTGAATTCATTTCAATTCACTTTCAATTCAATTCGAATTCGTTTTCAATTCAATTCATTTCGAAATCGTTTTCAATTCAATTCATTTCGAAATCGTTTTCAATTCAATTCATTTCGAAATCACTTTCAATTCAATTCACTTTGAATTCGTTTTCAATTCAATTCATTTCGAAATCGTTTTCAATTCAATTCATTTCGAAATCGTTTTCAATTCAATTCATTTCGAAATCGTTTTCAATTCAATTCATTTCGAAATCGTTTTCAATTCAATTCATTTCGAAATCGTTTTCAATTCAATTCATTTCGAAATCGTTTTCAATTCAATTCATTTCGAAATCGTTTTCAATTCAATTCATTTCGAAATCGTTTTCAATTCAATTCATTTCGAAATCGTTTTCAATTCAATTCATTTCGAAATCGTTTTCAATTCAATTCATTTCGAAATCGTTTTCAATTCAATTCATTTCGAAATCGTTTTCAATTCAATTCATTTCGAAATCGTTTTCAATTCAATTCATTTCGAAATCGTTTTCAAATCGATATAAATGTCGTTCACGTCAAAATGGCGTTAATCTAATCCACACGGCTTCATATATTTCTATTTTCAAAATAGTTGTTATCATCAAAATATTCCGTTCAACACATGACCAATCTCAATGGATGAGTACTGTCAACACATGAACTTTTATTTTATAATATTCTTTATTTTTCAAATTGGAATGAGGCCCAATCAATTACCATATAAAGTTAATTATATGGATTTTCATACAACACATGAATATCGCAGCATTGAAAAATAATCGACCATCAACCAAAGTGCACTACACTGTATAAGCATCAAATAAAGATATTCAACGCTTATAACAGCCTGTCAATCAATCGATCGACATATTTAATCAATCAGGATGAGTGAACTTCAAATTTCATCCCAACACCCGTGTGGGGTTTCAAACAATCAAACACCTATTTTATTTGTGCTGTTGGGCGATGTGTAAAATTTATCGTCCCAATCAATGTCATTCAAATAGGTGTACATAAACAAACCGTCTGGTTTGTAAATGAATATTTATTTATTCACATTCACGTTAAAAATTATATTTTTAACGATAAAACATTTTATTCCAACATACGAATTTCTATTCAATTCATTTATTCAATAAAAATGATATTTTTATTTTTCTAACATATTTTAGAAAATTTCGGCGGCATAACGGCACGATACTAGAAACGGGACAAGGCCTAGCCTTATCCCCGGTCTAGTGAAGGCCCACGCCATTCACACATCAATCAATCCATTCATTTCACCAAACAGTTCAATTCATTTCATTATGCAACCACAAAATTTGGAGTAAGGATCTAACCTAGCCTTACTCTCTCGCCTTATAACGGCGCACGTCTAATCCTAACCAATTTATCGATTCGATTTTTCACACCACAAACCACATTCAAGCCAATATCGCAATCAATCACCAAACAGTCAAACAAACAAGTGCATGGTCTGTGGACGATTGTGTCGGGTGCTACTAAGCACCGTCTGCATCCTAGTATATATATATAACTAGAAAAAGAAAGTGAAAGGTGAGAAATTTTCACTTATAGCTATCCTAGCTCCACGGCTCTTCATTGATAGAAATCTTTATTACTATCGCATCTTCGTCATCTTCGTTGTCCGCTTTCACTACATATGTAAAAATCGAATTTTTACTTCGCTATTCAATATATAAAAATCATATTTTTCTATCGAAGTTCAATATATAAAAACCATACTTTTCTATCGAAGTTCAATATATAAAAATTCCATTTTTCTATCGAAGTTCAATATATAAAAATTCCATTTTTCTATCGAAGTTCAATATATAAAAATTCCATTTTTCTATCGAAGTTCAATATATAAAAATTCCATTTTTCTATCGAAGTTCAATATATAAAAATTCCATTTTTCTATCGAAGTTCAATATATAAAAATTCCATTTTTCTATCGAAGTTCAATATATAAAAATTCCATTTTTCTATCGAAGTTCAATATATAAAAATTCCATTTTTCTATCGAAGTTCAATATATAAAAATTCCATTTTTCTATCGAAGTTCAATATATAAAAATTCTATTTTTCTATCGAAGTTCAATATATAAAAATTCTATTTTTAAGATATAGACTTCGCCTTTTCTAATAAAAAGTTTCCTTTTTTTTTCTAATAAAGATCAAATCTTTTCCCTTTAAAGTCAAAACCTTTTTCTATTTCAAAGTTTAAACCTTTTCCCTATTTCAAAGTTTAAACCTTAAAATAAAATCAGTTTTCATTTTCTTTATAAATCAGTTTTTAAATTATATAAAAAAAATCAGTTTTTTTTTCCTTCTTTAAAAATGCAGTTTTTATTTTTATAAATTGCAGTTTTAATTTCTTCTTAGAAAAAAACAGTTTTTAGTTTCTTCTTAAAAAAACAGTTTTTAAAATTCTTTTTAAAATTTCAGTTTTTATTTTTAAAACTAAACAGTTTTTATTTTTAAAACTAAACAGTTTTTAAACTTTAAAATAAAACAAAAATAAAATAATAAAATAAAGAAGAAGAAAAGAAAAGGACTTACAGAGGGGGGAGGGGTAGAGAGATCGGCGGACATCACTGGAGGGGGGGGGGGGGTAGGCGGTGGTGCGGCTAGGGCGTCGGTTCCCCCAGGTGGGCACGAGCTTCGGGCGGCGGCGGTGGTTTGGTGGTTGCGCTCGAGGTGGAGATGGAGGGGGGCTCGAGGGTCAGCGGCTGCGGGGGTTTGGGTGGGCGCAGGCGAGGGGCGGCGGCGGTGGATCCAGGGGGAGGCGCGCGATTCAATCGGGTTGTTTTTTTTTTTTCTTTTTTTTTTGTCTGAATGAATTCGAAGAAGGGGGGGGGGGGGCAGAGAAAAGGGGAAAAGGGTTTTTTTTTTTATTTAATTATTTTATTCCTTAAAAGTTGACTTTTACATACCAACACCGAACTGGGTCCAACGACTGTCATCCCTAAAGTAATACCCCCATTCCGAACACAATGGGATATGTATCGCAAGCTGATTCGACTGTTTGAATCAGTTTCCGCTAAATTTACATTTAAATCACTATATTGAATTTTAAACGTACATTTCAAATTACCGGGGTCACATACTAACTCTAAAAATTCCATAAAAATATTTTCTAGCTTCGTATTGACGATACGGTCCTAACAAAACTAGTTTCGCCGAATTCTGAGACCGTTAGAAAAATGGCCAATTTCCAGTCGATTAAAATCAACTGAAATGGTCAAAACACGTTTTCCTTTGCCACGCTCACATATTGATTCGAAAAATTATGAAATTTGAAACCTAGCGATAACTTAACAACACGGACCTAACAAAACTGGTTTCGTCGAAATCCGAGGTCGTTTGCAAAATGTCCATTTTTAAGGGCCTTATATATATAAAAATATATATAAATTCCACAGCGACTATTTCTAATTTTAAACTGGACATATCTTATCATTTCTAAAATGAAATCTCAGTTTGTTAACTTCGTTACAAAGATATAGTTATACAGATTCAAATATTTCTTGTTTCGTTCAATTCTGACTTATATTGAATTCTGTATATTCATTTGAAATTAGAAATCGAATTTTCGAACTACCGCGCCATTTTCAATTCCATTTATAATTATATATAAATATTTATATTCTAACGACGACGCGTATAAATATATACGTTTGAATTATATTCAAAATAAATTTCTCGTCGATATTATTTAAAATAATCTATTTTAAATAATCAAAATTCGCTAAAATTGCCAAAATAAAATTTTCAAACTGGCCCAGATTTTCGGGTTGTTACAAATATTTATGTGAAAAATAGCAGATACTTCTTCAATAATTTTAGTGAATAATTGTAGAAGTTTTTGCATTTTTTTGCGGAAATTTCTGCAACTTTTTTTGTGAATAATTGCATTAATTTCCGGAATGTCGTTGAATAATTGCGGAAATTTCCAAAGTTTTTGAATATAATTGTATAATATCTATGGCTATTCACTAAGTAATTGTAAGTTTATAGAACTATTAGTTAACTTAATTATAATGATCAAATTAATAAATCTTTTTTATCAAGGATTTTTGAATATTCTGCACATTAATAGGAACTTTAGCCAAACTGTGCATTAAAAAAAAATTCAAAACTTCAGATTTTTGGCAGATATCGTGATTAAACAATTCAGATCTACAATTTTACAACACTTACTCAAACTGTAAACTTGATTTTTTGTTATATAGTCAACGAGAAAGCAATCGAGTGGATAATTGAATTGGAGTTGTATGCACTAAAATAAAATATGAGAAATATGAGCATAAATTCCATTTAATTTCATACTTTATAAGCGTCATTTTCCAATCTATTGAATATGTGTAAATGTAAATATGCAAATAAAGTTTGATTAGTAGATAGTGTAAATGTAAATATGTAAAGTAATGTATAACACATTCATAGATTTTGGAAATCTATTGAACGTATCATCCTTATCTTATATGATGATTTGTTTATCCTTTTTAACTTCTTCGTTAAGTACAATCTTATTAAGATAGTTTTAATAAAGCTTCTGAATTCTAAATCATGGATTATTTCAAGTTCATTGATTGATAAACTACAAGTTCTCGATGTGCATATATATATATATATATATATATATATATATATATAATTTCTTTAAATGATGATGTATTTCTGATTCTCGAAAAAATTCAAAATTCTTTCCTAGAAGCTTTTACATTTCGGCTAATTGAAAAACACATATGAGATTTTGAACTTGTAAAATTTATAATAATTTTTTCATAATTCAAGACTTTAGGTGTCAGCTATAGTGTTATTCAAACACCCCCGACACCCCTTAACTTTACCCAAAATAGGATCCCATTAAGAAATATGAATTACTAAAGGTATAAAGACATAAACGCATTCTAGAGACAAAGATTCACAAGATATAAATAACTAAAACTTGCAAAAAGAAGACAATTTACATAAGTGACAACCATTTATTTCAGAAAAGCCAAACGTCAAAAAATACCATGTCTCATGAGGATAAAATCCCAATCATAAAATAGCATCAAATTACATAAATAACATCCCTCAAAAAGTCAACAGATACAATAAAACCGTGGAAAAGAAATAATAAAGAGCAATACATCTACTGCAAAGAAATTCCTCCAAGACAAAATCAGCCGAACAATCTGAACCCACGCGGCGAGCCTGTGGAAAAGAAAAAGGTAAGAAGGAAGGAAAATGGATCAGACATAAAGCCAAGTGAGTTATTATTATTAGTAGAACGATTGATAAAAAAGGGAAACATATAAAGCAGTAGTTCTAGTATCAGATAGGGTAAGTGTCTGTGTACACCTGAAGTGAACATATACTGTAACTATTCTCATTCAATTTTTGACTATTTGCACATTTACTAATTCAGAGCATAATATAATTAGAAATATCTTCCTAATACTACCCGTTGATCATCAACAAAACCATAGAGTCGTATCATATGCCTACTATGGGCCTTGGGCTTATCAGGTAAAAAGACATAGTGTTCGTCATAGGTCTCACAGCGCCTTATATTCCCTCATCAGCAAAATGTACACACATTGATCCACTAGAATGCACCCATACCCACCTCAGTTTGGACCATTTTACTACCTCCCACGGCATGGTGCGTCCTTTTGCCTCCTATATGAGACCGTATGTGATAAAAAGGGGATAATGTATAGTATAGATCTCAAACAATTAAAACTCAGCCCAATCCCCACTGATTTGGCACTTATAGATTAACCACAGAATTACGCTTTTAACTAAAACATCAATTTAAGTTCAACATTCTATTAATCCTAACTGTTTATTCATTTATCATAGAATACCGCCCAATCATTAGGCTACCATAAAATTTAAGGCTCGTAACTTAACACCTTTTAAGTCAATATACCCATATTAAAGCCTATACCTAATCACAAGTCCACCACATATATTTTGTCTCGTAACTTGACACCTTTTAAGTCAACATGTTTATATTAAAGCGTAATTGTCCTTTTAACCATACCCTGTCATATTCATAATTTCAAATAAACCATATTTGTTTATTATGATTACACAATTATCATATTTATGAAAATATAGAAGATAGTCCATTTTTCGTCCACAACCTGTACCATAGTCATTTTACTAACTTAATCAATTCTGCATATTATCAATCCAACATTCCCTTTTATTATAATTTTACAACATTTGACCAATTAGCCCCAAATTATTCAATTATCCCAATTTAATTAAATTTCCAGACCGTACGCGTAATAAAGGATAATAACCAGTCGTAGGCAACTAGATATATTAACCTATGCCTTAATAAGTCATATATGTATTTCCTTTAGGCATTTGAGCATAACCACAATAAATTGTAAAAATCTGATGAAGAATGGGGGAAAGAAGACCGAGAATTTGATTTGCAGTAATTTGAATATTAATTAAATAGAAACAGTAAGAAAAGATAGAAAAATAACAGAAAACTACTTAAAAAGAGAAATACAGAAAACAAGAATGAACATAAACTGTAAATAAAAGAACTTTATGCCAAACTATAATCATAATTACTATTATTTCTGTTTACCCTAAATTTTAATCAAAAACTGAAATAATCATAAAAACACAACATAAAGCTTTTCCATATGGATCCAATAGAACCAACCCCAAAAGAAAATAAAATAGAAAATATTTTAATTTAATGTTAACCCCTAAAATTTAGATTAAGGTGGCCTATCTCCAAAAATGAAGAATAGCCTAAGAGTTTAAAATTATGGTGGCATGTCTCTAAAAGAAGACTAGCCTTGGCAGGGAAGAGATGCAATGTGTGGAAATGGGAAGGGGGATGGGGGCTTATATATAGTTTGTGATGACCCGTAACCCCGTACAGACGGCAGCGAGGGTAATCTTTGGAATATAACACATAAACAGATAATAGCAGAACAGAATTAAATGAATACACCAGATAATGTACAAATAATACACTGGATAAGCATAATCATCAGAGTTACACAGTATACAGGATCATACTTAGTACAAATACTGTTCGGCTATACATAAATGTCTACAGTGGAAAAAAAACATAATATGTACCATAGGAGCTGAACAGCATAAAAAGAGATAAATGATAGAGTTCATCTTCAGCTCCAGCTATCCAGAAAGAGCCTACTAAACCTGAATACAAGGCTGGCCGTGTATAAATAAGGGCACCCGAGTTTGGAAGTGAAACAAACTACGAGTTAGCCATGGGACTGGTATGAGAAATCTACTTAACACATTTCATAATTGGCTAATCACAGGATCACGCCACTTTGGCGGAATGGATTTACTCCATTGGATTGCCAGTGCTTTAAAACAATTCAATCTTTTAAACATCACAATGCTTTTTTAAAAAATGAAGCCATTATAAGACTCGGTTCCCATCACACGATGCAACACAAACCGGAGGATAGAATTTTACCTTATAATGGCCAAAATATGCTTGATATGAACAAAACAAAAGAATTTGATATTATTACTAGTGTTTTTAGGTTTCAAAACAATTTCAATCATAACTATCAATCATAGACGACATGGGTACCATATATCATGTCGCCATATATATATATATATATATATATATATATATATATATATATATATATATATATATATACAATCAAAACCGCACGGTGTCGTATTTGGAAATTGGATTTATATCACGAACCCAGGAAAAAGATAGTCCTTACCGAATTCGAGACGCTCTAGCCTGTGTCTCAGGATCAGAACGCATCAACCCTTTTGATCGTCAGGGCCGGTCCACCGATGTGGATTATTATGCCTGAATACTACGTTTCCCCGCCCTTTGGGGCGTAAATGAGCCAACGAATGACTCCATCGGTCCCGGATCAACCGATATATCCGAGGCGCCTCGCAACAACAACAACCACATAAGTGAAAAATAGTATAAATGTCAGCCGGTTTTAAGCACTGACACCACCTCTAGCTAGAAGGAAACGCATGCCCTCCCTGAGGTCCTCTCCCGTTTCTGGTTCATACCGGGGGGTAAAGCTCGTGAATTCACGTTATACACAAAACTACGCCACACAGGCGGTGCTTTTATCATCAACCACAAGACTTTGCTTTTCAACAGAAGCCTTGATCACTGCATCTTAGCATGCCACACAGGCAATTCACACCATGCAACTGATGGCTATCAATCACACAGAATGAATTCCAATGTCAGACACACAGACCATTTACCAGTCCGTTCTGGGTCTGAACGAAACCGGAGGCACTATATACCTCGCATACCCATCGATCTCCATGTACGTCTGGACGATCACCACTCATTATCCATATTTCGGGATGCCTCCCAATCAGGACATCAGTTACCATCCAAACGAGGTGAAGATCTCCGGTCTTCAACCACCGTCTTCATCTTCGACTTCTTATCGTCGATTCAGTTATTCAGAATGGGATAAACCCGGTCTTTCTGCGCAACTCACGTATATAATAAACAAGTGCTACACAAACACAACATACGCCTCATTGCAATTCATTAGTCACCAACCGTCAATCGGTAAGAGAACGATTTCCCAAATATTAACCTCGAAGGCCGAAACCAACATCAGATCAAAACCCAAAAAACCATTCGACTTAGCTAACCTTCATTTAGTTTCTAAATTTCGCATTCCATATCGTTTAAAATATTTTATAACGATTTATCGCTATTTTTATTTATTTAAAAATAGCCAATTTATTTAAATGACGCTTCGGGCTATAACGCGACCGTGGCGCTGTTTTTCTTCAGATTAGATTTACACATATATGAAAATCTAACCATTGGATCTTCACAAATTTTTTATCATTAGAAAGATCTTTTTAAAACGAATCCAACGGTTCCAGTTTCGGGAAAATCCGACGGTCGGATCTCCGAGTACACTCGTTTGAAGTTTCGATTTCAAAATACGAACTACAGCGTCGTTATTCGATTTAATTTAATTATAATTATAATTATATATATATATATATAATCGATTCTGGCGCTGATTTTCTTCAGATCTAAATTAAACATTCCAGACAATCCAACAGTTGGATTTTCACAAAATGGGCATCGTTGGAAAGATATTTCCAAGACGAACCCAACGTTTTCAGTTTTAGGAAAATCCGATGGTCAGATCTCCCGCACTAATCGTTTGAAATCACGGTAACATGAACTGCAGCTTCGTTATTCGATTAATTTTAATTATATATATATATATATACACACACAAATATAATCTATTCTTCGATTTCAAAACCATATGCTTTTCATACATTTGATAAAAATGATATTTTTATCCAATAGACATTCATTTCGACACTTCACTATTTTTAACAATTCATGTATATAATAAAAATGTGTTTTTTATTGCAAAACAATTTATTTCAAAACATGACTATTTTATATAGTTTATATAGATGTTAAAAATAAGATTTTTATTATAAAACAATTTATTTCAAAACACGACTATTTTTATATAGTTCATATAGATGATAAAAATATGATTTTTATTATAAAACAATTTGTTTCAAACACGAATACCTTATATAGTTCATATAGATGATAAAAATATGATTTTTATTATAAAACAATTTATTTCAAAACACAAATACCTTATATAGTTCACATAGATGATAAAAATATGATTTTTATTATAAAACAATTTATTTCAAAACATGACCAGTTTATATAGTTCATATAGATGATAAAAATGTGATTTTTATCATAAAACAATTTATTTCAAAACACGACTATTTTATATAGTTCATATAGATGATAAAAATATGGTTTTTATTATAAAACAATTTTTTCAAACACGAATACCATTCAACACATGAATTTCTATTCAACGAATGAATTTCTACTCAACACATGAAGGTTTTCTATAGTTCGTATATATAATAAAAATGTGATTTTTATTGTTAAAGCAATTTATTTAAAACACGAATACCATTCAACACATGAATTTCTATTCAACGAATGAATTTCTATTCAACACATGAAGGTTTCAACATATGAAAATAATTTCAACAAATGAAAGTAATTCTAACACATGAATATTTCAGAAAATTTCGGCAGCATAACGGCAGGGTAGTTAAAACCGGGGCCGTCCCTAGTACAGCTCCTCGCTCTACCTTAAAGCCTCGCAACTTTTGATAATGGGGATTTCATGCACCTAGTTCGCACGCAGGCGGCATGTATATTTTTTTTTCATTACCACAAACTAATCCTATGTGGTTTCAACCAAATAATTCTCAACCATAAATAGGTATTTTTCAACCACAATCAATCAATTTCAACCACAAACAATCAATTTCAACCATTCTCTATCAACCAATTTTCACATCAATCATAACCAATAAATATCGTCCATGGTTTGTGGACGAGGGGAATATATATATATATATATATAAGTAAATTTCACTTCTATTCAACACATATATAACTTTTACAACGCATATATAACTTATACATCGACCGTACAACTTATACGACGCTTATACATGTCGTATACAACGCTTATATAACTCATACATCGACTATATAATTTATACATCATCGTTTTCCATATCGTTTATAATTCAGAAATCTCACATTGGGTTCCACTCCACCAAAAATAGCAGGAGGCTCAAAAAAATATGCGGTCTCTTCCAGAATGTAGAAGACGTCCACATGAGTCCATTGTCTCTTGTTTCACTGAATTTCGTTAAGAAACGAAAAAGATATGATTTTTACAGTGAAATCAAAAACAGTAGTGCTTTAAAATGCTATAATATAGTTTATATTACTTTCAGCCGTTACCTCACTGAAGCGTTCGAAACTAGGTTTCGTCTTTCTTCGAATCCGTGTAGCTATTCGTCGATCGGCCTTTGCAGCATCGGAGGGGGAGGAGCGGGGCACCTGCGCGCGGTGGTGGGGCCCACTCGGTGGTCGGAGTTGACGGTGGCGGCGGTTGGAAGTTCAAAACTTTCGAGCTCAATTTCTTCCCCAATTCTGAACGAAAAAATACAAACTATATATGCATTTGAAGGTGGAGAGGAGATCTACAAAAAGTTCAATTGGGTCGGGGTGCAATTCTTCGTGGTTTGGTCGGAAAGCGGACAGGAAATTTTGAAGGGTGTTCCGTCGTCGATCGGCTGATAATCGGGGAGAGAGAATGTTGCGTTGACCAATGAGATTTTTTTATATTGATAAATTTTAAAATCCGAAACTACCCCTTTTCACGTACTAACACCAATTCAAACCCAACGACTGTCGTCCCCAGCCAAATACCCCTATTCCGAACACAATGGGATATGTTTCGAAGGCCCATTCGACTGTTTCAGTCAGTTTTCCTTCAAATTAAAATATAAAACATTTAATATTTAATTTGAACGTACATTTCAATTTGCCGGGGCCATATATTGATTCTAAAAATTCCCGAAAAATAAATTTAGCTATGTTTTGACGATACGGTCCCAACAAAACTAGTTTCGTCGAATTCTGAGACTGTTTTAAAAATGGCCCTTTTCTGGTCGATCCAATTTAATAGAAATCGACCAAACACATTTTGCTTTGCCACGCTCACATACTAACTTCAAAAATTATGAAATTTGAAACCTAGCAATAATTTAACATCCTGGATCCAAAAATAGTGGCTTCGTCGAATTCGGAGGTCGTTTGCAAAATAGCCATTTTCAAGGGCTATATAAACTCTATAGCGACCTTTCTGAAAATTCATTTAGCCATAACTTTTGCTTCCAGCTATGAAACTTCGATTTTTCGGATTCGTTAGAAAGATATTCATTAAAAGATTTAAATATTTTTGGTTTCACTAAATTCCGATTTGTTTTGCACCCGGTACAGTCAGTCAAGGTTTTAATTCAAATTTTGAAACTACCGCACCATTTCAGGCCTTGTTTATAATTAGAATTAATTATTTTTATTTTCAAACGACGATTCAAACTTACTTTTCGTCGTTATTATTTAAAATATTTATTTTAAATATTTTAAATTCACTAAAATAGCCAAATTAAAATTTTCAAACTGGTTCAGTTTTTCTGGGTTGTTACATAGTTGGAGCAAAAGACCCTCAACCATTAGATTTAGGTTTTAAATTTAATCAGACCATGTCCCCAGGTCAATCGGATTAGCCACGTTAGCTAATAAAATCAAAACACGTCGACTGGAATCAAATTGGAAAAATCTCATTCGTCTACTTCGTTTCGTGCCTGACAAATATATGTGCCAAACACATTTAGGTCGACAAAACCAACTAGTGGGTTAATACATGGGTCGACCC
Source organism: Allium sativum (assembly GCA_030737875.1). Taxonomy (NCBI): domain Eukaryota; kingdom Viridiplantae; phylum Streptophyta; class Magnoliopsida; order Asparagales; family Amaryllidaceae; genus Allium; species Allium sativum. The sequence goes on from CM060926.1 coordinate 397,728,043, forward strand.
ACGGGACAACCGGGGCAACCCATAGGTTGACCTGGGTAGATACTGGGTCAGCTCATGGGCGTATTGTTATTATTTCATTTAAATTTCTGATTTGAATTTCGAATTTCAAATGCAATATCTTCTTCGTTTTAAGTATGTTTTAAGTAAACCAAATTTGTATCTAAACCAAAAAATGCGTAACGAACCCAATAGCGCAATCCCCGTTGCCCAATTCTAAATATTTTTAAACTTACCCTTTAATTAATTAGTCTGTTAATTAAATACTATTCGTTAAAATTTGGGTTGTTACATTCTCCCCTCCTTAAAGGATTTCCTCCTTGAAATTTCTAAGGGTAGGTAAATAGGATAAATGTTATCATACAAATATCTACAACCATCTAGTTATCATTTATTAACAACCATAGTCCTCATATTTTATAATGTTTTTCATGTACTCATGCAATAGTGTATTGTATATATCTCTAAGTAATGCAAAAGATCAGGTGGTCTACTAATTCAGTTGACCTTCTCTATATGCAATTATGCTAGTGTCATGCATCCAAATGTATGCAAATATTCGTAATGATAACAAATAGTTTGCATGCACACTTCAAACATCATTCATATGCAACAAAAATATGATAACACCCATTTATGTAATCCATAAATTAATATAAAATGCACACACATCCATATGCATACGCAAGTGTCCTATTAGCTGATCATTAGAGCCTTGTGTGCATATATATGTATCAACTGCATCCATGTGCAAGCACTTGCATCGACTTGCAAACATCAAACATAGCATGTTCTAATAACATGTTTCCACCTCATCCTACATCCATGGCTCAATCCCAAGTTTCAAACAATAGAAACACTATAACCTACTCAAAATAAAAAGGAAGATCGAAGAGTACCATTAAAAAGAAAAGGATAAAAAAACATGCATCATCTCCTTTGGTTCCCAAGTAGCCTTGCCGTCATCATTTCCAAATAAGACCATTATTAGTCATACTTCCTTGTTCCTTAGTTTCCTGGTCTCGAAGTCTAAGATCCGCGCACGTGCTCGTTGAATAGATGCCTCCCGCTCAATTTTCATATCCTCTAACATGTTAGGCTCTACTTCAACTGCTAAGTCATGTAGGCACTTTCGTAAGTGCAAAACATGAAATACATCGTGAACATCAGAAAGCCTCTCAGGTAGTTGAACCCAATACCCCATCTTCCCTATTCTCTCTGTAGTCAGGAATGGTCCAATGAACCTCGGTGCTAACTTGCCTGTGGAGCAAATTCTCACAACATTCTATAATAGTGACACATTGATGAATACTAAATCTCCAATAGAAAACTCAAGATCATTCTTTCTCTTTTCTACATATGACTTTTGTTGATCATGTGCTGCCTTCATCCTCCTCTTAACCAAATCATTCTTATCGGAGCTCTCTCTAATCATACCTAACCTAAGGAGTAGTCTATCTGCTGACTCCCACCAACATGAGGGAGATCTATAGTTTCGTCCATACAGAGACTTGAAGGGTGACATGTCGATACTAGTATGAAAACTATTATTATATGAAAACTTCACAAGGGAAAGGTTCTCCCCTAAGTCCCCCCAAAATCCAAAATACACAGCCTCGGTAGTTCCTCTAAAATTTGGTTCATCCTCTCGGTCTACCCATAGGTCTGAGCGTGATAAGCTGTGCTCAATCTGAGTTGCATACCTAGAGCCTCATGTGGACTCCTCTAGAACTCACTAGTAAAAATTTGATCTTTGTCTCTCAAAATAATCGTGGGAACACCATGGAATCGGACTATATATCGCACATAGATAGAAGTTAACAATGAAGTCGTTCTTATACTCTTAACTGGGACAAATAAGCACTCTTCGTTAGCCGGTCTACAATAACACAAATTTTTGTGTTGCCTTTCCTCAATCTAGGAAATAAATCAATGAAATCCAAAGATATGCTCTTCCGTTTCCAAAGAGGAAATCTAAAGGTTGAAGCAATCCACTATGCTACTTTTAATCTGCATTTACCTCTAGCATGTCATACATCTCGCTACAAATTCGACCACGTCTTTTCCATACCTGCCCAGTAGAATACTCGTCTCATATCATGGCACATCTTATCAATGCTCGGATGGATGCCATCCGAGAGTGATGTGCCTCATCCAATACCACACTCATCAAATCACCCGTGCGGGGAACACAAAGTTTACAGTCACATTGCAGCTATCCTATATAATCCACAACATATCCGAAGAGATATCTAAAGGTCTCTTCTCTATCAAGCCTTTCCATAATACCAACTAACTCAGGAGACTCACGCAACCTTGAAACAGGCTGCTCTAATAAGATAGGTTGCAACTCCAATGATGCTAACTGACCCAAAGTATAATCGGCAGATGGTTTAAAATCGAATGTAGTTATGAATTCTAAGACCAACCACTCTAAGAATAAGGGACTCAATGATGCCCTTTGCATAGTCAAAGCATCCACTACTGCATTCCTCTTGCCTGGGGTGTAAACAATCTCAAAGTCGTAGGACGCTAAGAATTCGACCCTTCGCTATCGGCTCCAATTGAGGTCCCTCTATGAGAATAAGTACTTCAAAGACATATGGTATGTGGAAAGCTTAAACCTTTTGCCTAGTTGATAATGACTCTAAGACTTAAGCGCAAAAACTATCGCAGCTAACTCTAAGTCAAAGGTAGTGTAATTCCTCTCATAAACCTTGAGCTGCTTACTACTATAGCACACAACCCTACCCTCCTACATCAACGTTATGCCCGAGCCAGTCAAACATGCATCGATATAAATAATATATGTCGTAGAAGCCATCAGGAAGAACTAATATCGATGCAGAAGTGAGAGTCTTCTTCATACTTAGAAAAGAGTCCTTGCAACACATATCTCTTGAAAATACCAAGTTCTTCTTGGTAAGATGGGTGAGTGACACTGAAATCCATGCAAAGTTCTTAATGAACTTCCTATAGTAGCCCACCAAACTAAGAAAAATCCTCACCATTGTCACATACTTGGAGGTTTTTCAATCCTACACTGCTACCACCTTAGCAATATCTACAAATAATTAATCCTCGGAAACCATGCGCCATAAGAAATGCACCTCCCTACGCCAAAATTGGCACTTGGAAAACTTTTCCTTCAGCGAATGCACGCGTAGAGTACGTAGAGCCTCTTCCAAATGCAAGGCGAGCTCATCCTTCCTCCTTGAGAATACAATAGTGTCGTCCACAAAGATAACCATAAACCTTATTTAGGACACCCATAAATACCCGGCTCATCAAATCCACGAAACAAGCCAGCGCGTTGGTCAACCCAAAAAGGCACGACCAACCATTGAAAGATACCATCAGGAGTCTGAAATGTGGTCTTATCAATGCTATCTTCTATCACATGCAAGTGAGGAAATCCAGTGGCCAAATCCAATTGAGGAATATGGATGATCCCACCAACTGGTCAAGCTGATCATTTATCCAAGGGAGTAGGTAAAGATTCCTCTTCGAAAGCTTATTCAATTCTACGTAATCCACAAATTGTCGAATGGAACTGTCTTCCTTTATAGAAAATATGATCGGTGCTCCCACTCAAAGGTACTGTGCCTAATAAATCCTTTCTCTAGAAGCTCACCCACTTTCTTACTAAACTCTCTCCATTTCCTCAGTCATATGACAAATAGGAAATGCAATAGGCCTTACATTCTCACACATATAGATCCGGAAATCAATCTCTCGCTTAAGAGGAAGTCCCCTAACCTCCTCAAACATGTCCATATAGTTATGCATAATAGGTACATAATCAATGTCATTAACAGAAGAATCTAGGAAATACAGGAAACTCAATGTGACTGACCCCCCGCGGGTCATAAGAAATCTAGACGGTCCTACCACTACAAGTCATTAATCTAACGACCCTCTTATTGCAGTCAAGGATAGCCCACATGTGTAACTAGTCCATCCCTAAGATCATATCATACCCTTAAAATTCCAACATAAAGGCATCACAATAAAACTCAACGTCTAAAATAAAAAAATTCAAACCCTTACAGACCATAGATAACTGCGCCGAACCACCTACTAAGTTTGAAACTACCATGGGATTTATAAAAGAGAATTATCTAAGTGCAAAAAGGTCAACGAAGATATTAGAAATAAACAAATGAGGTGAGTCTCAAAACTTTCGAGCCTACTTTCGTACCTTTATCAGAACCACTAGTAGTCTGAGTCGCCTCCAACATACGAACCTATGATGTTGATGTACCAGTACCTTGTCCAGGTTTCTGTGGACGTGCCCCACTATAATGCCTAGTCTATCCACAATTAAATCACTTGCCTTTCTTTATTAGCTTTCTGCAATCCTTCGCAAAAATGGCTTGTCATCCTACAACCATAAAACTTGATCTCAGTTTTGATCTCCCCTTTCTAAGAACCTCCAACTTGCTTCTTCTTGCCCTTCTTATTTTCTCACCATTTCCTCTCAGAACTTGCAACCTTTGGGACTTCTTATTTAGCATCTTTAACTCTTCCTTTTTGCCCTCGTACATCAAAGCCATCTCTACCAAGTGTCAAAAGTAGCTCCCATCAGGATATAAGTCATAACCAATCCTTCAAGAGGTTAACTCATCCCTCTCAAAAATCTAACAGCTTTTCTATTAGCAGTACTAACTGAATTCATCCCAAATCATGATAACTCAATAAATTGCTTGATGTACTAATTGACAAAAAGGTCTCCTTGATTCAGATTGAGAAACCGCTCCAACTACCTACTCTCTTCTGCTTGTAACATGGATTTCCTCTCGAATCTAACTTGGAATTTAGTTAAATCCATAAGTCTTCCTTCAGCATCTATAATCTCCTTCCAAAATGATGTCTCTCTATATGCTTCCAAGCTGTCAACCGAAATATATACCGATCCTCAAGCAGTAATAACTCAATGATCCTCTCCGTGTCTTTAAGCCAAGTGTGGCCCTCCACAAAAGTCTCTATGCCAGTGAAAGACTTGCCGACCAAATTAGAGTAATCCTTGTAAAGTTGGGAAAAGTCAAGAGCTGCTGGTGGATTAGGAGGAACCACTATAGTAGGAGATGAAGCCTGCGCATGTTCCTTTCCTTCTATTAGTGTCATGGGCTCTAAGTAACTAAAAAATCAACCAGAAATGGGGACATCCTCAGGAAGACTAGGGGCACCTAGCATCCTGCGCAAGAAAGAAAAGATGGAGATTTTAGAATTCAAGAGAGTTAAAGGAAGATTGTAACTGACTTGGGAAGATAACTTTTTAAAACAACTTTGGTTTTGAAAATATGTTTTCTTCAAAATGTTTTGTTTTAAAACAAAATTTTAGTGACACTATAACATTATGCTCTGATACCAAATGAAACAGCTCACACTCCCTAACATTACCCGAAATAAAATCCTATTATGAAATACGAAGTATTATAGGTATAAAGACATTAACACATCATGAGACTAGCATGCACATGACATGAATAAATAAAACCCAACGGAAGAAGAAAACAATTTACATAAGTGTAAAACTATTTATTTTGTAAAAACCAGCCGTCACAAAATACCGTGCCCCATGAGAATAAAATCTAAGTCACAAAATAGCATGAAATTGCCTAAATAACATCCCTAAAGTAGTCAATAGATACAACCAAACCATGGAAATGAAATAATAAAGAGCAATACATTTACTGCAAAGAAAATCCTTTAAGGCAAAATCAACTAAAAAATCCGAACTACGCACTTCCTCCTGGCAAGGTAGGTCGAAGAAAAAGGAAAGAAGGCAGGAAAATGGGACAGACTTAAAGTCTAGTGACTTGTTATGATTATTAGAACGATTGATAAGACAAAGGGAAACATATGAAATAGTAGTTCTAGTGTCAGATAGGGTAAGTGTCTGTGTACAACTAAAGTGAACAAATATGATAACTATTCTCATTCAACTTTTGACTATTTGCACCTCTACTAATTCAAAAAAAATTATAGTTAGGAAAATCTTCCTAATAATACCCTTCGATCGACAACAAAAATCGTAATGTGATAACCTATGCTACTGAGGGCCTTGGGCTTATCAGACTCAATCCATCAGCAAAAAGAACATAGCATTAATCACACTTTTCATAGTGTCTTATATTCCCTCGTCGGCTCAATGTATGAACATTGTCTCACTAGAACGCACCTGTACACACCTCAATTTGGACCATCTTACTACCTCCCACAGCATGGTGCATGCCCTCACCTCCTATATAAGACCGTATGTGATAAACAAAAGGTATGATGTATGATATAAACCACCAACGATTTATACTCGACTCAAATCCCCACTGATTTGGCCTCTATAGATTAACCACAGAATTAGGCTTTTAACTTAAATGTCACTTTAGGTTCAATATTTAATTAACCTAATTGTTTATTTATTTATCATTAAAAAACACCTAATCACAAGGCTACCATAGAATTTTAGGCTTGTAACGTAACAACTTTTAAGTTAATATGTCCATATTAAAGCCTACATCTAATCACAAGGCCACCACAGAATTTTAGGCTCGTAGCTTAAAACCATTTAAGCCAATATGTTCATATTAAAGCCTAACTTCGCTTTCACTCATTCCCTATTATATTCATATTTGTAAATAAGCCATGTTTGTTTGTTATGATTTCTCAATCATCACATTTATGGAAATATAGATTATAGTTCACTTTTATTTCACTGCATGTACCATAGTTTACAAACGTAATCAAGATTGGATATTATCAATCCATCATTCCCTTTTTACTATAGTTTTACAACATCTGTCCAACTAGCGCCAAAATTATTCAATTATCCCAATGTAATCAAATTTCCCAAATGTGCCCATAATGAAGGATATATAATAATGAGTCATGGGCAATAAGGCACACCAATCCATGGCTAAATCAGTCATATACGTATACCCTTTAGGCATATTTGGGAATAACCACAATAAACTGTAAAAATCCAATGAAGAATGAAGTAAAGAAAAATAAGAATATAATTTATAATTATCTAAATATTAATTAAAAAGAAACTGTAAGAAAAGACAAAAAAATTCATAAAACTACTTATAGAAAGAAATTATAGAAAACAAGAATGAACATAAACTATAAATAAAAGAACTATAAGCAAAATTAAAACTACTATTTTCCTATTTAGCTTAAATTTTAATCAAAAATTAAATAATCATAAAAACTCATCAGAAAGCTTTCCCTTGTAAATCTGGCAGAATCTCCCCTAGAAGAAAATGAAATAGAAAATATTTTAATTTAAACTCATCCCCTAAAATTTAGATACGGCGACTTATCTCCAAAAATAATACTAGCCTAAAGTTTAAAATTAAGTTGGCTTGTCTCCAAAGGAAGACTAGCCTAGGCGGGGATGAGATGTGCTGTGAGGAAATAGAGAAGGCGTTGGGGGTATATTTATAGGCAGAGCAAAAGACCCTCAACCGTTAGGTTTAGTTTTAAAATCTGAACCAACCATGTCCTTTATTCAATCAAGATTAACCACATCAGCCAATAAAATCACAACATGTCAACCAGAATCAAATCGAAAAAATCATGTTCGTCCATTTCGTTTCATGCCTGGCAAGTAAATTTGTAACACCCCGCATTTTTAAAATAATTAAATAACGCATATGTGTATATATATATGATTGATATATGTATTTAAAAGAAGAAACATGAATAAAAATGTAATGCATGCATTAAAAGAAAGAAAGGATTGGTTGTATGCAGTGATTATGCATTAATAATAAAAGAAAAATATTCATGTAATGGTTTAACAGTAATATTGTAATAAACATGAAAAAGAGAAGAATGAGAAGAGAACAATAATTACCATTTTTCTAGGCCTTATTAACAATAGCCTTGGTAGCCCAGTTGGTTAGAACATGTGACTTGCATACAAGAGATGCAGAGTTCGATCCTCGCCCCTGTCATATTTTTGTTCTAAGGGAACGACAAAAATAACACATGTTCATGAGGGAAAATATGTATGAATATACATAAAAGGAAAAACATACATATAAGGAATTAGAGAAAATATGTATATATATATATATATATATATATATATGAGGAGGGCTCCAGGGCACCCCTATTTTGTAGCACCCCTTTGGCCCTTCAACGTGATCCACTCATTTATATTTAAAAGAGAAAGTGGCGAGAGGGAGAATTAGCGGAAGGAGAGAGAAAAAGGAATTTATGTTGGAAACTGCGGGGCTAAAGGGGTGATACACTATAAGGGGTGCTCTTAATCCTACCTCATATACATATATATAGATATATATGTATATATAAAAGATAAAATTCAAGTTAAAACTACAGTTGATGAAATGTTGCAAGAATCAAATAATGGTGCAAAACCATTTGAAATTTGAAAACTAAACAAAATTTGTGCGTATATATTATACGTATAAAATGGTCATTAGAAGAATTGTATACGCATAAGAAGATTACACGTGAATATAACAGTTAAATAAATTCCACATAATTTAAACATTCAAAATTCAAAACATAAGACCATATTCAAAAAAAGAAGAAAAAATTATAGCTGGGGTCGACCCAGGCGTAGGGGGGTCGACCCACCCATTGGGGGCCGACCCCGGCGCGGATCTGGGAAGATTCGTTAATGTACCCGGTCTGTTTTCTTAACAACGTTCAATGCTGACTCAGCGCTCAATGTATGATAAGATCCTGAGCACCTATAAATAGGCTAATAGAACCAAGCTAAATCTCACACTTCTGAGACAACGTCTATACTTTGCCATTCTTCCTCCTCCTCAAATACCTTCAGAAAAATAAGATAATTAATTTAGGAAAATTACTAGTCAAGATCTGAAGGAAAAGAATGAATACAATTAGAAGATGTACAAAATCATATTCGAAGAGAGCAAATTTTCTAGATCAGGTCTATTCAATTCTCTTCCTCTTTCTTCCTTTTTTCTTTTAGAAAAAATTATGAATTCAAGGTTGTTAGGTTTTGAATCCAATTAGGGGAAAACCATGGGATGCTATATCTGGGCCAGATCCAAGATTTGGAAAGAAAATGAGGTGAGTGGATTTAAGTTATATCATTTGTTATAATGATATATTATCATTTGACATTCCCCATTATTATACAACGTGAATTTGCTAGAATAATCGAAAGACACTGAAATCTTATATATGACATATTGAAATATGATATGTTAAAATGTTTAAACATATGTTCAAAAGATTATAGTGATGAATATGACAAGTTGGAATATAAATATGTTAAGATATTAATATGTTGGAAAATTCCTATGTTGAAATATAAACTTGTCAAAATATGTGTAGCAATTACTATTGTTTCAATTCCATGTTAACTTGTGACATTTATGTACTTGGACCATTAATGGTAGAAATTGAGAAAATCACATGTTAGTTTGTTTGATTTGAATAATTACATGATTAAACGATTACATGTTAAAATAGAATTTATTGTATGTTAAAAAGAACATACGACATAAAATTGGTTTAATATGATGACATGTAAAATTATAGGAAATTTACAGTAAATTGGAAACTGTAACCGCTCTTAGACACGAGGTTAGATTACATTTGTGGTAGAAGTCTGCTCAGAACCGCCTGACACATCCAACATCCACAAGTGGTAAATCTAATGTGAGGGGTCTAAGTGCATAAATAAAACATGTAATGGTGCTAAGACACGAGGTTAAGTTAGCTTGTGGAATAAGTCTGCCTGGAACTGCCCGGCAAATCCAGCATCCACAAGTGTAGGCTTAATGTAGGAGGTCTAGTGCATAAATATAAATATATATAAATATATGTAAATATCAGGATTGATAAATAGCATTAATTGTAATTAATGGAAATAATTGGAACTGAAAGAAAGATACAACAGTAAAAGAAAAGCATTGGAATGAACGGGGGATGGTAATAACCTATTATAAATAAATTACATTAATGAGAATGTTGTATAATAGGTAGACTTGTCCTAGTGATAAGTGAAGATTATAACTCAGGTTATAATAAACAAGTAAGGAAATGAGATAACTGGTAAAATGAGTTAAGTGGCACTTAATTGTAAATTAAGTAATCAGTAAATGGGAAAACCTAAAACCAATTGTTTGTAATAAGTACAGATAAGGTGAAGTTTATGAAATATAAGATGTTGTACTTAATTATAGATTAAGTAATATGTAAACTTGGAAGTCTGAAATCTACTGGTAAGAATAACATGTTTAGGCTTGTCCTAGGGACAAGTGGAAATTATAACTGAGGTTATAACAAAGGATAAAGGGAACAGAATAATTTATGTAATGAGAGAATTTGTACTTAATTGTAAATTAAATTATTTATAAGAATAAGAATATGAACTCTACGGATGAGGACAACAAAAGTTATATTTATGGGAAGAGAAACTTATTAATCGACCTTAGATAAGAGAACTAAGTTAATAAGTAAACAATGATAAGTTGTAGTGACAATGTAAGATGGAATTATGATTAAATAGGAATGGGTAAGGCAAACTTATATGAAATAAGTTATATTTAATCATAGATGATAAGTGACATGTTAAATTGAAAACATGTGAATTGAGATATACTTAATTACAGATTGAGTAGAACATGTTATTGTAACCTTGAATCAAACAAGAATATAAAAGGGATTATGGATTATAGAACTTGGTCCACAATCTAGAGAATAACATGATGTGGGCTTATCAATAAACTTAAATGGGCTAAATGTTATGACTGAAATTAATAAGCCAGAGGAACTTGGTAACTTGAATAAGAATTCAATGTGAAAGGGAATAACCAAGTTAAATGGAAACATGATGAGGTAAAGCAAGTGCATAAAGGAATGTTTAGACAAAGGGTCTAATAACATATTAAAAGGAGGCGCTTGAACCAGTCTGCACGTTTGAGTAACCCGATGGGGTAGATCACCGTGGTGTCATGAAGCACGAGGGGAGCGTATATTTATCTTATTATTCTAACGGCCCCAGAGGATAGAAAGGGGAAGCACGCGGCTTCCTGAGATACGTAAGGTGCTCCTGGTAACCCTCTGTGTGGTGGCAGATGTTTAGGTCACTACTTCAAAAGTGGGCATATTCGAAAGTATTTTTCTGTGGCCGTAGATCAAAAAATCGTTGCCATGGGCCATTTTTTCAAATAGGCAACCCCAAGGGGGCGTGGCATCCGCGGCCATTGCATTAGCCATCTAGTGGTACGCTTTTGCCCATCTACGGCAACGTAAAGAAAGTATTGCATTATAAACCTATTGCTACAATATATGCATGTAATGCAACAACATACAGTGTTGCCTTAAGGAGAAGCCAGAACCTGGCTTCCAAGTCATGGTAGTGGGGTCGACATGGACTTTCCACGTCATCTGCCAATGTGTCACATGCCACGTCATCTCTCCACGTTAGCTGCACATGTGTCGCATGCCATGTCAGCTATCCACATGGTACTACATAAGCTGTGGGCCTCACGTGCCGTACCATTGTGGAATTAATAATATTAAACTTAATGAAACACCACAGCACAGTCTAATGCAACGCCACATCAATCTGCAACACCACCGTGCCATCTAATGCGACACCATAATACTGTACTGCAACACCAGAAAACATCAACTGCAATGGTAAAAAAATCAAATGCAACACCAGAAAAAATCAAATGCAGCTATAATACAACCCTATAATTACAAATTATACACTATATATTCAATCCAAAACATTGTACCACATTTATACATATATACCAAAATATTCATACAATAAATCCTCCCAAAACATTCATAACCACAGTCACCAACCAATTATATATACCTACTCAAAAGTGTAATCACCGACACATACCACAAGTGCCATCTTCCGAACATACCGCAAGTGTCATCACGAACACATACCACAGGTGCCATAATTTAAAAGAGCAAAATATATCACAAGTGCTAACACATACCATCCAAATACTTCAGTCAGTTGCCGCAGTTACAGGGGCAACAATGTCATCTTCATCACTTGTTGTGGTGACAAGAAAGTCTCCGACGTCTAAATTAAGATCTGGATTGGCTTCACCTAGCTTTTTTAACACCCATGACACATTCTCTTTCACTTTTCTGTTTGCCTTTTATTCCAAATCCTCCTCAAGCTCTTGCCTTATTTTTTGGGTCAAATCTTGCACATAACTGTCCAAAGAACCAGGAGTTGTTGGAGACTTTTCGGCCATTTTACCTCGCCTTTCTACAAGCGAGTTCCGCGTGTGGCTCTTCCCACCAGGAAAAGTGCATCTGCCTCAGCAATTTTTCTTACATCCACCATTGCTTGAACCTTCGCCTCAAAAATGAAAACCAGGCAGGCATATATATAAATAGGCAGCAGGCAGGAATGAATTTATTAACAGAACTGGTTTTCTTTCAAACTAACTATGTGTTTAATTTAATAAGAAGCTCCAACAAACGTACATTGTGCCAATTATACTGACAAAAGTACTGCTATTTCAGTATCTAATTATATATGTAATCACGTATTTGGCCTTTAGTTCATTCGTGTTAGTCTTATAACTTCTACCCGGTTCTCGTTTATATGTTTCCAAATAAACCAAGATAGCGGATGGGGAGGCTTTTTCTGGGTCCTTCTTTCTCTGTCAAGTATTAGGATTACCAAAAATTAAACATAATTTGCGACATCAATGTTAAGAATTTACAGTTCTATCTACAACCTATAAACATTGTGACAATGGTATATAAAATATAATTCAATGATATAAAATATTAGAATTATCATGTGGCCAATTCAACTCAATAATAAAATAACCTTAGTTCAAAAAAACACATACTATCTTTTCTTTGGCTACTGTATGAGATTTGGCACCCACGGTATGTGTCTCATTTAATGAATTACGATGTGCAGAATTAGAATCAGCTAGGGCCTGAAAATCCAAAAAAAAAAAAATAGCACTAAACAAGGATAATGCGAACTACTAAAGAAAAGATTAGCACTAAACAAGCTAATGTGAACTACTAAACATTATACAAATGTGAACATCATTAAAGCCGTACTTGAACTGCTTCATCCCCCCAGTATTCCAAGAGCATTTTAAAATCCTCCAACGGAATTGTACTAGGCCTATTTGCAAGCCATTCCTCATCAGTTGAATATTTTTTATAATACCTTGCTTTGATGCGAGACTTGTACTACCTCTAAGAGTTGTTAAGCGTAATAAGACCCACTTGTGTCCTTCTTCAGGAATGACTACCAAGCCTACAATACATCAATCACAAAATTCGGGAAACAATCTAATTAATTAAAACCAAACATTTAGGAAGTCAGTTGAACTGTATATTGTTAAGGAAATTAGATTGTACCAGGGCATATTCCAACATTTGTCGCTTTAATAGATCACAAACAACATGTTGATTGATGTAAGTAAGAGACACAGTATCCTTTGCTAGTGTCCCAAGAAAATTGCTTAACTCTATAATATTATCAAATACTGGTTGACCATTCTCAATCAACTCAATGACTACTTTATCATCAGGGGTTCTAGCATGCACCTTGGTCATTTTTGGCTTCCCTCTAGGTTTGTTTTGTACCTTTTACTTTATCTGCCAGGTTCAAAAAAATGAATAGAAAATAGACACACTTAACAGTGCAGTGTAGTGCATAGATAAAGAAACATTATATTGTACCTATGCGTGCTTCATCTTCCTGTGCAATCCATTCCTGCTCTAATTGATTGGTAAGATTTTCCATTGTTGGAGGCACTTCAACATTCTGCTTTTGATGTTTCCATATCGCTGAATAAGTAGCAACTGAACCGGCAGCTTCACGCGAATTGGTTGATTGTTTGAACAATTTGCTACATGTAGGTTTTAAAACGGATGGACGAGACATTGTAGGTTTTAAAACTCTCGAAAAAGACGGTGTAGGTTTCTTCAATTTCTTTAATGTTTCTACGAATTTCTCCCGGTTACTGATTTTCTTTGGAGTCGAAGTGTGTGTCATGATCGAATCCTTATTGGAGCCAGCTTTCTTTGGAGGGGGGGTGCAGTTCATTGCTTCCTTTTCAATATCCATGGCTACATTGATTCGCGAACAAGTTATCGGTCCAGGTAAAGGATCCTTTGGCTTAACAATTTTGATTCTCTACAGTTAAGTCGAAGTTCAAAATTTTTAACATTCTAAAGGCAAAGACAATAAGTAATAAACAAATAACTTCTTTATGCCTCCGAATCCGATGAATCATCAGTGACGTGTTCACCAGCATTTTCTGGGATGTATTCATCACATCTAGCAACATATTACCTTTATCTTTCTTATTTCTTGTGGAAGTCTTTTGCATACAATTAACCAATGAAGGCACCCTAAGTAATCTGCTAACTGCATCGTTTTCTTGCATTCATGCGATTCGCTCTTGTTCATATTTCGTCAAAACTGATGGTTGTGAAAACTGCAAGCAGATTAGCATTGTTACTCACCTTCGATGATAAATTTAAGCTAGTTAAGCAAATAGAGACGACGTATAAGAAGTTCGTGCTATTTTGACAGAATGCATGCACAAGAATTTTAATGAAAAGTAGTTTGAAATACAAGATTTCATCCGGATTAATAAAAATAAAATGAAAACTGAAAAGTACCTGAACATCAGCTTCATTTGCTCGGGTATCATCATCTTTATCTGTTTCGTTTTCTGTATTTAATTTCCTCTTGGTTCCTTTGTCCGTCGCAATAACATCTTCTTCATCATTATTCATACGAGGCTCCAGCGATAGTTTCTTCTGACCCACTTGAGTTGGGTTGTTTTTCATCATTTTGTGTTGCTGCTGAAGTCTATGTGCAGTAGCATACTTGCGCTTTCCAACTGGCTTCTTAGCAGAACCTGGAACAATAAAAATAATAACGATGACCTCCTTCATAGTTCTTTACACACAGAGATATATATAAGAATGGATCTATATTACATATACTATATATCCTGAATTATGTTTTTCCTTGGTCGTATGATTACATGTGACTGTAGTTGAATCAACTGCTCACTGTCTTTGTCAATGGTGTTCTCGATGTAAAAAACCACTTCTCATTGCTTTTTGCAGCCCTATACGTACTCGGTTACATCCTTGTCATTCAATATTAGATGCCACCCACCCCTCGCTCCTTTTCTAATGATACAGACCTCTCCTATTTCAGTGTAATGTAGAGCATCTTTAATAAATTCCATAAGCACACTATAAGAAAATCGGTCTACATCATATTTTGTTACTATGAAGGATTCTCCGCCGATGTTACATGTCCTTCGAAACTGTCTGCCATGTTGCAGTCGGATATTAATAAGTTCATCCATCCTGTACAAAATGAATACATTAGAACAAAGTACATGCATGTTAAAGTGGACAGAAACCAAAAACTATAACATTTTGGTCCATAACCATTTTAGATGATAGTAAAGAAAGACATTAAATCATAAAACATGTGAAAAATGTATATTGCATTATGAGAAAAGAGTGCCAAATACATTCATCGAAGATAATAATTTCCAGCTAAAACAAAAAGTGCCAAATACATCATAAATTAGACCAAATTAAAGCAGTAAGAAAGAGGAACTTTTTGTCCTAACGAGACGGAACAGATTCAGGAACTTCTGCTTCTAGTTCTATTTCTAGTTGTATTACGGGGACATCATCCCTAATCCAACCCCTATCAACAACTTCTAGCTCTAGTTCACCACTTATGCCCATATCATGTGAATGCGTGTTGCTCATGTCTTCTTCCATTGCATTCTGATTTTCAGTGTCACACCAATGTCTCGACAATTTTTTAATAACGTAATAACTATTCTTTTCAACTGCATCTTCCACATAAAATAGTTACTGCACTTGCGAACACAGGACAAGGTTCAGTTTTATGGCACTTGCTAAAATTTACTCGAGTAAGACCATATGAATCTTTTTCCTCTTAGTACCAGCAACACTTAAAAAGGACCATAGTGAAAGCTCCCCAATAATCAAGCTCAAAAATTTCTTTGGTTGATCTGTACTAATTGACATCACCCACTATTATGTTTTGGTCTTTTGAACTTGTAAAGCTGGTGGTTTTGGCAGTCAAAAATACACCACTATTTTGTGTGGTACATCGAGAATCTCTAAATTTTGTGTGGAATCGATATCCACTTACTATATAAATAGTAAACTTCCTAGCTACTCGATTAGGACCTAATGCAAACACCTCTAAAACTGTTGAAATATTGTCCTTTATCAGAACCTCTTCTTTAAGCTAATTCCAAAACTCTTCGAAATGTTCTCGTTCCCTCTTGTATCTTCTTGGATTTGCAAGACCATCCACAAAGGCTCGATGAACCCTAAATAATAATTAAGGTCAAAAAATACGAAATGCAAATGTTAATTTATAGTTAAGGAAAATGATATAGGAACTTAAAAAATCACTTGATCAAATACTCAATTTCTTTATTACCGGAATTGAATAGAATATAGTGATGCATTGCCTTCCAATCTGCATATTTCAAATTGAACATCCTCCTACATTTATTCTTCTTTGTTCCAATATGATATTCCAAATCTGTTGGACATCTACCAAAATCAATCGACCTGTTTTCTGTTCCTCCATCAATGCTTAAAAATCTTGAATAGAAGGTCACACACTCTTTTGCCAAGTAACCTTCTGCAATCGAACCTTCCGGTCTGTTTCTATTTTGCACATAAGATTTCAACTTTCCTAGATATTGCTCAATTTGGTACATTCATCTAAGATGTTCAGGCCCGCCGTATTCGATTTCTCTGCATAAATGAACAGGCAAGTGTACCATTATATCGAAAAAAGCCCATGGAAAAATCATTTCAAAATGACAAAGTATCTCGACAATTTCTTTTTGCAGCCTCTTGATATCGTCCACTTCGATAACCTTGCTCCATAGTCCTCTAAGAAATGCACTAAATCTGATTATTAATAACGCAACCTCGGGTTTTGACGCTTTCTTCACGGCAAATTGTAACAAATAGTGGAGTATGAGATGAGCATCATGGCTCTTATACCCCATAACGTTCTCTCTTTCATGTGCACGTACTAACTAACATTCGAGGCACAACCGTAGGGTAGTTTGGCGTTCTTCAATACAGAGCAAAAGATTTCTTTTTCCTTATTTGTCATATCAAATATTGCAGCTCTAATTTCAACATGCTTTCTGTCACTACATTCAACAGGATAAAGGGTCTTACTTATGCCCAATTCCTGTAAATACAAACAAGCATTTAGGTGATCCTTCGACATGCGACCTATATTAAGTAAAGTATCAAATATTTTGTCGCATAAGTTTTTCTCTATGTGCATGGCATCCAGGTTATGTTGAAGGGGATTATGACACCAATATGGTAAGTTAACCAGTATTGTCCTTTTTTAAAAGGGCCGTCACTTTTACCAGGTTTCTTCATCTTATCCCCAAACCAATTATTGAAACCCCGCAATAACTCTTTAATACCAATTCCTGATAATATTTCTGGAATGCTCCCCATTTTAGTTGTGGAGATTAAGAATAGAGTGGATGTTTGCACCTTGTAGTAAGAAACTAAACTAACCTTATAGGCAAAAACAAGACATAAACCCGATTAAGAAATTGTTGTCCTTATCTATTCTAGGTTTTTTGATTTGAAAAAAAAATGATTTTCATTTTTTTATGATGACATGTTTTTACGGTTTGGCAAAAGTGGGTTTTGAAGAGAAAAATAAAATTTTGACAAGTATAATTTTTGAAGAAATTTTTTTTAATGTAAGGCCACATCGTGTTTTTAAATTATGGAGTATGTGAGGATTAGTGCCTACGAAAGATGGGAAAATATTTGTGGCTATGAAGTAAATAGCGAGAATTATCTTGGAATAATGGTAAGTTCTCGTAGAATGCGTAAGCATTGAAAAGTCTAGGGTGTGGCTTGAAATAATTGTTGGTACACAGCTAGGGTGAGTGGTGACTACTAGATAATAAAAAGGGCAAGTAAATGTTTAAGATCCTACTGCTAATTTTCATGTTAGGGATAAAACGCGTTACTACATTTCTGTTGGGATCGTTCCGTTATTTTGTTCTTGTTGGGTAGTTAGGCTAAACGCCTAAACCTATCGTAGATCCCATGGTTTGTACTTTTCTGTCTGAGGGGGACATAGTCCCGAGATTCTTAGCCCTTAGTAGTAGTTGTGTAGAGTGTCTGTTTTCCTATTTTAGTTGAGGGCATATTTGAAAGCTAAACTTAGATCAGATGATCAAATAAGCTAAGAAAACAGATATGGTACAACTAAAAATGAAACAACAAATTCAATAAAGCAACAAACATGATAAATTATAATAAAAGATAAATAAGAGTAAAAAAAATCCAAGATAAGACGAAAAAGAAAAGCTACAATAGAGAATTTTTTTATGGGCTGTGCTTGGATAGGAAAATAGAGGAATCTTTATAAATAGTTTCATAAAATCCAAGTACAGTTGAAAAAAGGTACATAAAAGAGAAATGAAGGTGTGAAAATTTCCGTTTTCCACCTTATTATAACATAAGGAATCGAATTTAGAAAATTAGTTTTTACTGAAATTCAAAAAATAAAGTTGGTTGGTAGGATTCTGGATGTAACAATTGGATAAACCACGCTCTTACTCAGTAAGAGTGTTGTAAAATTTGGATGAAAAAGAATTTTGATTTTCGAAATATTGCATTCATGTAGAATTTCCAGTATATTTAGGATGTGAGCATCATATTTTAAAAGTATTTTTGAAATTTTGCATACACATAGGAGGTACTGTTTAGGCATAACATACATTATTATGTTGTATTTAACTTTGCACAAGTGCTCAATGTTTGCAAACAAATTGTATGCACACATGATGGATGCATATTATGTGAGAGATTAATTGATTTTTACCCTTATCAAATTTCGGGGACGAAATTACGTAAGGGCGGGAGAATGTAACATCCCGCATTTTGTAACAATTAAAATAATTAGATAATGCATATGTATATATATATATATATGCATTTATATGTATTTAAAAGAATAAAATATTAATGCGAATAAAAATGTAATGCATGCACTAAAATAAAGGATTGGTTGCATGTAGTGTAAACATGTTATATGCACTGATTATGCATTAATAACAAAAGAGAAATAAAAGAAAAAGATTCACGCTATGGTTTAACTATAATGTTGTAACAAACATGAAAAAGAGAAGATTGAGAAGAGAAATAATTACCATTGTTCTAGGCCTTTTTAACAATAGCCTTAGTAGCCCAGTTGGTTAGAACATGTGACTTGCATACAAGAGGTGCAGAGTTTGATCCCCACCACCGCCATATTTTTGTTCTAAGGGAACAAAAAAAATAACACATGTTCATGAGGGAAAATACGTATGAATATACATATAAGGAAAAATATACATATAAGGAAGTAAAGAAATTATGTATATATGTATATATAAATATATATATGAGAATATATATGTATTTATGTGCAGAAATAAATATACAAAAGATAAAATTCGAGATAAGGCTACAGTCAATGAAATATGGCAAGAATCAAATAATGGTGCAACACCATTTGAATTTTGAAAACGAAACAAAAGTTGTGCGTATATATATATATATATAAGCGTAAAATGGTAGGTAGAAGAATTATATATGCATAAGAAGATTACATGTGAATATAATAGTTAAATAAAATCCAGAAAATTCAGACGTTCAAAATTCAAAACTGAAGACCATATGCAGAAAATGAAAAAAAAATAGTTGGGGACGACCCAGGGGTCGGCCCAGGCATAGGGGGGTCGACCCACCCATAGGGGGTCGACCCCAGCACAGATCTGGGAAGAATCCTTAAGTACCTGGACTGTTTTCTTAACAATGTTCAATGTTGACTCGACTCTGCGTGTACGATTAGATCCTAAACACCTATAAATACGCTAGTAGAGCCTAGCTAAATCTCACATTTTTGAGACAACGTCTATACACTGCCATTCTTCTTCCTCCTCAAATCTCTTCATAAAAATAAGATAATCAATTTAGGAAAATTCTGAATAAAGATCTAGAGGAAAAGAATGAATATAATTAAAAGGTGTTTAGAATCATATTCCAAGAGAGGTAATTTTCTAGATCTGGTCTATTCAATTCTCTTCCCCTTTCTTCCTTTTTTCTTTTAGCAAAAATTATGTATCCATGGTTGTTAGGTTCTGAATCCAATTAGGGTAAAACCATGGAATGCTAGATCCGGACCAGATCCAATATTTGGAAAGCAAATTAGATGATTGGATTTAAGTTATATCATTTTTGATAATGATGTATTATCGTTTAACATTCCCCTTTACTATATGATGTGAATTTGCTAGAATAATCGAAAAGCATTGAAATGTTATATATGACATATTGAAATATGATATTTTGAAATGTTTAAACATATGTTAAAATGGTTAAAGTAATGAATGTGACATGTTGGAAGATTAATATTTTCGAAAATTCCTATGTTGAAATATAAACTTGTCAAAATATGTGTAGCAATTACTGTTGTTTCAATTTCACGTTAACTGGTGACATTTATGTACCTGGACCATTAACGGTAGAAATTGAGAAAATCACATGTTAGTTAGTTTGATTTGAACAATTACATGATTAGACGATTACGTGTTAGAATGGGATTTATTGTATGATAAAATAACATACGACATAAAATGGGTTTAATATGATGACATGTAAAATTATAGGAAATTTACATTAAATAGGAAACTGTAACCGCGCTTGGACACAAGACTAGATTACACTTATGGTAGAAGTCTGCCCTGATCTGCGTAGCACATCCAGCATCCACAATTAGTAAATCTAATGTGAGAGGTCGAAGTGCATAAATAAAATATGTAATGGTGCTAAAACACGAGGTTAAGTCAACTTGTGGAATAAGTCTGCCCGGAACCGCCCAACAAATCCAGCATCCACAAGTGTAGGCTTAATGTGAGAGGTCTAGTGCATATATATATATATATATATATATATATATATATATGTAAATAGCAAGATTGATAAATAACATTAATTGTAATTAATGGAAATAAATGTAATGGAAAGAAAGATACAACAGTAGAAAAAAAGGATAGGAATGAACGGGGAATGATAATAACCTATTTTAAATAAATTACATTAATAAGAATGTTATATAATAGGTAGACTTGTCCTAGGGGAAAGCGAAGATTATAAATTACATTATAATAAACTAGTAAGGAAGTGAGATAACTTTTGCAATGAGTTAAATGGCACTTAATTGTAAATTAAGTAATCAGTAAATGGGGAAAACCTAAAAACAGTTGTTTGTAATAAGTAGAGAAAAGGCAAAAGTTTATGAAATATAATAAGTTGTACTTAATTATAAATTAAGTAAAACTTGGAAGTCTGGAATATGCTGGTAAGAGTAACATGTTTAGGCTTGTCCTAGGGACATCTGGAAATTATAACTGTGGTTATAATAAACGATAGAGGGAATGGAATAACTTATGTAAGGAGATCAGTTGTACTTAATTGTAAATTTAGTTATTTATAAGTACAAGAATATGAAATCTACGGATGAGGACAACATAAGTTATATTTATAGGAATAGAAAACTTATTTGTGGACCTTAGTTAAGAGAACTAAGTTAATAAGTAAACAACGATAAGTTGTACTGACAATTAAGATGGAATTATGTTTAAATAAGAAAGGATGAAATAAGTTATATTTAATCATTAATGATAAGTGACATGTTAAATAGAAAACATGTTAATTGATATATATTTAATTGCATATTAAGTAGAACATGTCATTGTAACCTTGAATCAAACAAGAATATAAAAGGGATTATGGATTATAGACCTTGGACCACAATCTAGAGAATAACATGTAGTGGGCTTATTAATAAACTTAAATGGACTAAGTTATATGACTAAAATTAATAAGCAAGAGGAACTTGGTAACTTAGACATGAATTCAATGTGGAAGGGAATAACCAAGTTAAACGGAAACCTGATGAGGTAAAGCAAGTGCATACAGGAATGTTTAGACAAAGGGTCTAATAACATATTAAAAGGAGGCGCTTGAACTTGTCCGCACGTTTGAGGGTGAGTAACCAATAGGGTAGATCATCGTGGTGCCATGAGGCACGAGTGGAGCACAAATTCATTTGATTCTTCTGACGGCTTCAAAGGACTAGAAGGGGAAGCACGCGGCTTCCTGAGATACGTAAGGTTCCCCTTGTAGACCTCTATGCGGTGGTAGATGTTTACGCTATGCCCGCAGAGGTTGGATCTGTGCGTAACTACCAGTTGGGTGGGCCATGAGTGCAAGAGTAGTTTTGCAGACAAAATTCTATGACGATGTGACACTAGAGTGATTCGGCGATCGCCTCAACGGGAGGCGAGGTCAGCACCAACAAGAATAGTAAATCGTCGGTTACCCGTCATCGGCATCCAGTGGGATGCAAAAAGACTAGAGCAAAACCCAATAGACCATTCACCTTTCACTATCGAGGTACGGTGGTTGAGGGAAGATGTTAACTGGGTGTTTAGATTGTTTGTTCGGGGCAAGTCGTTTAGCTCTTGTACTCTTTACTAGTTGAGGGAGGGGCCGAGGTAGGGCCATAGCAACCCCGAAAAACAAACCCGAGGGATATATGTATTTTGAGGCTCTTAAAGGCGAGCTGGTGCAGATATGGGAAATCTCCCGATCAAGTTTTGTGTTTCTTGTCTAGCACTACCACGGAACTCAGTGCACATTATGTGCTGTTAAGGCATCAAATACAATTGATGATACGTATATGGGACAGTCTAGATACATGCATGTCTGCTTTGGGTGGTGTAACACCCCGTATTTACTGTGAATGTTAAAGTAACGAATTAAAGAATACTTGATTTTAAAAGTGAAAATATGCATCTATATTATATACATAGATATATTTAAGAGAAATTTTAAATAATGACAATAAATATTTCATGTAATAAGTTAATTAAGTGCAATACATGAAATGGGAAGAAACGAATGCGAACAACTAAAAAGAAAAATTTGAAGAGCTTCAGGAATTTGGTCACGAAATTAGCGTTATTGCGTTCATGGTGATTTTCTAGTCAATTTAGACCTATGTTTTGCAGAAAACCGATTTAAAATGAAAAAGATATCTTTAAATTAAGTATTGCAGCAAAACATGAAAAAGAGGAATGAGAAAAGAATAATGTTTAGCATTGTCCTAAGGTTTGTAAACAAAAGATTTAGTAGCTCATTCGGTTAGAACATATGACTTGCATACAAGAGGTACAGAGTTCGATCCCTGCTAGCGCCATATTTTTGTTTTAGGGGAATGACTAAAAAGTGGCTTAGTGTGAACGCAGTTTAAAAATTGGTTTAGTGTGAAAACCGTTAATTGGGAAGATAGATAAAAAGAAAAAAATATAAATATATATATAGAAAATATAAATATATATACATATACATATATATATATATATGGCGTGTACGTATCATCTGGCGCACGTGGCACATTTTTTTGGTCAAGGATAATTTTTTTTTTGAACGTGGCCTTCTCTAATTGGCCACTGATTGATTTCTGAGGTGTTAGGGCATATGTGTCATGCTACGGTTGGTTGGATGACACATCTCTTTGGTTTGATGGCTCTGAATTCTCCTAGACTAATCTAAAGGCTAGAATTAAACCTAGACTTTTATATAATCACCCCAAACCTCAACCCTAAAACTCATTCTATGAAGTCGTCATGTTGTTCGTCTACAAACTGGCCAAGCCTCCATTCATCTACCCCAAACTAGAGAATCAAATTCAAACTAGGAATCAATTAGAAGAACCAGAGAATCAAACGTCTACATCGAAGGATATCTTTTCAAATTCAGAAATCAGATCCCAGAAATCAAGATCCGTCCTATTTTCTGTAAGTACGGTTATTGTTTAGATGTGAACACCTAATAAGAAATCATGACTATAAAAACTGGATCTAGAACTATGCCTAATTCTATTCATGTCGATCGTTTTGTCAATTCTTAATTGCTTATTCCTATTGGATTGTTGTGACTAACATAGTAAAGCCTATCATGCCTACTGGACTATTGTGACTGACATAGTAAAACCTACCATGCCTATTGGACTGTTGTGACTGACATTGTAAAACCTATTATGCCTATGAGACTTTTGGGGACTGTTACCATTGCACCTATCATGTTGTATTAAATTTGTGGTTCTTTTATGTATCTAAGTTACATGCTTAGTTATGTTCATACATGTTATATGTTAGATCCAAGCTAGTACCCATGTTTGAGTTCTATATAAGTTCATGTTTATACAATCAAACTTATGCTAGTTCGCTTGTTAATTGGATCTAATTTAAATGTAAGATCACGCCTATATTCTTAATTAAGTCTATGTCGTTCTATCCCAGATTTATACTACGCATATTGATCTATATTGTTTATGCCTATTGGAATGTTACATGTCCCTTTCTTTTCCCTTTTGTTTATAAGTTAGGCTAATTTGAGAGCCTAACGTTCTATGTGAATTATGCGAACGAATAACGGGGGAAACATTGGGGAAAAATATTAAACTACATGCTATTGGCAAAAATTGGCTCATAATCATGTAAATGATTAGTAGCATGAAATGGTAGAATTTGTATACCCAGAATTATGGACATAATTTAAATGGTAAATGGGGCATGACTTGAATTGACAACACTTGTGGATAATTTACATATGAACATAAATTGTAAATATGTAAAGCGGCTAAAAGATGAACATGCCTAACCCGAGCTTAGATTGAGTTGCGGTGTAAAACTGTCCGGAACCGGCTGGCACATCCAGTAACCGCAACAACACAGATCTAATGTGAGAGGTTAGCTCATTTAGCCCAAAACCCGAGGTTAGAATGAGTTTGCGATAGAAGTCTGCCCGCAACCGCCCGGCACATCCAGCAACCGCAAACAAAGTTCTAATGTGAGAGGTTAGGGCATTAATAAATTAATTCATGCCAATAAACAGACATGCTAATAATGGTAAGGTTAAATAACATATGAATAGGCGACACTTAACCAATACAACATGTTAATTAGACATGAAGGTGGGGTTAAGTAAATTTAGAACACTTAACCGTTATAAAATGTTAATTAGACAAGAAGGTGGGGTTAAGTGAATTTAGAACACTTAAACGTTATAACATGTTAGTTGGACAAGAAGGTGGGGTTAAGTAAATTTAGAACACTTTACCAATATAACGTGATGAATGAACAATATTAAGTTAATAGGAAACACTTAACCAATGTAACATGTTGTGTGGGGAGGTTAACATGAATGGATAACACTTAACCAATATTACATGAACAAAGTGGATAGGGTTAAGGCAAGCTTAACCAATAATACAGTGATAACAGGTAATAGTAACATGACATGAATAAACTGAATGTAAGACAATACCGTGATAACAGGGATAACAAGATAACCTAAGATTAGCATAAGATATGATAAGGCAAGATAATCCAAATGCGCTTCTACTCTTTCTCTACTTCGCTACTAACCCGTTATTCTGATTTTTTTATCTCTAATCTCCTATTTTCTCTGCACCAACTAACCAGTGTCCTAACTAGTGTCTTTTATAGAATGATATGTATCCCTACTAGTGTCCCAACTAGTATCCTATGAAAAAGGATCTGCATCCCCTACTAGTGTCCCAACTATTATCCTGTGTTATATAATAAGGTGATCCCACCCCCGCAATTGTGGTAGCCTTCAGGTGTAAAACTAGTATGAGGATTTTACCTCAATCAGCCCAATGTCCATGAAGATGTTAGATGTACCCTTACTAACCTATTGATTGGCTCCCTACTTGTATTAATTTTCCTTGTGTCTGTGTCAATCGGCCCTCTCTTGCGTGTAGATACCTTGTGTTGGTCCCACCATAAGGTGTAGCAATCCCTATGACAGCAACCCGACACGATTCAAGATGCACAGTGTATGCTACTAATGCCCAGTGCCTTCTTTTCCACTCCGGAGCACGTGCACGCCCATACTCCATCGGAACTACACTGCTGCACCCTCTGCCGCTATTTTGACCGCTTATAATCAGCCCAGTAATCGTGCCCCCCTGCTTAGTTTAGCGTACCGTGATACATCTATGTGGGTTACTACTGAAATGGGTCCTCGTTACTAGGGTTTCCTACTGGTTAAGTTTGTGGGCTTATATATACAAATATTACCCACCTACATGAGATGTACTTGACCCTCCCACTGATTCAAACATGTTTATTTAATGATTAAGTTTGTGCTCCTATATATACTAATATTACCCACCCACCCAAAGTTTACTTAACCCTCCTACTTATCAAGTCAATCTCTATTATTAGGGAAGCTTTCCTTAACCCTATCCACTTTGTTCGTGTAACATTGGTTAAGTGTTGTCCATTCGTGTCAACTTAAACTCCCCACACATCATGTTGTATTGGTTAAGTGTTTCCTATTAACTTTACCCTGTTCATTCATCATGTTATATTGGTTAAGTGTTCTAAATTTACTTAACCCCACCTTCTTGCCTAATTAACATGTTATAACGGTTAAGTGTTCTAAATTTACTTAACCCCACCTTCTTGTATAATTAACATGTTGTATTAGTTAAGTGTCGCCTATTCATATGTTACTTAACATTACCATTCTTAGCATGTCTGTTTATTGACATTAATTAATTTATTAATGCCCCAACCTCTCATATTAGAACTGTTGTTTGTGGTTGCTGGTTGTGCCAGGCGGTTCCGGGCAGACTTCTACCGCAAACCCATTCTAACCTCGGGATTTGGGCTAAATGCGCTAACCTCTCATATTAGATTTGTGTTGTTGTGGTTACGGGATGAGCCAGGCGGTTCTGGGCAGTTTTACACCGCAATCAATCTAACCTCGGGTTAGGCATATTCATCTTTTAACCACTTTACATATTTACAATTTATGTTCATATGTAAATTGTCCACAAGTATTGTCAATTCAAGTCATGACCCATTTACCCTTTAAATTAATCCATAATTCTAGGTATACAAATTCTACCATTTCATGCTACTAATCATTTACATGATTATGAGCCAATTTATGCCAATAGCATGTAGTTTAATATTTTTCACCAATATCTCCCTCGTTATTCGTTCGCATAATTCACATAAAACATTACGCCCGCAAATTAGCTTAACTTATAAACAAAAGGGAAAAGAAAGGGACATGTAACATTCCAACAGGCATAAACAATATAGATCAACATGCATAGTATAAATTTGGATAGAACGCCATAGACTTAATTAAGCATATAGGCGTGATCTTGCATTTAAATAAGATCCAATTAACATGCGAATTAGCATAAGTTTGATTGTATAAACGTGAACTTATATAGATATCAAACATGGGTACTAGCTTGGATCTAACATATAATATGTATGAACATAACTTAGCATGTAACTTACATACACAAAAGAACCATAAATTTAATAAAACATGATAGATTCAATGGTATCAGTCCCCAATAGTCTCATAGGTGTAATAGGTTTTACTATGTCAGTCACAACAGTCCAATAGGCATGGTAGGTTTTACTATATCAGTCACAACAGTCCAATAGGCATGATAGGCTTTACTATGTCAGTCACAACAGTCCAATAGGCATAAGCAATTCAGAATTGACAAAAGGACTGGCACGAATAGAATTAGGCATAGTTCTAGATCCAGTTATTATAGTCATGATTTCTTATTAGGTGTTCACATCTAAACAATAACTGTACTTATAGAAAAAAGGATGGATCTTGATTTCTAGGATCTAATTTTTGAATTTGAAAAGCTATACTTTGATGTTGACGTTTGATTCTCTAGTTCTTCTAATTGATTCCTTGTTTGAATTTAATTCTCTAGTTTGGGGTAGATGAATGGAGGCTAGGCCAGTTTGTAGACGAACAACACGACGACTTCATCGAATGAGTTCTAGGGTTGAGGTTTGGGGTGATTATATAGAAGTCTAGTTTTAATTCTAGCCTTTAGATTAGTCTAGGAGAATTCAGAGCCATTAAACCAAAGAGATGTGTCGTCAAGCCAACCGTAGCATGAAACAAATGCCCTAATACCTCAGAAATCAATCATTGACCAATCAGAGAAGGCCACGTTCAAAAAAAAAATTTACAATCCTTGGCCAACAAAATGTGCCACGTGCGCCACATGATGCGTACACGTCATATATATATATATATTCTATATATATAATTATATTTTTCTTTTCTTTTTATCTATCTTCCTAATTAATGATTTTCGCACTAAACCACTTTTTGAATTGTGTTCACACAAAGTCACTTTTTAGCTATTCCGCTAAAACAAAAATATGGCGCTCGCAGGGATCGAACTCTGTACCTCTTGTTGCCAGTCACATGTTCTAACCAAATGCGCTACTAAGTCTTTTGCTTACAAACCTTAGGACAATGCTAAACAATATTCTTTTCTCATTCCTCTTTTTCATGTTTTGCTACAATATTTAATTTAAAGATATCTTCTTTATTTTAAATCGGTTTTCTGCAAACCATAGGTCTAAATTGACTAAAAAATCGCTACGAACGCAATAACGCAAATTTCGTGACCAAATTCCTGAAGCTCTTCAAATTTTTCTTTTTAATCGTTCGCATGTGTTTCTTCCCATTTCATGTATTGCACTTAATGTAACAACCCAGATTCTGACAGTCCGATTTTTTTTCAAAAATCCAATCTATCGAAACCCGAGTTGGGTGCTCTGGTATCCTACAAAAAAAGATAGAGAAAAAGAAACATGTCAGAACTCGTAAAGCATCTCATAGCGGAAGGAATTAAAGTAAAATATATTCAAATATAGCCTTACCTTATTAACAATACTGCTAAACCAGTATCTAAAGCTATACCATCTCTGTCATGAACCTAACCTAGAAGTATGTAACGAGGAGGGGGTCAGAACATAATTTCTACACTGGACTTAGACTAAATTTCTGTATAATCCTACATATATCGTTCAGTTACATTTTCTTAGTTATTAGGTTGTTAACAATGTTATCTCTTTAAGTTATACTTATCCATCCACTAGTAGATTAGCCTAATACAATGTATATGCAGTTACCCCCTACTCGTGTCCTATTTTCATGTGTATGCAGTCCCTTATCCAACTCGTGTCATCTTACCATATGTACACAGTTCCTCATCCAATGTCGTACGTCGTACGGGCTTTCATGTATATATATATATATATATATATATATATATATTCTCACTACGTCTATGTAAAACCACCATTCCTGTGTTGCGTAAGCATTTGGACTGCCAACCTAGGTCTTACTAGGTTCTATTATCGAATAATACCTAGATCCAACTAGAGTTTACCATCGAGTGTTACCTTGGTCCAACTAGGGTTTACTTTATCGAATGCTTCCTAGGTTTAACCAGGGTTAACGCTACCTAGGTCCAACTCGAGTTTATGCTACCTATCGAACAATGCCCTCTAGTCTAGGACACACTACCCCGAGCGATACGCGTTCCTAGACTTTACGTCCCAACCGTATCGTTAAACGTGTTAGATATCTAGTTGCACATGTCTTCTATAAGTGCGACCCGAGTCCCATGGCAGGGCAAATCAAGAAACACGGAACTAGTTCGGGAGCTTTAAGTTATCTGTCCATGCAGATGTTAAGGTCTGTTTTTACTGTGGCTATGGTCCCACTTGATCCCTCCCTCAACTAATGAAAGTCACCCAAGAATATCAAGAACGAGAACTGTACGCATGCCCTCTATGCCCCCATAAACCTATTGGCCAACCTCAACCATAATTAGATAGCAAGTATATGGTCTTTTGGAGTTCTCCACCTTTCCGCTTTTCATGCTTGACTGTCTCAAGATGGTAGGTAGCTGACAATGTGCTATCACAGTGCCAACTAGTTATCACCGACTCACGCCGGTCCATCCTAGTCTTTAGGTTGCCTTATTATTGCAACCAAGGCATACTCTTGGTTCTTCTTACACATACCTTAACCTCTGTGAGCCCAGGAGGATCATCTGCATTCTCACAGAGGGATACCAAGAGTATCCTCACGTCCCCTCGAAGCCGCGTGCTTCGTAACCCAGTCCGTTAGAGCCTTCTATATGATCAGATGGACGTACGCTCCCCCTCGCACCCTACGGCACCGTGATGATCTATCGAGTTTCGTTATTCATCCCCTATCGTATGGACTGGTCCAAGCACCTTATCCTTTCGTACTATTACACCTTATGTCTAAACTTCGGATTACGCGCTTGCTTTGTCTTATTAGCTTGGTTATCCTCGTTTATGTTGTCCTTCAATTATAATTACCAAGTTTCTCTTTAACTAAGGTTTATTACTTAGTCCTCTTCAACTAAGGTTTACATACTTAGTTATCTTTACCCTTGCTTACTTAGTTCTCTAACTAAGGTTCGTTACTTCGGTTGCCATTTTACTTAGTTTTCTAACAAAGGTTTGTTACCCAGTTGCCATCATTATTTACTTAGTTCTCTAACTAAGGTTCACTAATGAACTCAAACATGACTTAAGTTTTCTTTATCAAACGATAGCGTACAAGTGCTTTCCCACATTTTCAGCTTAGATTAACTTATTCCATAGTATAAGTCGTCCCACCCTTCAAGTCTTGTATTACATCTTAAGTTATAATCTTCCCTTGTCCCTAGGACAAATTTAACTATTATTTAATTTTACATTACCGCAACTTTGGTTTATAATAGGTAGTTATCATTCCCCATTACTGTGTTGGTTAAGTTTGTCCATATGTCAAGTTTTACTTAACCCTACCTTTCTGCTCATGCATTACTCGTATATTCCACAAAATCACCAGACTAGGCGCCATTTTGATGTAAGGATAAGGTCATAGCAGATGCCTTAAGAAGAAAAAGGTTGACTTCAAGTCCTCTTTATGCGAAAAGGAAAAGTTTAGAATACATATCAAACCTTGATTTTAAAACCTTCGGTTTGTCTTGCCTTATCATATCTTATGCTTATCTTAGGTTATCATGTTATCCCTATTATAACGGTGTTGTCTTATATTCAGTTTATTACAGTCATGATTTCTTATTAGGTGTTCATATCTAAACAATAACTGTACTTAAAAAAAGGACGGATCTTGATTTCTGGGATCTGGTTTCTGAATTTGAAAAGCTATCCTTCGATGTTGACATTTGATTCTCTAGTACTTCTAATTGATTCCTAGTTTTAATTTGATTCACTAGTTCGGGGTAGATGAATGAAGGCTATGCCAGTTTGTAGACGAACAACATGACGACTTCATAGAATGAGTTCTAGGGTTGATGTTTGGGGTGATTATATAGAAGTCTAGGTTTAATTCTAGCCTTTAGATTAGTCTAGGAGAAATCAGAGCCATCAAACCAAAGAGATTTTTCATCCAGCCAACCGTAGCGTGACACATATTCCCTAATACCGCAGAAATCAATCATTGGCCAATTAGAGAAGACCACATTAAAAAAAAAACAATCCTTGACCAAGAAAAATGCACCATGAGCGCCACATGATGCGTACATGTCATACATACATACATATATATATATATATATATATATATATATGCGTATATATATATTTTCTATATATATATTTATATTTTTTTTCTTTTTATCTATCTTCCCAATTAACCATTTTCACACTAAACCACGTTTTGAACCGCATTCACACTAATCCACTATTTAGCCATTTCACTAAAACAAAAATATAGCGCCGGCGGGGATCGAACTCTGTACCTCTTGTATGCAAGTCACATGTTCTAACCAAATGATCTACTATGTTTTTGCTTACAAACCTTAGGACAATGCTAAACATTATTCTTTTCTTATTACTCTTTTTCATGTTCTGTTGCAATATTTAAGTCAAAGATATCTTCTCCATTTTAAATCGGTTTTCTGCAAACCATAGGTCTAAATTGACATGAAAATCGGCACAAATGCAATGCCGCTAATTTCATGACCAAATTCCTGAATCTCTTCAAATTTTTCTTTTTAATTGTTCGCATGCGGTTCTTCCCATTTCATGTATTCCCCATTACTTTGTTGTCTTTCAGTTCGTATTGGCGAATTGTATATTGTAGTATTTTCAAGTTTTGAACTTAAGAGTAATTTTGATTATTGATTTGCAAAGAAATTTTCTTGGGTAGACAAAATAAGTTGTAGGAATAGAACAGATGTCTGCACCTTATAGCGAGTAGTTAAACTAACATTGTAATTAGAAATAATGTAAGCCCGATAGTTATCCTTGTCCACTCCAGCTTTGTGATTTGAAAAAAAATGTTTTGCATTTTATTTTGTAACAAGTTTTTATGGTTTGGCGAAAACAAGTTTTGGAGAAGAAAATAAAGTTTTAACGCTTTTATTTTTTGAAAGAAAAATGAAATGAAAAGAAAGGAGGCCAAACATGTTTTAAAAAGAATGGAATAATTAAGGATTAGTGCCTAGAAAAGAACAAGAGAAATCTAAAGCTATGAATTAAACAATGGGAACAAACTAGACACTGGTTGAGTTGAGTGATTCTCTGATTGTCAATTTGATGTTGATTTCGGTCTTCGGGGTTGATATTTAGGGAGTTACTCTCTTTCTAATTTACAATCAGGGATTAGCTAATATTAAACTAATGGAAAATTCCCCGTAGAATGCATAAGAATTGAGAAACTTTGGTTTGTTGCTGGAGAAAAAGAAAAAAGGATAGGCTAGTAATACACAGCAAGGACTAGTAGTGACTACTAAGTAGTAAAAGGCAAGTTATTGGGTAGATCCTGTTGAATGGACTCGCAATTGTCTGAGATGACAAAGTCCTAAGATTCTTAGCCCATAGTAGTAGCTGTGTAGGATGCTGTTTGAGTTGAAAACAGAAATACCTTATTTGAAATAATAAACTTAAGTAATTGGATTAAGTCGAATAAGCTAAGAAAGAGAAAAGCCTAACTAACAAGAAACAATATATTCAGTAAGGCAACAAATGTGACGGGAAAAGAAAATGAAAATCTTAAGAAAAATATGAATAGATATGAAATTTTTTCAAGATAAGTTGAAAAAGAGAAGAAATTTTCTTATGTGGTTGTGCTTGGATAGGAAAATAGAAATCTTCATAGAATAGTCACATAAAAATCCAAGTACAATTAGAAAAGAAAAACGGAGGATGTGAATTTTTCTGTTTTATACCTATCCGTAACATAAGAAATCGAATTTGGAAAATTAGATTTTTCTAAATTTCGAATTTAACGATGAAGGTAACCCAGTGTTGAACCTTAGCTAGAGAACTAAGTAAATAACGAAAATGGAACTAAGTAATAAACCTTAGTTAAAGAGAAACTTGGTAATTAGAATTGAAGGACAACATAAACGAGGATAACCAAGTTAATAAGACAAAGCAAGTGCATAATCAGAATTTTAGACATAAGATCTAATAGTACGAAAGGATAAGGCGCTTGGACCAGTCCATATGATAGGGGATGAATAACCAAACTCGGTAGATCATCACGGTGTCGTACGACGCGAGGGGGATCGTACGTCACTCTGATCATATAGAAGGCTCCAACGGACTGGGTTACGAAGCACGCGGCTTCAAGGGGACGTGAGGGTACTCCTGGTATCCCTCTGTGAGAATGCAGATGATCCACTTGGGCTCACAGAGGTTAATGTCTGCGTAAGAAGAACCAAGAGTATGCCTTGGTTGCAATAATAAGGAAACCTAAAGACTAGGATGGACCAGCGTGAGTCGGCGATAACCAGTTGGCCATTTGATAGCACATCGTCGGCTACCTACAATCTTGAGTCAGTCGAGCACGAAAAGCTGAAAGGCGGAGAACTCTAAAAGACCATATACTTTCTATCTAGTTATGGGTGAGGTTGGCCAGTAGGTTTGTGGGGGCATAGAGGGATTGGTACAGTTCTCATTCTTGATATTCTTGGGTGCCTTTCATTAGTTGAGAGGTCAAGTGGGACCATAGCCACAGTAAAAACAGACCTTAGCATCTGCATCTGCATCGGTAGATAACTTAAAGCTCCCAACCGAGTTCCGTATTTCTTGATTTGCCCTGCCACGGGACTCGGGTCGCACATATAGAGGACATATGCAACTAGATATCTAGAAAGTTTAACGATACAATTGGAACGTAAAGTCTGGGAACACATATCGCTCGGGGTAGTGTGTCCTAGACTAGAGGGCATTGTTCGATAGGTAGCATAAACCCTAGTTGGACCTAGGTAGCGTAAACCCCGGTAGAACCCAGGAAGCGTTCGATAAAGTAAACCTTAGTTGGACCTAGGTAACACTCGATGCTAAACCCTAGTTGGATATAGGTAGTATTAGATAAATGAACCTAGTAAGACCTCGGTTGGAAGTCCAAACGATTACGCAACAAAGGAATGGTGGTTTTACGCAGACGTAGTGAATATATATACATATATATATATATATATATATATATATATATATATACATGAAAGCCTGTATGACGTACGACATTGGATAAGGAACTGTGTACATATGACAAGATGACACGAGTTGGATAAGGGACTGCGTCACCTGAAAAGAGAACACGAGTAGGGGGTAACTACATATACATTGTATTTCGATAATCTACTAGTGGATGGATAAGTTTAGGTTAAAGAGCTAACATTGTTAACAACCTAATAACCAAGAAAATGTAATTGAATGGTATATGTAGGATTATACAGAAGTTTATTCTAAGTCCAATCACACAGAACTTATGTTCTGACCCCCTCCTCATTACATACTTCCAGGTTAGGTTCATGACAGAGATGGTATAGCTTTGGATACTGGTTTAGCAGTATTGTTAATAAGGTAAGGCTATATTTGAATATATTATACTTTATTTCCTTCCGCTGTGAGATACTTTGTGAGTTCTGAGATGCTTTTTATCTCTGTTTTTCTGTAGGATACCAAAGCACCCAACTCGGGTTTCGATAGATTGGATTTTTGAAAAAAAATCGGTCTTTCGGAATCCAGGTTATTACATCTGAACGCACTTCAACTCTTTCTTTGCTTCGCTACTACCCCGTTATTTTGATTTTTTTATATATCTGATCTCCTATTTTCTCTGCACCAACTAACTAGTATCCTAAATAATGTCTTTTATAAAATGATCTGTATCCTCTACTAGTGTCCCAACTAGTATCCTGTGAAAAAGGATTTGTATCCCCTACTAGTTTCCCAACTAGTATCCTGTGTTATATAATAAGGTGATCCCACCCCCGCAATTGTGGTAGCCTTCAGGTGTACATCTAGTTACCTCAATCAGCCTAATTGCCATGAAGATGTTAGATGTACCTTTACTACCCTATCGATCGGCTCCCTACTTGTATTAATTTTCCTTGTGTCTATGTCAATCGGCCCTCTCTTGCATGTAGATAGCCTGTGCTGGTCCCACCATAAGGTGTATTAATCCTTATGATAGCATCCCGACACGATTCAAGATGCACAGTGTATACTACTGATGCCCAGTGCCTTCTTTTCCACTCCGAAGCACGTGCACGCCCATACTCCACCGGAACTACACTGCTGCACCCCCGCCACTATTTTGACCACTTATAATCAGCCCAGTAATCGTGCCCCACCCTGCCTAGTTCAGGGTACCGTGATACATCTATGTGGGTTACTCCTGAAATGGGTCCCCATTACTAAGGTTACCTACTAGTTAAGTTTTTGGGCCTATATATACAAATATTACCCACCTACAGGAGACGTACTTAACCCTCTCATTGATTCAAACATGTTTATTTAACGGTTAAGTTTACGGGCCTATATATACTAATATTACCTACCTACCCAAAGTTTACTTAACCCTCATACTTACCAAGTCAATCTGTATAATTGGTTAAGTTTGCCTTTACCCTATCCACTTTGTTCATGTAATATTGGTTAACTGCTGTCCATTCATGTTAACTTAACCTCCCCACACATCATTTGTATTGGTTAAGTGTTTCCTATTAACTTAACCCTGTTCATTCATCATGTTATATTGGTTAAGTGTTTCCCCTTAACTTAACCCCACTCGTTCATCATGTTATAATGGTTAAATGTTCTAAATTTACTTAACCCCACCTTCTTGTCTAATTAACATGTTATAACAGTTAAGTGTTCTAGATGTAACAACCTGCGTTCTGATGGACTGATTTTTTTTTCAAAAATCGCAATCCATCAAAACACGAGTTGGTTTTTAGACGTTTACCTTGCTTTCATGATTCAATAATCTTTTTATTAACGTTTATTCCCTCTTCAGATCTGAATTCATAATCCTCCTAGGCTAACATTTTAATTTCAGAATAGATTTGAGAAGGGAGAGAGAGGAAGCCATGGCAAAGCTCCAGTGTTACCGCCAAATTGTGATGTTAAGGGTTAAGTCTAGGGTCTTATTTATAGGTGCTCAAGATCTTATCGTACACGCATCGTTGAGTCAGCATTGAACCCAGTTAAGAAAAAATCCAGGTTCGCAAATGAATCTAGCCAAATCTTATCGTACACGCGGTGCTGAGTCAGCATTGGGTCCCACAAGCTGTTTTGGCGCAGAAATTTGAATTTCGAGTGTTTGAATTGTTTTGGCATAGAAATTTAATTTTCGAACTTTTTAATTTCTAGAATTTATTTAACTGTTTTGTTCACACGAAATATTCTTCTATGTATACAATTCCTCTAACGACCATTTTACGCGTATGTATATACGCACAACTTTAATTTTATTTTCAAAATTCAAACGATGTTGCACCGTTATTTGATTCTTGCCATATTTCATTGACTATAGCCTTATCTTGAATTTTACCTTTCATATACATATATTTCTGCATATATATATATATATATATTCTCATATATTTACACATATTTTCTTTATTTCCTTATATGTATGTTCTTACCCTTTCAAATTTTGAATTTGTATAAGTACATATATTTGCATGTTATGTTGGCCCTCTCTAAAAAAAATAAAAAATTATGCTGCCACCGAGGTTAGAACCCCCGACCTCTATGTTACAAATGCAATGCCTTAACCAATTGAGATATGAATTCTTTTGTTAATAAGTCTTAGAAAAATGATAATTATTGCTCTCTCCTTACTTCTCTTTTTTATGTTAGTTACAATACTTAAATTAAACCATTGCATGAATCTTATTCTTTTATTTTTCTATTAATGTTAATGCATTATGTTGTTTTTGATGTTTGAGGAAAATATGTAAAGAACATATTTAGTGCATGTTGGGTTTTACAGTAAAGTGGGGTATATATTTTGTAAAACAATGATTACTTGTTTTAAAAAGAATTCGCTCATGAAAAGTTGCATTTTGAGAAGGAAGTTTTAAAATCTCTATTCTGTTAACAATAAATTTTGATTATTGATCTGTAAAGAAGTTTTGTTGGGAGAACAAAATAAGTTGTAGAGAGTAAGAATATAGTAGATTTTTGCACCTTGTAGAAAGCAGCCAAAATCAGCATAGGTAGAAACAATGTGAATCCGATAAAATTGGAATGCGGGTTGTTAGATCTAGTATCAGAGCCAGGTTTCGATCCTAGGACCTATACCAAGGCAGGTCGACCTACCCTAGGCAGGTCAACCTGGGGGTCGACCTCCCCTAAAACAGGTCGACCTGGGGGTCGACCTCCCCCCCCCCCCCCTCCCCAAATCTGTGCAGAATTCAGTTTCTGCACCTGGACGCGATTTCTGACCTGATACATTGACTAAATAGCTATATAATGACCCTTAACCCATTCTTTTTCTTCACCCAATCCTATGGCGATGCCATGGCTCTGTTCTAACTCAAATTCTTCTTCTCTAAGAAATTTCTAGATCTACTTTCTTCCCCTTTTCTCTTTAAAACATCTATTCTTAAAATTAAAAAGTTTAGAATCAAGACAACCTCCAAATATAAGAGAAAAAGGGATTCATATCCGCAATTTACACTACGCAAGGAGGAGAAATTCAGATTCACAACTTATGCTACGCAAAGAAATCAAAGATAGATTAGGTCTATGGATTGGGGCATAAAATCAATCAAAGTTAAATCAAACCCATGAATTGATGATGAAAAACAAGGTGAGTGGAATTACAATAAACTTGTTGCATAATATTATTATTATCGTTCGTTATTCCCCCAGTTATAAATTCAATCCAAGATTTATGTTATAATAATTATCCTTTTATTCTCCTTCCCCTTTTTATTTTTGGATCTAGGTGATCTC
Organism: Allium sativum; assembly: GCA_030737875.1. NCBI lineage: Eukaryota > Viridiplantae > Streptophyta > Magnoliopsida > Asparagales > Amaryllidaceae > Allium > Allium sativum. The sequence goes on from CM060926.1 coordinate 397,766,325, forward strand.
GAACCTAGACGAAATCTTATTATACATACGTACGTTTGAAATATGAAGATATTGGGGCATAATTTATTTTATGCAATCGAGGAATGTAATCTATAATTTGGGATTGTGGAATAACAATTATTATTCCAAATATTGGGACAATTGGCGAATTGTATATTGGGATATTCAATGAAATAAAGTTTGAATTGGGAATTTTGGAGCGTATTTCAATAATGAATTTTTGAATATATTATACTTTAATTCCTCCCATTGTGAGATGCTTTACGAGTTCTGACATGTTTCTTTATCTTTGTCTTTTTCTGCAGGACACCAGAGCACCCAACACAGGTTCCGATAGATTGGATTTCTGAAAAAAAAATCGGTTTGTCGGAATCCATGTTGTTACATCTTGACTCAGGCTCGCAGTAGCCTGGCTATAAAACAAAAAGGGAGGAAGGAAAAAAGAGACAAAGAGTTGACATAATATTATCAATGAGATAGATCCAATGGATATAGAAAGATAGATAGAAATAGGCATAATCTCAGATCCAGATTTATTACAATGACTAAATCACAATTAACTTTTAATTCTGAAAGTAACATGAACTTATAAATTACATAACGTTCTTGAATTCTAGGATCTGATTTCTGAAACTGAAGAGTTATCCCTTGACGTAGACTATCGATTCTCAGACCTACAGGAACCTGGGGGGAAATGGAAGAAAAGAGAGCAAAAGAAAAATGGGTCAGACATAAGTTTGGTAAGTCCAGTGACTTTCAGCATATAGATAGGCAAAAACATGATGACATGAATAAAATGAATATAAGACAATACCGTGAGAAAAAGAATAATAAGATAACATACGATTAGTATAGATATGATAACGCAAGACAAACTAAATGCGCTTCTCCTCTTTCTCTGCTTCGCTAATACTTGTTATTCTGATTTCTATATCTCTGCACCACCTAACTAGTGTCCCAACTAGTAATCTGTATAAAATGATAATATTATAACGTGATCCCAATCCCCGCAATTGTGGTAGCCTTCAGGTGTACATCTATTATGAGGATTCCACCTCAATCTGCCTAATTGCCATGAATGTGTTAGATGTGCCCTTACTACCCTATCGGTCGGCTCCCTACTTGTATTCATGTTCCATGTGTCTATTTCAATCGGCCCTCTCTTGCGTGTAGATACCCTGTGTTGGTCGCACTATAAGGTGTATCGGACATATGACTTGGGATTTGGGGGCGTAAATTGAACTGTAAATATGTAAGTTCAAGTTATCTTCAGATTTAAACACCTAATAGTGATTTTGGCATGTAATGAAATGGATCTAATTCCATGCTCGATGATAAGACAAATCTTTTAGATTAATTCCTATCTTTCTGTTGAATCAATGATTTACATGCCTATGAAGTTATTATTCAATCATGCCTGTCTTTGTTGGACATCTGATATATAATCCCTTTTTGGGTTCATGGTGTTATTTATATCAGATCTATTTGTCTATGAGGTTATTTCTGTCAGTTTGATTCAGATCTATCTTTGTTATACCCCAACTCTAACAGATCTGTAATCCTCTTAGGTCCAAAATATTATATTTGACAAATCTACCATTTTAATGCCTGTTTTATGCCTACTCTCGTTTATGTTCCTCTTTTGTCCCCTTTTATTTTATGAATCTAGATTAACCTCGAATCTTGACTGAAACTTATTGTACGTGTGATTGGAATGCGGGGGTATTAGGGGATAGTCTACTTTGTAATGGTGGAACATAATTTTGTAACTTATGACTTGGGGCATAATTGTCTTTGATGCGAACTTGGGTAAATGGAAATATTAAATCTAGATTTGGCCTAACTATTGATTTGGGATGCTAAGTATAATGAATATTGTAATTTTGGGGCATGATTATTGTTACAAACTTGGGAAGATAAGGTGTAGCCGATTTTGAGTAATAACTCGAAATTGAGTTTGGGGGCCATAACTTGCAATGAGCTTTGTTGGGCATAACTTGAGAATTAGGAAATGACTCTCTCTCTCTTCCACTGCTATGGCTCGTTCATGCTTTATTGGGGAATATCATTTTTTTTATGCTTCTTTGGTACTCGGAAGTTTTTGAATAAAGACAGAGGTTCTATTATTACATTTAAGTAAGATTGAGAAAATTGTTGTAGATGTTTGACTGAACCACATTGTTTATAAAATGACTTTATTTTTCCGCTGCTTTATTTGTCTATGTTGTAATTTATCTACATCTTTTACCTATAACGCTTCACTGAAGTTAATGCATTCCCTTTGTGAGTGACATTAATGGAGGTGGGGTGTTACACTTGGTATCAGAGCTGAAGGTTACCAGATCAGATAAAATATTTGAAAAATTATTTTCAAGATGGTTTTAAAAGCAGAATTTTCAAAAGAAATTTTTTGATTTAAAGGCATATTCCCCAAAGACATATGCACTATCTTTTGATCCTCTGTTTGAATCCGTGTTTCCTTCTTTCTTGAGTCTCTAGGGCTCCTAGCTTTCTGGGAGGTAACCTCATCGCGGCATGGTCCCGTAGGCTTGATGAGACTACGACACCTGTCAAAGGGCGATGAAGTGCCCAACTTCCATCTATAGCCATTGTAGTTTCACATGCGGCTAATTTTCTTTCATGCTTTGTAGCGCTTTCCGTGCAATGGAGGCAGCTTTCAAGAGACTTGTCAACAAGTTGCACAAAGATGGCAAAGATGAGAATAAGGGAGTTTGCCTAAGGAACACAACCCAAGGATGAGAAACTCATGGATATGGAGTTGGTTCACGAAGGAGGAAAGAATAGAAAAATCTAAGATAAGAGGAAGTGTCGTTATTATGGTATAACGGGTCATATAATTAAGCACAAGGGCAAGAACAAAGGACAGGATTTTCAGGAGGGCAAGTGCATGCTCTCACCGCCAGCGTACCTGAGAGAGAGGTAGTAGAGTTTCTGTTGAAAAAATTTAGTTTTTCTTTTTTTGATCATCCTGTTAGTACTCTTTTTGATTTTAGCGCTTCACATTCGTTTATATCTGCTTCCATATTTGAGTCTCTGCACCTTAGTGCTTGTATAGTAGAAGATCCGATTATTATCTCAAATCCAATTGGTGGTTTGGCTCATTTATCTTTGGTTTGTGAGGATTTACGAATAGCTATATTAAGTATTGAGTCTAAGTGTAATGCTTATGTTTTCGGTTTCATGGGCTATGGGTTGATTCTAGGCATGGATTGGTTAGCTAGTAATTGTGAAAGGAGGGTAGTTAGACTTTCGACTTGCCTCGGGAATACCCTCGAGATTTTGTGCGATCCTAAGGGATCAGTTTGTCTTAGCTACCTAGAATCACTTGATGCATCTATCGACGATTTGCGATCCGTTAGAGCAGTCCATGAGCACGCAGATGTTTTTGATTAGGTTGGGGGTTTGTCCCCTAAAACACGAGATAGACTTCCGCATATATCTAGTTGACAATGCAAAACCAGTTGCATTACTTGTACGACACATGAATCCAAGGGAAAGGAAGGGCTCAGCAAACAAGTAAAAGAGTTACTTAAAAAAGGGTTCATAAGGCGAAGTATTTCTGAATGGGGTGCTCCAGACATTTTCGTTACAAAGGCGGATGGTTCACTTCGCTTGTGCATAGATGATATTTTGGAATGAGGAAGAACATGCTTTGCATCTAAGGGAAGTCTAGGATACCCTCCAAGCGCATCAACTTAAGGCGAAGTTCTCCAAAAATGCCATTTTTGGAGAGAAGAAGTAAGATTTCTAGGACTGTGGCGTCCAAAGAAGGGATAACAGTAGATCCCGGAAAAGTAGTTGTGGTGCAAGACTAGAAGGTCCCAAGGAATGCAACAGAAGTAAGAAGCTTTCTTGGACTAGCTGGCTAATATAGGAAGTTCATTAAGGAATTTGCGAAGGTATTAGCCTCACTTACAAGATTGATTAAGAAGAATCTAACCTTTGCTAGGGATATTGGTTATGATATCGCTTTCCAACAATTGAAGAGGGCTCTTACAACGGCCCCAGTTTTGACTTTTACCTTACGGTAGTAAATAGCTTATGGTACACACGGATGCATGCAGCACATAGTAGGTGCCATTTTGATGTATGGGTAAGGTCATAGCAGATGCCTTAAGAAGAAAAAGGTTGACTTCAAGTCCTCTTTATGTGAAAAGGAAAAGTTTAGAATACATATCAAACCTTGATTTAAAAACCTTCGGTTAAGTTAGTAGTCGGCATCGCTAGGAGTAAGACCTATGCTTTTGAATTAAATAGGGACTTCACAAAGAAAAGACTCTCAGATAGCTGACGCAATGGATAAATTAAGTAGAGAAGAGGCCTCTAGTAACCTTAATAAATAAGCATGCAAGAAGACATGAGTATGCAATTATGTTTGAGCACCGCTTATCATCCTCTGACAGAAAGGGTGAACAGGATTTTGGAAGACCTTTTGAGGAAATGTTAACATGACATGGTAGAAGTTGTAGTGCCAAGTATACTATTAGAAGAAAAGGTAGAACAAGAGGCGATAGTGAAATGGGTTCCAACGCATATTCTGGAAACAGAAATTAAGAAGCTACACAATCGTGAAGTTAACATAGCCAGAGCAATATGAAGTGAGGGTATATCCTTGATCTCTCTTTTTTTGTAAAGTTTATTTGCTAGTCTTTATCTTTTAAGTATATCCTCTTGGTCCAATCCTCGATCCTTAGGTAAAAACCAATGGATGTAAACATGTATTTGAAACATGTTATGATTGATGGTTGCAAGTGGTTGCTAGTGGTTGCTCGTGGATGTATATACACACACTAGGTACTAGATCGGCTCAGTCACTTTCATATTGCATATGCATATATGTGTATATATATGAATTGAAACTTGATGTGTTATCATATGGATGTTGCATTCGTATGAATGATTGAGCACTCATGTAGAAGTTATAAAGTACGATTAGGAAAAATTGCATACATGATGGACTCATAGCACTTACATGATTTGCATTAAGGAGGTCAACTGAATCAGTAGACCGCCTGATTTTGCATTAGACAAGGGCATGTACACACACTATGCATATGACCATGAAAGCATTAGAAATCTTTTTAAGGATAATGGATGCCTATGATTGATGGTTGAGTAGATGGATGTTGAATGTTAGGATACATTCTTAGAGATTTCAGGGACGAAATCCTTTAAAGGAGGGGAGAATGTAACACCCCGTATTTACTGTGAATGTTAAAGTAACGAATTAAAGAATACTTAATTTTAAAAGTGGAAATATGCATATATATTATATACATATATATATTTAAGAGAAAAATTAAATAATGACAATAAATATTTCATGTAATAAGTTAACTAAATGTAATACATGAAATAGGAAGAAACGCATGCGAACAATTAAAAAGAAAATTTTGAAGTGCTTCAGGAATTTGGTCACGAAATTAGCGTTATTGCGTTCATGGCGATTTTCTAGTCAATTTAGACCTACAGTTTGCAGAAAACCGATTTAAAATGAAGAAGATATCTTTAAATTAAATATTGCAGCAAAACATGAAAAAGAGGAATGAGAAAAGAATAATGTTTGGCATTGTCCTAAGGTTTGTAAGCAAAAGACTTAGTAGCTCATTTGGTTAGAACATGTGACTTGCATACAAGACGTATAGAGTTCGATCCTTGCCAGCGCCATATTTTTGTTTTAGGGGAATGACTAAAAATTGGCTTAGTGTGAACGCAGTTCAAAAAGTGGTAGTGTGAAAATCGTTAATTGGGAAGATAGATAAAAAGAATATATATATATATAGAAAATATAAATATATATACATATACATATATATATGACGTTTACGCATTATGTGGCGCACGTGGCACATTTTGTTGGTCAAGGATTGGTTTTTTTTTTTGGAACATGGCCTTCTCTTATTGGCCAATTATTGATTTATAAGGTATTAGAGAATATGTTTCATGCTACGGTTGGTTGGATGACACATCTCTTTGGGTTGATGGCTCTAAATTCTCCTAGACTAATCTAAGGCTAGAATTAAACCTAGACTTATATATAATCACCCCAAACCTCAACCCTAGAACTCATTCTATGAAGTCGTCATGCCGTCCGTCTACAAACTGGCCTAGCCTTCATTCATCTACCCCAAACTAGAGAATCAAATTCAAACCAGGAATTAATTAGAAGAACAAGATAATTAAACATCTACATCAAAGGATAGCTTTTCAAATTTAGAAATCAGATCCCAGAAATCAAGATCCGTCCTTTTTTCTGTAAGTACAGTTATTGTTTAGATGTGTGCACCTAATAAGAAATCATGACTATAATAACTGGATCTAGAACTATGCCTAATTCTATTCGTGCCTATCCTTTTGTCAATTCTGAATTGCTTATGCCTATTGGACTGTTGTGATTAACATAGTAAAGCCTATCATGCCTATTGGACTGTTGTGACTGACATAGTAAAACCTACCATGCCTATAAACCTATTATGCCTACGAGACTATTGGGGACTGATACCATTGAACCTATCATGTTGTATTAAATTTGTGGTTCTTTTATGTATGTAAGTTACATGCTAAGTTATGTTCATACATGTTATATGTTATATGTTAGATCCAAGCTAGTACTCATGTTTGAGATTTATATAACTTCATGTTTATACAATCTAACTTATGCTAGTTTGCATGCTAATTGGATCTAATTTAAATGCAAGATCAACTCCTATATGCTTAATTAAGTCTATGTCGTTCTATCCCAAATTTATACTACGCATGTTGATCTGTATTGTTTATGCCTATTGGAATGTTACATGTCCTTCTCTTTTCCCTTTTGTTTATAAGTTAGGCTAATTTGCGAGCCTAACGTTCTATGTGAATTATGCGAACGAATAACGGGGGAGACATTGGGGAAAAAAATGATTAAACTACATGTTATTGGCATAAATTGGCTCATAATCATATAAATGATTAGTAGCATGAAATGGTAGAATTTATATACCTAGAATTTTGGACGTAATTTAAAGGGTAAATGGGGCATGACTTGAATTGACAACACTTGTGGATAATTTACATATGAACACAAATTGTAGATATGTAAAGTGGCTAAAAGATGAACATGCCTAACCCGAGGTTAGATTGAGTTGCGGTGCAAAACTGCCCAGAACTGCCTGGCACATCCAGTAACCGCAACAACACAGATCTAACATGAGAGGTTACCGCATTTAACCTAAAACCTGAGGTTAGAATGAGTTTGCGATAGAAGTCTGCCCGGAACCGCCCAGCACATCCAGCAACCGCAAACACCAGTTCTTATGTGAGAGGTTGGGGCATTAATAAATTAGTTAATGCTAATAAACAGTCAAGCTAAGAATGGTAAGATTAAGTAACATATGAATAGGCGACCCTCAACCAATACAACATGTTAATTAGACAAGAAGGTGGGGTTAAGTAAATTTAGAACACTTAACCGCTATAACATGTTAATTAGAGAAGAAGGTGGGGTTAAGTAAATTTAGAACACTTAACCGTTATAACATGTTAATTAGACAAGAAGGTGGGTTTAACTAGATTTAGAACACTTAACTGTTATAACATGTTAATTAGACAAGAAGGTGGGGTTAAGTAAATTTAGAACACTTAACCAATATAACCTGATGAATGAACAAGGTTAAGTTAAACAGGAAACACTTAACCAATACAACATGATGTGTGGGGAGGTTAAGTTAACATGAATGGACAACACTTAACCAATATTACATGAACAAAGTGGATAGGGTTAAGGAAAGCTTAACCAATAATACAGATTGATTTGATAAGTAGGACGGTTAAGTAAACTTTGGGTAGGTGGGTAATATTAGTATATATAGGCCCACAAACTTAACCGTTAAATAAACTTGTTTGAATCAGTGGGAGGGTTAAGTACATCTCGTGTAAATGGGCAATATTTATATATATAGGCCTATAAACTTAACCAGTAGGAAACCCTTGTAACGGGAACCCATTTCAGTAGTAACCCACATAGATGTATCACGTTACCCTGAACTAGGAAGGGTGGGGAACGATTACTGGGATGATTATAAGCGATCAAAATAGCGGCATAGGATGCCGAAGTGTAGTTCTGACGGAGTATGGGTGTGCACGTGCTCCGAAGTGGAAAAGCAGGCACTGGGCATCAGTAGTATACACTGTGCATCTTGAATCGTGTCGGGTTGCTATCATAGGGATTGATACACCTTATGGTGGGACCCACACAGGGTGTCTACACGCAAGAGACGGACGATTGACACAGACACAAGGAAAATTAATACAAGTAGGGAGCCGATCGATAGGGTAGTAAGGGTACATCTAATGTCTTCATGGCAATTAGGCTGATTGAGGAAAGATCATCATACTAGATGTACACCTGAAGGCTACCACAATTGCGGGGGTGGGATCACCTTATTATATAACACAGGATACTAGTTGGGACACTAGTAGGGGATACAGATCCTTTTTCACAGGATTCTAGTTGGGAATCCAGTAGGGGATACAGATCATTCTATAAAAGACACTAGTTAGGATACTGGTTAGTTGGTGCAGAGAAAATAGGAGATTAAAGATATAAAAATTAGAATAATGGGCTGGTAGCAAAGCAGAGAAAGAGTAAAAGCGCATTCGGTTTATCTTGCCTTATCATATCTTATGCTAATCTTAGGTTATCTTGTTATCCCTGTTATCACGATATTGTCTTATATTCTGTTTATTCATGTCATGTTACTATTACCTGTTTACATACTGAAAATCACTAGACTTACCAGACTTATGTATGACCTAGTTTTGTTTTGCCTCTTTCCTTACGTTCCTCCCCCCCCCCCCAGGTAGTCAGGGAGGGAATAGCTCAGCTCAGTTTGGACCGTTTCTCTTTCCAAGCTCGAAGATAGTCAACATATTGCTTTGGACTCTCTTTTCCACTGCTATGACTGGCTCATGCTTTATTGTGGAATATCATTGTCATTTTAGGCTTCTTTATTTTATAAAACAAGACAGATACTTTGTTGTACTGGGTATTGGTGTTTTGGTGTTAGAAAACAATCTTTGTACAAGCTGTTTTACCAAGCTGCTGTTTTATCAGTAAAGTAAAGTTTTTATTCTTTTCTGCTGCTTTATTTGTCTGTGTTGTAATTTATCTGCATCTTTTACCCATAACGCTTCACTGAAGTTAATGTATTCCCTTTGTGAGTGGCATTAATGGAGGTGGGGTGTTACGGGTGGTGTTTTGTAGAATTGAGGGCATTACTCTAGTATGAAATCTGATTCGATCAACAATGGCAGTCCATACGCTTACGTAGCGTTGTAATGACAGATATATGCGAAATGAAATATTATTATGTAGAGATCCATACGTCACTCTGTCATAGGATGAGGGACTGCGTTAATTTCTATGGAATTACGGTGGAAACCGTGCGGGTGGGGTACCATGGAGTGTACCTCAGTATTGAGGGGTAGCTACGTATATACTATATTAGATTAATCCAGTAGGAAGTAAATCGGTACAACGTGTGTGTAAGCCTTGAGTGTCGTTAACCCAAGTAACCTAATAAATAAGAAAATATGATTGAACAGTGTATTTAGGATTATCCAAAGTGTATAGTTTAAATCCAGTCACCAGAACTTGTGTTATGATCCCCTCCTCATAACATACTCACAGGTTAGATTTGTGGCAGAGACATGATAGCTTTGGATACTTGTTAGGCAGTATTACTAATACGGTAAGGCTATACTTTGATTATGTTATATTTTATCCATTCCGCTGTGAGATATTTTCTAAGCTCTGACATATTTTATGTCTCTGACTTTTCTATAGGATACCAGAGCAAACCAACAAGAGTTTCGACAGATTAGAATTTTGAAGAAAAAATCGATCTGTCGATATTCGGGTTGTTACAAAATGTGTCAGGCACGTTTGGGTCAACGTACCTGGCATGTGGGTCGATCTAGTGGATGTTTGGTCGGCCCATGAGCATATTGTTATTACTATTTTTTGTTTTAATTTCTGTTTGAATTTCGAATTTCAGACTACAATAACTTCTTTGTTTTATTTTTTTTTACACAAACCAAAAATATATTTGAACAAAAAGTCTTAACAGGACCCAATGACCGAATCCCAGTTGCCAAATTCCCATTATTTTTCAACATATCGTTTAATTAATTGTTATTCATTAAAATTTGGGTTGTTACAGTTATGTAAATTTTGGCTTAAAGTTTTCTTTGCACAACTTTAGGTTGTTATTCAAACTTATTTCTTTAATTATATCGAAATTATTTATTTATCAGAATAAATATACCAAATTATAAACCAAACATTTATTGTTATTCCGAACATAAACGTGCCATATTGTGTTTTTGGCTATAGCAATGCATTTAGTGCATTTATGTCAATGAGGTAACTTAATTTATTAATATAATGACCACATTTAATGTGTTGATTGTAAAAATGAGTGAGAGTGCTTTTTCTAGCGATGCTACTCTCATTCCTTCAAACTATATAGCATCGACTGCCTAATCCGGGCATGCATTCATAGGACCATCTAAACCCACGACTGTCACTTGATTGTCATCACCTATAGTTACTACGTCAGATCTTTTACATCTTGCTTGTTCACCTACTCCTTTAATTATGCTATCTATTGCTGCTGCTACATCTGCTACTTTGACAGATCTACTATCATGTAATTTCACAACGTTGCCACTTCAATTGCATCTTTGTCTTCCCGGATGGTTTCAAACTCTGCTAATGTAAGTTATACGGTCTGAGTTGGGGATTACACCTAATTTCCTTATTGCTGCTTCACTAGTTCAGACTGTCATGTTGTAAATTCGGTTCCTGGTTCGATTGCTAAAGCACTGCTTGCATATTCCCATATGAGTGACGATTTTTTGGCAAAGTGAAAGAAGTTAAATGTACCTTGTGAACTGACTGACTTAGGTAAGGAAGATGATGGCACCACGGTTTTGGGTTAGTGGCGGATTCAGGAAAAGTTTTTAGTGGGGTGCTTATGTAAACATAAAAGTAAAATTAAATATGATAATAATCCAAAAAAATATCATTTCGGTACAAAATAGAAATGTTTTACATTCCAAATTTGTTCCCTACAGGTTTTCACCTTTTGAAATCAATCTATTACATCTTCATTAGTAACATTGGTGAGTGCTTCTTTTTCTATAGCCAAAATAATATAATCACTTAAAAATTCAATACCAATTTGGTTGCGTAGATCGAATTCACAAGTTTCATTTTTGGAAATCACATCTCCACTGTTGTCGTTGCAACCGGTAAAACCAATACAAGCTTTAATAACATATACACTAAAAGAGTAATAATACCCATATATGATTCTTGTTTTTTTTATCGTTAATACTTTGGATTAATGTAAGGGAGTGCGAGTTTGTTCACATTCTTTAAGGAATGTGAACATCACACTCGTTCCCCATAGGTGGAAATCAGGGAGGCCCATATGGATCCCCTGATTTCCACCAATGGATAGAGAGTGTCTTGTTCACTTCCTTAAAAAATATGTGAACAAACTCCTATTCAATGTAAGTCTTCGTCATGTCCAACTATTCAATGTCATGCTTATCACATAAAGAAAAGATCTTTTTTAAAAGAGGAACCCATCCATCAAGTCTAAACTTATGCAGTTCTCGCTTGGTTGATTTCCTATGTCTACCAAACTACGTGGAGGCTACAGGAGTTGAATTGAGTTAGGCGTGGATTTGATTTGAAATTGAGAGCAGTGTGGAGCTATCTAAAATTGGCAAATTGAGAGCGAAGTTTGATTTTTTTGGGTGCGACTGAGAAATTAGGTACTGACTTTAATTTGTAAACTGAAAGGGAAATTGGGTACTGATTAAATTGGAAGTGAAAACCAAAGTCAACATAGCTCTAATTTTATATTTCCATAAAGTTCAGTAGGGTCCTGGGACCCCACCCAAATACATCTACATCTGCCCTTATTTGGGGTAATGTCAGTCCTGTAATAGTTAATCCTCTAGTTGGTGTGTTAAAATGCCTATACGGGCTTCCCTTTTCTCGAAACTTGTGAATATGCTCACAATCATTCTCCTCGTATCTTTGGCATGAGCAGGACGATGGTGCAACGATCCAATCATCGGACATCCATATAGCTGCTTATCTGGCCGGCCCTGGCCCAAGACCACTAAGGCGGTGGCCTTGGGCCTCCAATTTTTTAGGGCCTCATAATTTCTGAATTTTGTAAATATAAGGCTGGATGTAGGATGTATAGAGAAGGCTTGTGTAGCTCATATTGTGAAAGCGTTGTACGTTTCCTGAACCCATCAGGGTTCGATTCTTGCGATGGATGGTTTTTTATCCTACGACTTTGTTTTTAGGTCCCATTTTTGCCTTGGGCCTCAGATCTTGACCATTTCACATTATAGCTCGGAGCCTTTTTGTGCTGAAAGTTGAGGAATAGCTTATACTTATTGTTGTGTGGGTGCACTTCTCTTTCATTCCATCTGTTCTTCAATCCGTGATTAAGCTAGAATGGTTAGCTAAGATTGTTCATATGGTCATTTGCTACGATGCTAATACTGCGATCAGGAAAAGACTGATATACTCCAAGGCCTTAATTGAGATCACTTAGAAGAATACTTTGCCTTCTTTTACTAAAGTTTGTGTTATTGAAGGTTAGATGTTGTTGTTATATTCCAGTTTAGTTGGAAGCCAAATATTTATTTAGCATGTTAGTCCTTTGGTCGCAGCCTAGAGTCTTGTCCTATTCCATCCGATGGTATTCCTATTCCTCTAGACGATGGGACACCACTTACTTTTTCGCTACCTAATAAATGGGTTTCGATTATCAAGCGTTCTCTTATTCCTCCAATACGGTCTGTTGTTCAACTGGATCCTATGGTAGTGTCACTAGGTGTTATGCCTCGACCTGTTGTTATGACCAACATTGTTCCACCTTCCATTGAAGTTACCCAGTTTGGTGCTCCCTTGCATATTGATTTATCCCTAATTATTTGGTGCACATATGAATGTTATTGGTGCCATACACACCCTCCTATTTGAAATTTTTCCCAGAGACAAGTTTAGTCTATGATTTCGTTTGTGGAGAAAAAGGTGTGAGCATGTTACTATATTAAAGTGTTACTGGTCCTTGCCTTGCTATTGCAACTGAGGGTGTTGAAGGAAAGCATGATAAGTTGGTAATTTGTGATGCATCTTGAGATAGGAAGATTGTGTACTCATGTGATTCTGTAGATTACAACCCATGCTTACCTCACATATTTTTGTATATGGTAATTTATATGGTCCTGTTGAGGAATTGAAAGTGGTCGTTCCATCTTTTTTAAGGCCGGATAGTCACTCTAGTTAGATGTTGAGTATGGATGACAAATAGGTAATTTTTATTCTAATACACAATTTTAATAAGTTAATCCACCATTATACTTTAATAAGTTAATCCGCATCTATTTTGTAAGTTAATCCACGAGTGGATTAACTTAAAGTTTCATATTTTTGTTTAGAAAAAGGGAAAACATCTAAACGTGTAGGTTGCGCAGCCACATGGAATATTTTCTTTAATTTTTTCACCTAGTTCAATATTTAAACATCTAAACGTGAGTTTTCGTGCAATATTGCATATAGATCTTAGTTTTTTTGGGACTTTGGAGGATAAATCTTTTTTTTATCTTCTTAAAGTTTTGCCTTTCCATTATGGTCATTTATATATAACATTGTTGCATCATTTTGTAAAGTGTGTTTTATGCAATACAAGCACTCTCTTTACATTTACATCGCTCTTTCTATCTATCTCGCACAGTCACATTTCTGAATCACTCAAGCATTACAAACAACACTTCCAAGATTGTTAATAGTTTAGTTCTTCATTGAGTTTTTTTGGGACAAAACTAGTACGTATTTTCGTTCAACAATTTATGTATATTTAATCAAATATATTTTATAGCCTCAGTAAGCAACTGTTATTCTTATATAAATGTTTTGTTAACCTCACACTCATATTTTAAGTGCTGGTTAGAAGAATTAGTGCATCAAATGAGTATTGCAATTAACGAATATAGAATGCAAATATAAAACCATGACTAATATATTTATGATTAAGTAGTTACAAAAATCAATAGATTCATAGTTTCGCAATAGCAAAAACGAAAATGAGATTGCTTGTATATGCGACCAAGCATGATATGTTTTTTGTATCAAGAGCAAGCACTTCTGCTATAAATTCTAGTCAGTATTCTGCTGGTTTTTGTCTTATTTTCATGACTTCCATCTGTGATGCCTAAAATGGAATAGTATGTTGGCGTAAGCTCTTATAAGTAATCAAGACCAACGATGTTCTGTTCTTCTTAAGCTTCAAACTAAAAATAAACAAACTACTTACTGTTATTACATTGAATGGTTTACTGCACTTAGACTTGGATTTAAATGTAGGATTTTAGAAATAAGAATTATACGAAGCACAATTGAGAAGAAGAAAGATATTTAACATTTTTTTAGATGGATAAACTAATTAAAATTTATATCTTATTAAAAGTCAACATTGCTATTTTATAGGGTGGATTAACTGATTGAAATTGTCGATTAGAACAAAAAATTACCATCAAAATATGACCCAACCCATTTACCCTATTCATAAATGGGTTGGGTTAACCAATTTATGAATTTTATTAAATGGGTAATGGGTTGGGTTGACGCATTTTTAAAAGGGTCAAAAATGGGTAACTCATGTTACCTATTTATATAAAAACTTAAAATTGAAAATTATGAACACAAATTTTAGTTTTACAGGACGACTAACATTTGTACTTAGAAAATTACGGGCGGTCACATCCTTATATTTGCACTCTCCCTAGTAGCGAAACCGCTATTTTTTTGTTCAGACTATGATAATTTCTTCATACTAACTCAAAATCATAAGAGATTTCAACCGATAAACTCCCACCTAAATTACGGACAACATCACGCTTGGATAGTTCATCCGACGAACGGACAATGCACTTCTTCATGGAGGCTGACAATTGCACTTAGCAAATAACAGGCTGTAACATCCCATATTTGTACTCTCCTTATTGGCGAAGTTGCTATATTTTTGTTCAAACGGCGATAACTTCTTCATAATTACTCGGAATCAGATGAGACTTTGACCAAACAACTCCCACCTAAATTACGGACAATATGTGACGCTCGGATGCTACATCTGGCGAACGTAAAATGCGGTTCCAAACATGGAGACTGACAGTTGTACTTGGAAAATAAAAGGTTGTCATATTTGAACCTAACACTATATTTCAAATTTTAACTAAAAATTCAGAAATGTTGAAAATTGGAACTTCGAAATTTTGAAATTTGAATTTTGAAATTTTGAATTTCAAATTTCGTTAAATTTTATAAAAAATGTGATGTTTGAAATTTTGAATTTTATAATTTGAAATTTTTAAATTTTAAAAACCAATATATTATTATTTGATTTTTTAATTAGAAATTAGTACAAAAATTAAAATCTAAAATTTCAAATTCAGAAATTAAAGTTTTAAAATTTGAAATTTGAAATCGAATACAGAATTCGACACTTGAATTTCAAATTTTGAAAACTCAAAATTTTATGGAACATTTTGGAAATGAATAAATTTAGCATTTGTTTTTATTAGATAAATCAAATTCAGATACTTAATTAGGTTAAATGGGTAACCCACTTATTAAAGGGTTAAGTTATAAATGGGTTGGGTAACAAATGGGATAAAGAGAATGGGTCATTAATGGGTTGGGTCAAAACTCTACCCTACCCATTTAAACCCAGCCTATTTGACACCCCTACTATTGAGGCACTTTTGTCTCATGCTTGATTGTATTTTAAGTGGCACGACACCGTATATTCAGTGTAACTGTTTTGTGCATGTGCATAACTCCTGTTATTTTTTTCATAAAAAAAGCACTACAACCACTATAAAACTTGTCGACATTGCCAAAAAAGCTGAGTGCAATTAATTATTATGCGGCCTTAGGAATATACTACATTAATAAAATAATTTCTTCGCAATTATATGGATCAACTTAATAAGCATTATCAGAGCAAAAAAAATCAACTTAGCTCTACAATGTTTCTCAGTAATAAAATCAAAATAAACAACTTTCAAAGATACTTTATTTCTTATAATCAAAATTTATAAAATAAATAAAGCATGTCAATTTATGTAATATAATCATAGAATCAGAATTTAATATTTTCTTTCAAAAATGGTTCAAAACGATAGAGATTTTCCATTATTATTTATGAATTTGAATAAAAATAGCATTAAATCTCAAATTCAAATTATTCCACTCATAAGTAAATTAGTTCCATGATCCATTACAAAATTTATCAAAATAAGAATGCGGATTTTAAATCAATACACGTAATTTTTAAAATTTAGGAAATTTAGATTATTTCACAAAATCAATGAACTTCAAAAAAATTTACATTGACCATATACATATCATTTATATTTGTTAATCCACATCAATAAGAACATTTTAAACTTGGATAAATGACTACAGTACCAAATTAAATTTTACATATTACAAAAAAATATTAAATATATGGATTAAGTAAACTACAACATTACATGGACTCGATGATTAGTAAAATAATTCATTCAAAATTTGATCAAATTTATATAAAAATAAGTCTGAAATCCCTGTGAAATTTAAGGTTGGTCGATCTAATATCCTTTGATTTAAATTTGGATATTGGTAATGAATAATATTGATTTTCACTAATGAAATCAAAAAAATCTCAGAAGCCATTCCTTGTTTCAATAATTAATTAAAGGAAAGAAATTGATCTACATGGAAAAATTGCACATTATTTTCTAGATTTCAAAACTCTATCTTTATTTATAATTGTAATACATTTGATGTCACATTTTTTATATTTATATGAACTATCAAAAACACTCATCTATACATAAAATCAAATCTTCTTAAAAATAAGATCTAACAAATAAGCTACAAAACCATTGTCCTCAAATATTTTTGTAACAACCCTCATTTTGTGATTACCTATATTGATAGATTATAGTGATATTTATAATTTGCTAATTAAAGAAAATAAACATGAATTTGGAAAGGATAATTTATGAAATCACTAAATTGATTAATTAATGAGTTTTGGGTAATAAGATAGTAATAGGTTGGGTTTGAAGCTGAATTTAATCAAACAAATAATAAAAAGATTCAATTCAATAATTTGATAAATAATTATAAATATAAAGAAAATAAGATTTTCAAAACTTTACAATGGAAATTTGTGATAAAAACAAGTATTAAAGGTTTTACATGTTATAAAGAATTTCTTTGAAAATTACTACTAGTAGAGGATTTTAATTGCAAAAAGGTAAAAAAAAAAATTGAATTTGTTCAGGAGGGAAACCGATCGGAGCTGTAAACCACCCTAGTGTAAAAACATTATTTTATATTTAATTGGTTTATAATTAAAAAGAAAACGGGTGAAATATTGATTGAAAAACAATATTTAAGTGACTTGTGATGTAGCTTGTATATTTATTTTGTTAAGACAATGTATTTTGTACAAAATTTAAATGTCGAAAATGTAAGTTATAAAAAAAGAAATGTAAAACAAACACTTTATTGAAAATATAAATTTTAATGTGTTTATGTTAGAAATTATGTTTAATTTGTTTAAAATACTTTAGGTATGTTATAACAAAATTTTGTAAAGAAAAAACAAGTAAAATTGTAATCAATTTGGTGTTAAAATTGTGCTTAATAAAATTAAACATATGCTAATTAGCATAATTAATCATAACTTTGTAACACTTAGGCTAGTGGATGAGATTTTGGATTTAAACCCAAACCCATTAGCTCACCTAAACTACGCAGAGAAATATTTGAAAAAAAGCAAAATACGTACTAATTTCCTCCTTTTCTTCTTCCTGTAAACCGTCAGAGGAAAAGATATTAACATTCCTTCTCCAAATCTGAAATTACACCCAAATATCAAATAAAATTAAAAAAGAAAGCTTGCAACTTTAGAAATCTTACAGGTAATCCATCTAAACCAAAAATAATTTCAACCATTTCTTTAGATTTGAGAAATTTTATAGTAAGTTTCTATGTGTTTGCATGTTGGTTTCTAGACATTTACAGACAGTTAAAATTTTCTAGAGGCCAAAAGCTTCAATTTTGCAGAGCAAATCCATATTAATCGAAATAGTCAATCTGAGATGAGATTATTCTAGCTCTTGTAGCCTCAAATATTTGTACATGCCGATGAATCTCAGTTTTACAACAAACGAAAGTGTGAATTTTGAAGTTTACAGTAATATCTTAATGTGTGTTGATCTTTATGTCATATATATTCGTTGATTTTGGATGATTGCATATGTGTTTCCCTTAAAGCATGTTGAAATGCACATAAAAAATTCAATATACAACTTGATCTGAATTTATTTAGAAAATTAGTACAAAGCAGCGGAAAGCTCTTGTGGAAGTTGCGTGTTATAAGTCAACCCTTGACCTTTTAAGGTCGACCCTTAGCTAACATAGGTCGAACCTAAGGTCGACTTATGCACTTGAATATGTCTACCTACCACAAATTTTTTTGGTGCCAGGTTAAGCTCTTTTTTCCTATATGTTTTGCAGCCTCATTTCTTTGATTTTCAAGATTTTTCCAATAATTTGCTGCAATATTATGAGCTATTTCAAGAGGCTTAATCCTACAAAAAGGAAGTCGACATTAATGTTGACCATTCTCCAGATCAACAAGTTTTTATGTGAACTTTCATATGTTAATTTCATAAAAAAATTAGTGATTTATGCACATTCGGTGCACGTGTTCTATAATTCATTTTCAAAAGAATTTTTTCATAAAATTTTATATTCCGTGCACGTGTTTTAAAACTCTTTTTCTCAAAAATAAGTACTTTCTATATAAAATTACACGTTTTTTGCACTTTTTGAGCGAACAAGGAATTGAGTTAAACTATATGACTAAACATGCGGTATGAGACACACGTGTTTATTATATCATCAAATCCTAGACTTCTTCGATTAAAACTATATTAATGTGGAATTGACTAATTGTAGTTAATTGATAAGTGCGAACGTGTGGTACGAGACACACTGTTATCAGTATTTGGGATTTGGTGAGACATTTCTCATAGACCTTCGGGAAAGCTATGTGAGTCGCCTATACTAGATATATGTACAGTATCCATGTGAGTTATGTGAGGTGCCAAATCTATTTGATATCTGTGTGAATAATAGTACTTGGCGGCTTTGCCATTCTGTGTGGTGCACGTGCATGCGCAGCTTAGACTCACCATTTATGGATCCTCTGACACCCCACGTCCATTATGTTACTCTTTAACATAATGCATTAAGTTTCGTGAAGTGTTATAGGTAAACAGAAACATCAAAAGACAGATATAAAATGACAACGGAATTTAAAACTTTATTTTCAAGATAGAAAACATCGTGGTCCAGATCCAGTTACAACATAAGTTTGAAATACAAAAAACCCATTACATCAATTTAAATTATCTGCCTTGTACTAGAATCATCATAGTACAATAATATAAAAGCATAGTCCCCAAAAAGAGCCATATCAGAGTAGATAGGTAATAAAAGCGGTATATCTAAGCAGCTCGAAGCGGAAACGGAAAAGAGGATCCTAATCAAGCTTGAGTATTCCCACCCTGAGAACCTAAGCGGGAAAAGAGGAAGAAAGAGAGAAAAGGAAATAAAAATGGGTCAGACATAAAGTCTGGCAAGTCCAGTTACTTTTAGCATATAAATAAGTAAAAGCATCATGACAGGTATATAAACTGGATGAGAAAGTGAGATAACAATATCATAAGACATATATGACAGACTAAGCAGTATAAACTGAATAATCAGGACAGAATATATATTCCTAAATACTTCTTTCTGCACCAATACTAATATAACAAAAACAAGATGATCCAAACAAGAAAAAGATGGTAGACTTAGGTGTACTTTTAGTGACGGGTTTTACCCCCCAACAATAATAATAGGTGGCCCAACAGCACAGGTGTTACCCTCAACGATAATAACGGGCTCCTAAACAAGCAAGACTAGATATACCCTAATTACTATCCAATCGATCGGCTCCCTATCCCTTAGATTCCCTGTGCTGGCCCCATAGTAGGATGTATCATTTTGGAAAGTGAAAACCCCGTTATTTTTAAGATGCACAGCCATATCTACTAATGTCACAACGTCTTATTATACCAAAGTCAAGCGAATTCATGCACACACATGAGTCCGATGAAATGCACCGTCAACTTCCTCACTCAAGTGACCTCTTATAATCAACTCAGTAAGCATTCCTTGACCCCCTACCGAGTTAGGGTTCCTCCTTTCATTACCTCAATGGGTTACTGACTGAAAGGGTCCACATAACATATGATACAAGCTACCCCATGGGTTTGCAACACCACTACTAGGATTTTGACGGTTATGCCTAATAGATTAACGGGTCGGCATAACCTAACCATGTAAAACAGGTTAAGTTTGTTGGGTTTATATAACCCCCTATAGATTCAAGCAAGTACTTTAACAGCCCATTGATTCAAGCAAGTTCATTTAACCCTTACACAATTTTGACAGGTTCATATTACCCCCATGGAATCAAACAGGTTAAGTATTACATGTTAACAAGTTATTATCATTTTTCATTTATGCATGTTAATGCACCAGACCTCTCACATTAAGTCGACCACTTATGGATACTGGATATGCCGGTCGGTTCCGGGAAGACTTCTACCACAAGTCGGACTTAACCTCATGTCTTAGCACTGTTACATGTACATTTATGTAGTATACCCTCACACTAGATTAACCACTTGTGGATGTTGGATTTGCCGGGCATTTCTGGGCAGACTTCTACGACAAATGTAATCTAACCTCGTTTCTAAGCGCGGTTACAATTTCCATTTACTATAAATTTAGGCATGCTCATTCTTAAACAATTTTTCTTCTTTATCCAAGGTTATGCCCCAAACCCCAGTCATGTCCACGATACAAGTTATGCTCCAAATTAAAGTTTTAAGTCTAGGTACAGATTATGCCCTCAAATCCCTGTCATATTTTACAATACAAATTATGTTCAAATATCATTCCCAACCATTCCTAATTTCGTTCGTTGACATATTTCAGCGGTAGGCCTAGGCTCGAAGGTAGTCTATCTATGAAAATAAAAAGGGAAGGAGGGAGAGAAGAGAATATGAATAAGCATAATAACAAAAAAGGCACATGATGACAGAAATTGGCATACTAACTTAATAGACATATGGTGACAGAAATAGGCATATTAGCAGAATGGGCATATGATGACAAAATTAGGCATGATAACAGAACATGCATAAGAGAACTAATCAGTAGATTAGGTGTACAAGTAAATGCAGATCTGATTAGTTATGATTAAGGTTAGTAACAGGCACAGATTTAGATCCAATCTTATAAACATGCCAGGATTACTTATTAAATGTTTATATCTAAAAATAACATAAACTCACTGTGACTAGATCTAAGGAACAGAGAAATGACTATTGATGTTGTAGCAAAGATTCTTGTATGCTTAATAGTTGTTGTTGCAGAAGAATAGGCTAATTTAATCCGAGTTGGGTTAGCACCTCATTGTCTCCATTGTTTTTGGTGAATAAAACAAAGAAATGAGGTACTCCTTATAGCCTACGGTCAACAAATCTGGTCACAAAACAATTCCAGGTTCATAGAATAGATCTACCCCAGATCTGGGTGGGGTCGACCCTGGGGTCGACACCTTCTTGTAGGGGTTGACCAATGGGTCGACACCCATGGGGCATGGGGTCGACCTTTAACGGGCCGATTTCTCGAGCCTTCCCACCTTCTGATTTTGATTTTCTAGACTAATTTGTTTATATATATATATATATATATATATATATATATATATATTGCATCTATGTATACAAACTTCAAACTTTAATATTTTCTTCATACGATGTCTGATTTATGCAAACTCAGAGTCTATCCTAAGTAGAATTCCGAGACGAACGCAATGGTGCAGTCCATTTTACTTAGTTCCCAATATTTAATTAAGTATTCCTTATTTTATCATTATAGTGTCTTTTAAAATTATGGGGCGTTACAGATCCATTCTATAAATTTTTCTGTACATTACTATTTTCTAATTACAAGAAACTGTGACTTTAAAAATGTTCTCACCATTTTGTGATTGTTAGTTTTATATGCATAACCAATGAGCTATTTGACGATTTAAGATATGGTGATTGCATTTCTGTGTGGTGGTTATATTTCTGAGTGGTGATTTCATTTCTGAGTGGTGAACTCCTAGGCAAATTCTATACGTTGGAACTTTGATAATTTCCATCTTGGTGTCTCTGTGTTTTCGAAATACATGCATTTGTTTCTATCGCCTTATATATGAGACATTTATAGGTTGATTTAGATCAACTTATCTTATATGTATTATATCATATGAATTTATATTGCTAACTCTCAATTAATAAATGTTTCTATTATGTGATGGTATCCTTAACCCATCATGCTCTAATTGTTTTATTTAAGCTAGACTAAACCGTGTATTCTATTTACATTGGTCAGATCAAGTTATTACAAATTAGTCACCTACAGTAGATTCCCACTATCTTTTGCTTTCGATCAAGATTGTTTATCAACTTTTTGGATGCTTAGACATGTTTTGGGTTGTCATCTTGTAAATATGTCTTGTAACACCCTAAATTTTAATAAACAATAATTAAATAGAAATGGGTAATAAACTAAATATTGATCAGAATAATAGGTCCGTTGTAATTTTTTGACGAAAATAGACACTTACTTTGCTGAAAATGAAGTTAAAATGAATAAGTTATGAATTACAGAAGATAAACTAAAAACAAAAAATATATATAACAATGTATTAAGTAAACGGGTCAATTGGGATGACCCATTCCCACTTGGGTCGACCTAGTGTCGACCCATAGGTGCTTGGGCCGACCTTGTGTCGACCCAAGGCACGGGGAGGGGGTTCCACCCAACACGCCTGTAGGCATGTGCCTTGGAGCGCATGTTTTGGGAACAAATGTTTTATATTGTTCCCATTGTGAGTAGAGGTTGTATATATTTTTATAGTGTTATGTTTGTGGTAAATATGCTATCAGCATCAAGTTGTTGGAACAAACAACTTTGTGCCGACACCGAAACGAAGAAAACGATATTGAAGCTAATACCAAGAAGATAATTCATGAAGCCGATACCGAAGCTGAAGACAATACTGAAGCTGATACCAAGAAGATAATACAAGAAGCTGATACTAAAGCCAAAGACGATAATGAAGTGATGAAGTCGATAATGTAGCCGAGGGTACAATACAAGAAGACGATACCAAGAAGTAATGAAGTCAATACCAGGAGAAGATATTGATACCAAGAAGCAATAAGTCGATACCGGGAGGCGATACAAGAAAAAATGCAAGTGGAGTAGATGTAATATTGTTTTCATTATATTCCTTATATAAATAGCGGTGTACTGTTGTTTTGTAAAATAATGAGAAATTTTTATCTTCTTTTATCCATATAATACCTTTTTTATTTATTACATGGCACCAGAGCGTAGATCCTGATTCGTTTTTCAGATTTACTTTGCTTAAAAACTATTCATGAATCATGGGAGAAACTAAATTGGTCATAGAGGTCATGCCAATGATGTCAAAGATAACAGAACATAAATTGAGTGAATCAAACTAATATTATTGGAGTAAAACATTTCGATTGTATCTGCGTAGTTTCGATAGAGATATCATCTTACAGATGGTCCATTTGATAGAGAAGCAGTAAGTGGGCTTAGTAATGATGCTCTATTGTTTCTTCAAATCCAAAATACAATAGGACACAAGCAACACACAAACAAAGATGAACAAGCAAATGTAGACACACAAAAATAAACAACACAAGAAAGAAACACACAATGCAACACACTTTTTTTTTATAATGAAAACAGCAAATGCAAAATGCAAACAAGAACACAAAATGAAATGAAGAAATTAAAAGCAAGATGCGATTTGCAACCCCTAAAGAACAGAACAGTTGTTTCTCCTTTTTTTTTTCCTTTTTTTTTAATATAAGGAACAACAAATAACAAGAAAACTTAACTCGAAGAATAAAACTAAAATCAAAATCTTTCCCCGGCAACGGCGCCAAAAACTTGTTCGCTACAACGGAATTTCTATTAAATTAGAAAACCGTCGCACGAATATTAAAATAACCGCAAGTGCACGGCGTACTATTGTAGTACATAGTGAGTGCGAGTCGATCCACAGGGAAAGAAGTGATTTCAATTTTATTCAATCGAATTAAACCAAACTTTGAATTGTTCTAATAAAAACTATGAAACTAGAAACTAAGTTGAGAGCTAAATATGAAATTAGAGAGTAATTTAGAGGTAAATCCACCCTCATCTTTAAGTAAGTTACCAAACATACAATGTATGATCTCAATAAGTGATACAAATGCAATATTTAAACCACTTATGATTCTCATGAAAATGAAACAAAAGCAAAACTATTCTAAGTATGGTCTATGAACTATTGGCTAGAACTATAGACCATCAAATTTTGTTCATACTTTCATTTCACAATCAATAATCACTTAGCAAATATTGATGTAATTTGTGTTTATATTGAATAAGAATAGATCATTTGCAAACGCAACATAACCTATCAAACTCATATGTATAAACTTACATCCATATTCACTAACATTAAGCATATATTAAAGATCACAAACCATACACTTGTTGAACTTACACAAAGTTAGAGAGCGTCATTAACCCTAAATCAAGGGATTAGCCACTCATATGTGTTGTAATATCAACACATGTAAGTTTCAAAATTAGGAAATTAAGCAAAATGAAAGAAAAACTAAGTAAAACAAGAAGAGAACTAAACTAAGAACATAAAGTAAATCTAAGCTATGAGCATGAAAGTAAATCTAAGCTATGAACATGAATGTAAAGAGCATAGAAATTAAATTACATTAAAGCAAAGAAGTTACATAAAGAAAATGGCTAAGTAGCCATTAAAATAAAAGAGAGTTATGAACTAAACTAAACTACTAAAGGATAAAAGAGAGGATCCAAGAAAGGGGATGGATAAATGAACATGAAGGGGGTATATATACAAGATCACAAACCCTAAAACCCTAATAACTCATAATGGGAAATCCCCATAATGGCCCTTCATGAAGCTTCTAATCCTCTCTTAAACACTAATGAGTCATGT
This sequence comes from Allium sativum, assembly GCA_030737875.1. Lineage (NCBI taxonomy): Eukaryota > Viridiplantae > Streptophyta > Magnoliopsida > Asparagales > Amaryllidaceae > Allium > Allium sativum. The sequence continues at coordinate 397,791,656 of CM060926.1, forward strand.
AGGATGCATGAGGCCTTTTGTCTCATTCAATTAGTCTTTAATGAGAAGCTTTAAGAGAAAGAGGTTAATTTGAGAGGTGGGGTCCTCCATGATCATGTATGAGAATTATTTCCTCTTCATTCCTTTGTATGCATGCATTTGTGCTCCAAATCTTCATGTGTATGCATTATTTGTGCACCGAAATTCCTATTAGAGACAATAACAAAGAACAAGTAAATGCAATCACAAAATAAAACGTGCATAAGTGATCAATTTTTCCCAAAATGAGTGATGATTTTGAAAATATTTAAAATATGGTTTGATCGTATAAAACACCCAAAAATGTTCATTTATTTATTTAACAAGAATAAATATGTGAATATAAATGTGCAATTTTACGTGCACATCAAATACCCCCACACTTATCTTTTTATTCGTCCTCGAATAAAGTAAAAAAACTAAGATAAATCCGTTTTCGTAGGGAGCATGATTGCATTGAGCGTATGCAACAAGCCGTTAAACCTCTGGGTGTCCCCAGTAGGACGAGTGTTGTCTCGTGAGGGTTTTCAGTGGATACTACCCACAAAATCCAAATTTTAAATGCAAAAAAGTATTTACAAAATGCAAGATTAGAAAATATGTACAAGATGAATACAAGATTATTTACAAATGGGTAATTTACTTTTAAATTTACACGAAGGAGTTAACACAAGTTTGGGTCGTCACTATGAAATTTAAGTCCGTTACTAATCAAAACTTCAAACAAAAGTCAGTTATCGCTACAAACTCCTCTAGCTTGGCCAGTTGTTTTGGTAGAAACATAGAGCAAATATGAAATGGATTCTGTAATCGATATCAACAATCGTACATTGGCATCTTTATTTACTTTTGGTTAGCAAATTAGGTCAAATAAGTGAAGAGTGTGCTTGGATTTCAAGTGCTAACTCTCTCTTTATAAAATATTTACATTATTATTATTTACAAATACTTAGGTATACCACCCCTACACTGCACTACGACTTACGTGAGGGTCGGTAATCCTAAGGTGTCCAACTCATAAAATGAGACCAAGATATACCGACGCTGACTTTGTCAACAAGGTGTCGGAAAGAGCTTGGCGGGTTTGCACACCAACGCCAGATGTACCAGCAATGTTGGATACCCTTGGATTATTAAATATATTCTTTTTTTTCTCTTTTTTTTTCTTTTTTTTTTCGAGAGAGAGTTTAGCGAGAATATCTTAGCACAACTTCACTTAGACGATCTAAAATGTTAACGTAAGTAATCTAAATCAACCGTTCATTCAATCGGATTACAATTTAGTAAACACTTCATACTCATCACCCATGAATTTTCCTATATACCGGTTACACTAAATTTGCTCATAATTCAACCTTTTCTTTCGTTATCCGTTAAGAGAAGTAAAATTCCAAATATTTTAATTGTACGACCAAAACCGTTTATCCACTTCATCATGCCCATTTAAAAAGTAAATTAAAATGCAAATTTTTTTTAAATTTTGTTTTGGGATGAAAAAGGAAAAGAAAGTTGAAATCTATGCAAAAACAAATAAATATAAAACTCCCCCCACACTTGATTTTGACTGTGTCCCCACAGTCAACCGAAGAAAATTTTGAAAATATGCCTATATTTACAAAAAAGAAAAAAAATGATAATTAAAGTATATCAGAAAATATATTGACAAGAAGTAAATGAAACGGTCTTCTAAAGACCGATTCATTTGTCTCTTCAATTGTGAGAGACACAGCTTAAGGTCGAAAAACCAAATCGTAAAAGCTTTTGAAGTTAGGCGTAGATTCGGAAAAACAAATGTTGTTTTATTAAAAATCGAATGAGTTGGTTTATTTTCGATGATTCTTGGGGTAGATTGAATAAATGGTTGAAATTCATTTTTAATTTCACCAATTTGAACTTCAAATTTATCATTGAAGATTTGTTCAAAAATAATGATTTCAAAATCCAAACGGTTATTCAAATCTACACTTTCACATTTCAACTCATCTTCGAAAAGCCCAAAAAATTCGTTTTCATTTAGTTCATCTTCCTTTGAATTATTAACAACTTCCTCACTTATATCATTTTCAAAGTCCAAAGTTGTTATTTTAAAGTTTTCAGAAAAAGGAAGATCAAATTCTAAATTTTGTTCCACCTTCTCATAAGAATTGAAATCCAACTCAATTACCGTGTTATTAACAACTTCGTTAAGATTGTCATTTTCCATTTCGAAAGTTGTTATTTCAAAATCATCAATTGTGGGCAAAGGTGGATTATCGTTCAAATCGCCACATGTTGAAACTTGATTTTGTTGGTCACGTCGTTTCAAGTATGTTTCAAATACCAAATCCGTGTGATTATCAAAAATTTCGTTCATTTGCTCAACAAAATCAAAGTTATAATTATTAACTTGAGTAGTTTGAAATTGTTGAGAACAAAAATCATTAATCGCACCATCATTGAAATTATTCCCATTGCCAAAATCATTTGTAAATTGATTCACGTTTCCATTTTTAATTTGGAATTCATTTTGGAGTTCGAAATCGATTTGGCAAGGGTTATGATCAAAATGATTTGAATTTGGAAGTGAATTCAAATTTTGATTATTTTGAAAACTTTGACTTGAATTGTTGCACAAATATGAATTACACCATTCATTTATTCTTTGATTTTGTTGTGTGCTCATTTCAATTAAAGATTCAATTTGTGTTTCAAGAGTTGAAGGTTGATCATTAGTTTGAAAATTATATGGTGGAAAATCAGAGTTATTTTGATTATTTTGAAAAGTTGATGGTGTAAAATCCAAATTGTTTGTACAATAGTTGTTATTAAAATATCCATATGAATTTGGTGTAAAATTATATGGATTATATTGATTTTCGCAACTATCGTAATATCAGTGAAAATAAGGAAACTGAGACATTTTCAAGAAAGTTTTTTTTGAATTTTTTTGAATTTTTTTTTTAAGAGAAAAAGGAATAATCACAAAAGAATTTTTTTCTTGGAGTTTTGAATGTTTTTTTTAACAAAATGCTTAAATAAAAATTAAAAGAAGTTATTTACAAGTGGAAAATATTTTTTTCTTTTTGGATTTTGAATTTTTTTTTATATGCATGAACCTAATGCAACTATATGAATGCAATTTACTTATTTACAAATTTTCTAAAATTATATAATGGCGGTTTGATTAATTTCAACAAAAGATTTCTCAGCCAGTTAACGGACAGGAGTTATCGGTGCACCAGGAATCACCCTAGCAATGCAGCCGAAGGTTTAAGTACCTTCAGAGGAACAACCGATATAAAATTCACGAATCACCGTAATATTTATAAACGGTTATTACTCTACCGTAGTCTAGACACCGAGAAATAAATCGTTGAAAAGAAACCAATTTGTCATTATATAATAATGTCCTTAAAAATAAAAACAACACTAAATGAATGCAAAACCGAAATTAAACGTGAATTAACGATGCAACTACGAATGAATTTTTGTTTTGTTTTGTTTTGTTTTTTTTTTGTTTTTTTTTTTTTGATGCAAAATGCAAGCAACCAACAGTGCAAGGAAAATAAAGGGGTTAAAACACGATACCAGAGGGTCTGAATTTATTAGCAAAATTTTTTAGCGAGCATGCAAAGCGGCGCAATCTTTCCAAGCAATTATTCGTAAGCAATCTTCTTCCGCTAAGTTCTGCAACCTGAAATGAGATTTGTACAAGGATAAAACAAATTTGAAATGATATATATATATATATATATAAAAACAAAAACCAAAGCAATAACTAAAAGCAAAATTCACTCTAAAAGAAAACAAACGAACTAAACAAAATGCACAATTACCAAACTAAAATGCAACGTGAATCAAAGCGGCCACTTAAAATCAAAACAATCTGCCCCCATTTTGTTGAAATAATAGGAAACAATTAAACTAAACGCGCAACCCACTAGTTAACCCAAGCCCGGCCCAATCACAACTCCTTTTTAAATGACTAAAACCTGTTTACATGCTTCCAGATAATTCGTGCTTTCTCTTCTTTCTGTTAAAATCAAAACCGATTTTTTTTCTAATGAACAGCGAAATCAGGAGCGAAAACAAAAATCAGAACCGAAATCTAATGTTCTTTGGGCGTTTGAGTTCGTGATTGGGTAATGAGTTGGTGGTTTTCGATTTGGGTTTGGTGAATTACTAGAGATTGGGTTCGCAATTTGGGGGGGCTGAATTCCTGCAGTCGAGGGCGTGATGATTGCTTTGGGGGTGACAGTATGAAGGATCGGTGGTGTAGTAGGATGGGCCTTCACAGCAGTTTGGTTAGAGGAGATCGGAGCAGGATTTTTGGGTATTTGAGGATTGCGATAGGTGAATGGGTGGTTTGTTGCAAGTTTATGATGAAATCGGTGCTAATCTGGTGAGGTGAGCTGGTTGTTGCAGAGGGGAGGTTGCGATTGGAGCTGTTGAATGGTTTGGGATGTATGAATGGAAACGGGTTTGTTCGGCAAGGCAGTTCAGTTTTGGTTTGTGGCAGTGGAGACAGTTTTGGTTGAACTGAGGATTTGTGGATACTGTTTTTGTGGTAGTGGAAGATGAAGGTTAGGAAGTAGATAGGCAGAGGATGGTAGAATGGTAGGATGACAAGGAGGTGCTGCAGGTTTTTGTGGTTGAGGAGTTTTGACTGTGGACTGCTGATGGCTGATGGCAGTGGTTTGTGTAGTTGATTAGTCGGAAGGTGGTGTTTTGTTGAAGGTTATGGCAGATTGGATGGAGTTTTTTTCTTTCTTTTTTTTTTTTTTGTGGGTACGACTGAGTAATCTTTGGACGTGGGAGGGTGATGATGTGGGAGGGTGATGATGTGGACGTGATTGTTTTGTGGTAAGTTAGCAGTGTGAAGTGAATGTGGTGAGGAAGTTGAGAGGAGTCGAATGTGACTAGTTGAAGGTGATGAATTTGATGTATGTGTGGCAGTGGTTGAGTGATGAGTATGTGAATAAGGGGATATTTCTTTGTGGTGACTGTAAGTGGAGGGTATGAGTTGGGCCAAGGCAGTGTGTTGGCAATGATGTGGTGATTAAAATTGACTGTGAAGCAGTGGCGGTTTGCTGGGTGTTAGAGAACCGGTTAGTGGTAGTGATTACTGATGGATTTTGTTTTGCGATTGGGGACAGGCAAGGTGAAATTGGGTGTAGATTTGAGAGGGGAGGGGCTGTTTTGTTGACAAGGCTGAAGTGATGAAGCAGGGGGCAAACAGGAGGAAATGGCAGGTTGTAGGTGTTTGTGGAGTGATAAAGTGGTTAAACAGTTCGACTTGGTGGACTGCTGCAGTGGATTGGTTTTCTGCTAGTTGATATGAGGGTGTGTGGCAGTTTTGAGTTTGAATGCGAGTAATTTTGTGGAGTGGACTTGTGTGATTCAGGAGGAAGTTTGGTTTGCGGTTTTGGCCGTGGTGGAGTTCTTGTAGTCGAGGGATGTGGTATGTAGGGGGGAGTTGTGGGGAAGGAGGCTGTTGAAAGGATTGGTTGAAGCAAGTGTGTGGGACGAAGAGGCCGATTGTAGTAGGGGAGACGGGGCTTTCTCTTGGTCAAAGCTGCAGTGGGTGGATTTTGACAGAATTGCACTGTGTAAGGTGAGCGAATTGAGGTGCTATTGATGGAGTATTGGTTTAAGGTGGAGGTTTGCAGTGGTGGGTGGAGGTAAATGATCAGTGAAGTGGGCTGTTGTATGAAGAGGGAAGTTGGGACAGTTTGTTTGGAGCAAGGGATGGTCTGGGTGTTGTAATGGTGGTGACAGGGAGGAGTTGATGAGTGGCTAGTGGTGTGTAGATGGTGGGCGCTAAAAACTTGTAGCAGTTTGTATGGACTAGTTTGGTTGTTTATTAGGAGTGTGGAATGGGGTGAAAAAGAAGAAAAAAGAAAACAGAAGTGAGAAACAGGAAACAGATTTTGAGAACAGAATAGAACAAAATGCAAATGTAAACTGAATGCAAATGTACTGACTATACTGAATGTGAATGTGATAACTTCTGAAACTATTTGAAATGCAAAACTATGCTCTTTACTTAAGAGAACACATACAAGAATGACTTCCTTTTTATTGTAAAAGAACTATCACAATAAAATCAAAGAGATAAACAAACACAAACTTAACTCAAGAGAACACATACAAGAACAATCTAAGGAAAGTGAACAAAATAAGACAAAACAAACACAAGATTTTTTTTTTTTAATATAAATGTTCCAAATATAGAACAGAAGGGGGGAAAGAAACTCAAATGGGAAATGCAGTTTAAACAGAACAAAATAGAAGTGCACCAACACTAAGAACAGAATGCACAAACACTAAAAACAATTCAGAAATGCAGTTTAAACAAACACCAACTCAAATGCAAGCCCTTTTTTTTAAAAAAAAGAAGAAGAAGATAAACACACAAAATGACACAAGCAACACACAAACAAAGATGAACAAGCAAATGTAGACACACAAAAATAAACAACACAAGAAAGAAACACACAATGCAACACACTTTTTTTTTAAATGATAACAGCAAATGCAAAATTCAAACAAGAACACAAAATGAAATGAAGAAATTAAAAGCAAGATGCGATTTGCAACCCTTAAAGAACATAACAGTTGTTTCTCCTTTTTTTTTCTTTTTTTTTAATATAAGGAACAACAAATAACAAGAAAACTTAACTCGAAGAATAAAACTAAAATCAAAATCTTTCCCCGGCAACGGCGCCAAAAACTTGTTCGTTACAACGGAATTTCTATTAAATTAGAAAACCGTCGCACGAATATTAAAATAACCGCAAGTGCACGGCGTACTATTGTAGTACGTAGTGAGTGCGAGTCGATCCACAGGGAAAGAAGTGATTTCAATTTTATTCAATCGAATTAAACCAAACTTTTAATTGTTCTAATAAAAACTATGAAACTAGAAACTAAGTTGAGAGCTAAATATGAAATTAGAGAGTAATTTAGAGGTAAATCCACCCTCATCTTTAAGTAAGTTACCAAACATACAATGTATGATCTCAATAAGTGATACAAATGCAATATTTAAACCACTTATGATTCTCATGAAAATGAAACTAAAGCAAAACTATTCTAAGTATGGTCTATGAACTATTGGCTAGAACTATAGACCATCAAATTTTGTTCATACTTTCATTTCACAATCAATAATCACTTAGCAAATATTGATGTAATTTGTGTTTATATTGAATAAGAATAGATCATTTGCAAACGCAACATAACTTATCAAACTCATATGTATAAACTTACATCCATATTCACTAACATTAAGCATATATTAAAGATCACAAACCATACACTTGTTGAACTTACACAAAGTTAGAGAGCGTCATTACCCCTAAATCAAGGGATTAGCCACTCATATGTGTTGTAATATCAACACATGTAAGTTTCAAATTTAGGAATTTAAGCAAAATGAAAGAAAAACTAAGTAAAACAACAAGAGAACTAAACTAAGAACATAAAGTAAATCTAAGCTATGAGCATGAAAGTAAATCTAAGCTATGAACATGAATGTAAAGAGCATAGAAATTAAATTACATTAAAGCAAAGAAGTTACATAAAGAAAATGGCTAAGTAGCCATTAAAATAAAAGAGAGTTATGAACTAAACTAAACTACTAAAGGATAAAAGAGAGTATCCAAGAAAGGGGATGGATAAATGAACATGAAGGGGGTATATATACAAGATCACAAACCCTAAAACCCTAATCACTCATAATGGGAAATCCCCAAAATGGCCCTTCATGAAGCTTCTAATCCTCTCTTAAACACTAATGAGTCATGTAGGATGCATGAGGCCTTTTGTCTCATTCAATTAGTCTTTAATGAGAAGCTTTAAGAGAAAGAGGTTAATTTGTGAGGTGGGGTCCTCCATGATCATGTATGAGAATTATTTCCTCTTCATTCCTTTGTATGCATGCATTTGTGCTCCAAATCTTCATGTGTATGCATTATTTGTGCACCGAAATTCCTATTAGAGACAATAACAAAGAACAAGTAAATGCAATCACAAAATAAAACATGCATAAGTGATCAATTTTTCCCAAAATGAGTGATGATTTTGAAAATATTTAAAATATGGTTTGATCGTATAAAACACCCAAAAATGTTCATTTATTTATTTAACAAGAATAAATATGTGAATATAAATGTGCAATTTTACGTGCACATCATTGAACTATGAATCATGTAAAATATGCTAAACAATATCGTGTAAGTTTGAATCCTATAATGAATAAAAAGCTGGTTATCTATTTGACCTTGTACACCCTAATATTTGGGGGCCTAGGTTGTAATTTCAAAACTAGGATTTTGAATATCTTGTAACATTTGGGGATGACTATTCATGTATGACTTGGTTGTTTCTTATGAAAAGTCAATCTTAATTTTATTCGGTAGTTTGTTCATTCTGTGCTGAAAACAAAACTCAATTCATTGCTTATGTTACAACTCTAAGGAGTGATAATGCTAAGGTGTATAATTCGAGTTTATTTCAAACTTACATGAGTCAAAATGGAATGCCACATGAAACATCCCGTGTTGACATGACATGTCAAAATGGAGTTGCTGAAAGAAGGAACAAATATTTGCTTGAAACAGTGCAGGCATTGTTATTTTATATGAATGTGCCTGAAAGCTTCTGGGTTGATGTTGTTTCCACATCATGTTTTTTAATAAATCATGTTCCGTCAACTGTTCCCAGCGGTGATATACCATATTCAATCCTCTTTCCAAACAAATCTCTATATCCTATTAAGCCAAAAATATTTAGACGTGCATGTTTTGTTCGAGATGTCATTCCACAAATTTCTTAACTTGATCCGACATATGTCAAGTGTATATACCTTGGTTATTCTTGTTTGCAAAAAGTATACAGGTGTTTCTGTCCCTTTCTAAGTGTATATTCCTTTCCAATGGCATAGGTCTTACCCTCTAATTTGAGCTTAGTCAAAAGTTATGCCCTGTAAAAGACTGACAAGGGCAAAATGGTCACAAACAAAATTGGTAAAAATTATGGACATGTCTCACATCCCCATAGGAAATATATTAAAAGACAAGAATGATCTAACCCTCAGGTAATAAAATATCAATATTTTACGATCTTCCGATATGTAAAATGCGGGCAGTTACATTCTCTCCCCTCCCCTCCCCCTTAAGAATTTCACCCCCGAAATTCCAAGTAAACATAAGCAACCACAACAATTCCGCATGCCTATCATCCATGAGAAGCCAATTCTATCATCCAAACTAGCAACCATCAAGCCGTGCATATACAGCCTTATCCTAGCACGCGGAATTCTATCAAACAACAACAAGATACAACGATATAATGATGATATGATTAAAGGGTCCTACCAATGAAGAGTTCTGGATGAGTCGCTCTCATGCTCTCTTCCGTCTTCCATGTACAATCTCCGCCATCTTCACTCCATTGTACCTTGACTAGCTTAACTGTCTTCCTCCTAAGCTGTTTCGTGTCATTCCCCACAACACAAAGTGGCTTACGAGGTTTCACAATTGCAGTCTCTAATTCTAGGTCTTCGTACTGCTCTGGAGGTACCACCATATTCGAATCATGCACGAACTTTCGTAGAAACAATACGTGAAACACATCGTGCACATTTAACATCTTCTCGGGTAACTCCAACCTGTATGTGAGCTTTCCAATTCGCTTGATAATCAGAAACGGTCCAGCAAACCTTGGAGCGAACTTTCCTTTACTTCCAAATCGAACCACATGCTTCAATGGTGAGATCTTCACGAAAACCATATCGCCAACGTCAAATTCTAGATCCTTACGACATTTATCGGCGTAACTCTTCTGATGATCTTCGACTACCTTCATTCATTGCTGAATGATCACGATACATTCTGAGGTCTCTCTTACCATTTTAGGCAAAATTACTAACTTATCTCTTGTTTCTAACCAATATGCCGCAGAATTGCACGGCCTCCCATACAACACCTCGCATAGTAACATCCCAATGCTAGACTAGTAGCTATTATTATATGCAAACTCAACCAGACATAGATGGTCTTCCCATGTTCCCCCGTAGTCTAACAAACAATCCCTCATAAGATCTTCTAAAACTCGATTAACCCTCTCGGTCCGACCATCAGTTTGGGGATGACATGCCGTACTCAAGCACAACTCGGTTCCCAAAGCTTCCTGCAAACTTTTTCAAAATCCACTCATAAACAATGGATCTCAGTCACTCACTATACTCTTTGGGACACCATGGAATTGAACGATCCATTTTACGTAAAGTACAGCTAGTTTCGACACTGTGCTAGTCGACTTGACAGGAATGAATCTCGCACTTTTGGTCAAGCGATCTACAATGACCCAAATTCCTTCATTTTCGTCCCTAGTTCTGGGTAGTCCATCGATAAAATCCATCAATACTTGCTCCCACTTCCACGTAGGAACTTCCAATAGCTGAAGCAACCCACTCGTCTTCTTCTGCTCAGCTTTCACCAGCTGATAGTTCATACACTTGGAAATGAATTTTCCAATATCTCGCTTCATCCCTTCCCAGTAGTAGACTGGCTTCATGTCTCGATAAATCTTATTACCTCTGGGATGAATTGTCAACTACGAGTAATGACATTCTCTCAGATTATCATATCTCAATCCATCAATATCAGGAACAACTAATCGCCCATGCTTTCAAAGCCAACCTTCTCGATCGACCTCGAACCCTTTATCCTCTGGTTCCAATCCCTGGATAAACTCAACAAGCTTCACATCTCTCTTTTGGCTCTAGCCAATCCTTTTGATGAGAGTAGGTCATGTCGATAAGCTTGCCAACATTCCAGGTTCAAACTCACACCTTGGCCTGAAATCAAACCTTGCAAAATAATTAAGGCTCTTCCATTCTGAAAACATCGCTCCCGAACTTGCGTGTCTTCGACTCAATGCATCAGCAGCTGGGTTACCTTTGCTAGGAGTATAAGCTATACCAAAATCATACGATGCCAAAAACTCTACCCATCGCTGCTGCCGAAGATTCAAATCCTTTTGGGAGAAAAGATACTTCAACGATTTGTGATTTGTAAACAACTCAAATCGAACTCCCAACAGGTAATGTCTCCATATCTTCAGAGCAAACACAATCGCCACCAACATTAAATCGTGAGTTGGGTAATTCCTCTCATATGGCTTTAGCTGTCGACTCGCGTAAGCCGCCATCTTATCCTTTTGCATCAGTACTGCTCCAAATCCAGTACCACATGCATCAGTACATACTACCATCTCTTCATTCCGGCTTGGAATGTTCAACGCACATGCACTCGTCAATCTCTCTTCCAGAATTTCAAACGCTTGTTCACACTTTGCATCCCATGTGAACACTTGGTTCTTCTTCGTCAATCATGTCAATGGTGTAGCTATCATAAAGAAATCCTTGATAGACCGTCGGTAATAACCAGCCAACCCAAGGAAACTTCTCACATCTGTCACATTCTTAGGTTTATCCCAGTCATGGATTGCTGCCACTTTAGCGGGGTCAACTGCTATCCTATTTTCAGAAACTACATGGCCTAAGAACCTCACTTCACTCTTCTAGAAGTGACACTTTAAAAACTCGGCTCTCAGATGATGTTTTCTTAAGATTTCAAACACGATCCTCAAGTGCGTCTTGTGCTCTTCCTCATTCCGTGAGCAGACAAAAATGTCATCCATGAACACAAGTACAAACTTATTCAGCTGATCTCTAAATACCCTATTCATAAGATTTATAAAATACGCTGGTGTGTCAGTCAACTCGAATGGCATCACCAACCATTTGAAGAACCCGGATGGTGTCCTAAAATCAGTCTTTAGCACATTGTCCTTTGCCACCCTCAACTGGCGAAATCCCGTTGCTAGATCCATCTGAGAAAACACTCTGGCTTGGTGAAGCTGATCGAACAAGTCATCAAACCTTGGCAACAGATACTTGTTCTTTTTAGTCACCTTATTTAGTTCACGGTATTACACACACAATCTTAATGAGCCATCTTCCTTGGTTGCAAACACGACCGGTGCACTCCATTCGAAAATAATACTCCAAATGAATCCCTTCCTAATAAGGTCTCGAACTTGCACCTCCAACTCTCATTGTTCCTTAGGCGCCATCCGCCTAAGAGGCATAATGATTTGTCTAACACCCTAGACCAAATTGATGCTAAACTCGATCTCATAATGCGGCGACAACCCTTTGACCGCGTCAAAGATATCCTCATACTCATTAGCGAACAACACAGATGACAAGTCTTCTTGTGGAATCACAAGCGATTATATATTACTAACGAAACACCCTATTCGCGATTACACTTTATCAACACCTTTTTCCCTTCCACATCCCCGACTCTCACCTCTAGCTTCTCGCAATTCACCCTTGCCGCATACCTCTTGAGCCAATCCATGCCTAAGATGATCCCAAACCCAGCGAAGTTAAGGACAAAGCAATCACACACAAAAGAGCAACCATGACTCGACAACACTAGACCATGACACAACATGCAAGTTGAATCCCCAACTGGATTAGTCATGATCAATGGTCTATCATAAATCTCGGGTTCCAAACCCAAGCAACACACAAGCTCATTGCAAATGAATGAATGCAATGCTCCAGTATCAAACAAAACTCGAACTGAAACGCCATGAATAGAAAGAGTACATTGCACCACGACATCCTATCCCCTATCCTCTGCACTAGGAGCTTTCAAAGAAACGATACTGTCCCTAAAGTGTAAGACTTAGTCACTTGCTTCCCTTGAGCTAATTCAAGATAGTCTTTTTTTTCATGTCCCGGCTTTCCGCACTTGAAGTACTTCTTTTCAGCTTTAGGATTCCTGCATTCACTAGCAAAATGGTCCTTCTGCAAACAATTGAAGCAAGTCACTTTGCCCTTCCTTTTCTTTTGGCCATCCTTCCCTTTCTGTTGTTATTGCCTCCTCTTTGTGTTATTACCACCCTACTGTAGTTTCTGCTCCTTTTTAGCTGCAACAAGAGAAATCTTCTTAGGAAACAAACTTTATTGCCTCAACGCCTTCTCGACGATCTTCTCAAAGATATCATCGAGGTGATCCACAAGCTGATTCCCAAGATATTCATCCAATCCCAAGACAAACTTCTCATTATTTTGACAAGGAGTATACACATATGAACGAGCGTACTTCAACAAGGCCTCGAAGTTAGAGATATAGTCAAGAATTGGGTGACCGTTCTGCTTAAGCTCCACGAATCTCTTAAACAGAAAATACTTCTGCATGGTGGAAATAAATTTTGGTTCAAACTTAGCTTGGAACTGTTCCCATGAAATATCCTCTTCAGGGGTCTCAAGTGTGACAGAGTTCCACCAGTCCATCGCTCTGCCCCCTAACTACCTTGATGCAAGTTTCCTCTTTGTTGCATCATCAACACCCAAGTCCTTGAAGTTTCGAACACAAGTATCCAGCCACCTTTGAACCTCTTCAACTGGTTCAGTGCCCTTGAACTGTTTCCCTCCCAATGATGTAAATTCTTTGCATGGCTTTGCAAATTCTATAGCTCTAGGCATTTGGACTCCAACGTCAACCGTAGCTGCCACTGGAGCGGGGTTCCTTCGAAGGCATGCTTCCATCATAGCTTCAAACATGGTCGGGTAGTCAGGTGCACTGCCATTACCCCCTCCAGGCATGGCTTTTTCCCTAGCAGAATGTCTTGTATAGCGTCGACTCATTCGAAATCTGCAAATTAGAATGATTAGCCACTTTCAAGAAAACTGCTAAAGGAATACAGCCTCTACTACTATATATGCTAATATTTATAGTAAGCATCCAATTGAAATCTACAAGTACGTCTCTCATATGTAATTATGTTCTTGAACTTTGGCTAAAAATCGAGAACCAGAGCTCTAATACCAAATGTGATGACTTCCCATAAGCCCCGCACTATATAAGAAGAATAACGCGCTGAAAGGTGCGCCAAGCAGCTATGGACGATCATCAAGGTATGTTATATAAGCAGAACCTGTTGTAAACTCATAGTGCAAGGATAAAATATAATAGAACATATACAAAAGGTAGTGATAGTGAAGCAGAAAACACTTAACTTTCATAACAACTAGAAAGTAATTTCCATACACATGGATATCAACAACAATGTTTCTACAATTTACCTCACTACCACACTCAAAGAAATAGCAAACAACAGAAACAAATACTAGATAGTAATAAAACTGGTATGTGAGCCTTATGTTCATCATTGATCAGCATCGTCGTCCTCACTAAAGCGTCACATGTCACTTGTTACTCGGTCTGCCCATCCACAACCGGATGAACAACCCAAGGTAATAAAAGGAAACATAAAACCTTGAGTCAGACAACAGTATTACCGAGAGATAAAATAGCTAACAAACTTCATCAATAAAGTATATGAAAACGGGTAAATAAACAACTAATCTACCCAGCTCCAGAGAAGAACTTACACTTGCCTTCCCCACAACTTACATCGATAGTCTTTACGATCCATACATCCAAAGGAATAACAATTCAACCATGGCAACCAGAACAACCATTCACACATAGAAATAGCAACTCAGCCATTAGTACGACAACTGATCAAACATCTACGACTGACTCTGGCTGTCACGGCCAACCTTTCTTTGGAACCCTCGTTATCGCATGACTGGCTAACAACTTGTCGTCAATTGTCAAGGACCACACACGATGCCCTAGTTCTAGCAAAGCCCCACATGCTATACACAACATGTGTCTAGGCCATACACAGCGCCCAGGGCACTCGATCTACAATTGTTCTTTAATTGAACCCCTGTTTTGAGTCCGCTAGAACCTACGACAACGGAAATTCCTCGGCTTTCTTATTTCGAGTCAATATCAATCACGACTATTCATTATCTCAGAACACTTTAGAGCAATTACTTCACATAAACTCAATACATTCTTGAGTCGTACCCACATGTACCACATCCAACGAACAAATCACTTCACTTCATCATTCTCTATTGAATTCACTTTGAAGTCACCACCCGACCCACCCTTTTTATTCAAATTTGAGCTTTACCCGAAAATGTTTTTTTTGGAGCATGACCCTATGGCCAACCCCTGGCCATGTTTGACCGACCACACTCCAGTGACCGACCCGACCCACCCTGGGTATAAGAGCGACCCACTTCTGCCTCCATGCAGACCGACCAGAACCAACTCCCAATGTTGAACCGACCAACCCCGCCTTGCTCGATCCAAGATACTGCTCGACCAACCCACCTTTATTGTGTAGGTCGACCGACCCAAACCTCTTCCAAAACCAAAACCCTCAGACCTGCTCGACCGACCCACACCAAGACCGACCTGACCCAGATGACCGACCCAACCCAGATAACCGACCCGACCCAGGTGAAACCGACCTACCCACCATAGCTCGCTCGACTGACCCAAAGCATGCACTTCACCAATTCCTCTGCAATTTCAAAAAAAAACTTCGCCAAATGATAGATTTGACGAAACTAACTCATCCAATTCATCCAATATGACCAAAACCATGATACAAAATAAACAAACCAATATGACAATTTCATCAATAGTTATGTGAAGTTTACCAAAATCACCACAAATCAACATATGAGCAAAATCATGGATTTAACTTGTATATTCACAGGAAATATCATGAAAATTATCTATCTAAACTTGTTAAATTAGGTCATAGGGTGATTTATATGAAAATGGACTTACCAATGCATAGATCTATGAGAAAACACTTGAATTTAAGGAAAAACATGATCAATTACTCATACACTTCATTGAATCCACGTGAGAGATGTAAACCACTCACCAATTCTCCCAAACAAGCAAAAATCAATGAAATAGGAACATGGACAGTAAGCACCTCGCACCCAACACCTCGATCCGATGAATCCTTTCTTCAGTTGATGTAGATCTAGCCTCCAATGGTGTAGATCTTTAATTTCCCTCCTTAGGTTTGGATTTCTAATGGTGGAAAGGTGTTAGAGGAAAGAGGAGCGCAAGGCACCAAATGAGAGAATGGAAAACTAAAACCATTTCCCATATCCGTTACCCCTTTCCCCCTATTTATAGTTTCCACCAACCCCTAATGGGCTTCTCCCAAATCAGCCATTAGGCTCCTAAAACCTGGACAGGCAAGTAAAATACTTTAAAATAGTGATTTCTCCCAAACCACTGAGCCAAATCTTTAATGTAACCACTCTACGGAAAGGTAAACATCAATAACTTTCCAATGGCATAGGTCTTACCCTCTGATTTGACATGAGTCAAAAGTTATTGCCCTGTACAAGACTGATAAGGGTAAAATGGTCACAAACAAAATTGGTGAAAATTGTGGATATGTTTACAACCTGGATTTTGACTGACCGAATTTTTTTCAAAAATCCCAATCCATCGAAACCCGAGTTGGTTTGCTCTAGTATCCTGCAGAAAAGATAGGGGTATGAAACCTGTCAGTGTTCGGAAAACATCACACAACGGAAGGAATAAAATATAATGTAATTAAAACATAGTTTTACCTTAATAATAATACTGCTAAACCAGTATCCAAAGCTATACAGTCTCTGTCATGAACCTAACTCGCGAATGTTGTGAGGAGGGGGTCAGAACATAAGTCATGTGTGACTGGATTTAATTTATACTTATGGATAATCCTACATATACCGTTCAATTACATTTTCTAATTTATTGGGTTATTTGTGTTATTAGCATTCATGGCTTACACACATCGCACCCATCTACTCCCTAATAGATTAACCTAATACATTGTATATGTAGCTACCCCCAACTAAGGTACACCCCATGGTACCCTACTCGCACGGTCTCCAGTGTATCATCGTAGGAATATAGCAGTCCCTAATCCTATGCACGAATGTCGTACGGATTTCTATATATATGTCAATGCTACGTCTGCTAAGAACCACTACTTCTATATTACGTAAGCGTTCAGACTGCCATCTTTGAACCATTCGATCAAATTAGGTTCCATCCTCGAATAATGCCCTCTAGTCTTATGATACACCACCCAGAGCGACATGAGTGTACCTAGACTTTCCCACATATGTATCATCAATCGTTCTAGATGTCTATTGCATATGTTCTCTATATGTGCGCCCGAGTCCCGTGGCAGGGCTAATCAAGAAACACGGAACTCGGTCGGGAGCTTTCAGATATCTGTCGATTGTAGATGCTAAGGTCTTCTTTTACTGTGGCTATGGTCCCACTAGACCCCTCCCTTAACTAATGAAAGGCACCCAAGAATATCAAGAATGAGAACTTAACCCCGACCCCCTATGCCCTTCAAACCTATTGGCTAACCTCACCCATAACTAGATAGCAAAGTATATGGTCTTTTGGAGTTCTCCGCCTTTTCGCTTTACGTACTGACTGAAGATGGTAGGTAGACGACGAGTTGCTATCACAGGGCACTAACTGGTCTTGCCGAATCATGCTTGTCCTTCTTAGTCTTTTGACAACCCCTTATTATTGCAATCAAGGCATACTCAATGGTTCACCTACGCAGACCTAACCTCTGTGAGTACAGGCAGATCATCAGCCACCCATAGAGGAATACCAAGAGTACCGTATGTCCCCGAAATCCGTGTGCTTCTTAACCCAGTCTGTTGGAGCCTACAAGAATATCTAGATGGACATGCACTCATCTTTGTGTCTTTTAACACCCCAATGATCTACCCCTAATGGTTATTCATCCTCTAATGTATGGATTGGTCCAAGCGCCTCAGTTTTATATGTCATTAGACCCTACGTCTAGCCATTAATCACGCTTGCGCCACCTCGTGAGTTTTCTCATTTAACTTGGTTATTCTCCTTCATGTTGACTTCCTTTTCAAGTTTACCAAGTTACGCTCGTTTATTAATTCAATTTATAACTTAACCCATTTAAGTTCATTAATAAGCCTACAACATGTTATTCTCATAATCTATTCTTTAGTCCATCCAATGGTTACCATAACATGTTCTCCTTAATTTATAATTAAGCACGTCTTAATTCACATATACATTGGTAAGATAATAATTTCATTTTTCCCTATCATCCCTTATAATTTATCTTATTTCATAAGTTATAATTCCCACTTGTCCTTAGGACAAGCCTACCTATTATCTTTCTTATTCAAGTTCATTTCATAATAGGTTATTATCATCATCCCCCCTTTTTGCATTAATTAAGATTAACTTAACCTTTCTTATTTTTTTAGCAAATTTACTTAACCCCTACTCAATTCAACTGGTTCGTAACACCACTACAGATTTAATTACGTTAAGTATTCCAATTTAACAAATTACCATGCTACCCATGTTACCCACTTAACACCTTTTATTATATCGATGTCAAACCTACATGTGTCCTCTTGGTTAAGTATTCATTATTATTTATTCTGTCTGTAAACACACAAGACCTCTCACATTAGATTGCCATTTGCGGTTGCTGGATACGCCGGGCGGTTCCGGGCAGACTTCTACCGCATCCGAATCTAACCTCGTGTCTTGACACCATTACGGGTCCAATTTCCACCTAAAACCTCTCACACTAGATTACCGTTTGTGGTTGCTGGATATGCCGGGCGGTTCTGGGCAGACTTCTACCACAGACCAAATCTAACCTCGTGTCTTAGGCATATAAGTTCTTATTATAACTTATACTCATAACTCAAATCTTACATTATAATATATGTCAATTACCCGTAAACCCTCAATTCACATTTATGCTTATAATCCTGTCAACAGATTATGCCTATAATCCCAATTCGGCTTATAATCCCAATTTCATGTTCATAATTCCTATTTGATTTATATACATAAATCCCACCCTAATTATATTCATAATTCCAAGCTTAGTTATGCCCAATTCCCCATATATGTCGCATTTCTTCTTACATTTAATAAACTTCAATAAAGTGAAATTATTCCAATTTTACCAATTGTTCATATTCATTGAAGTTATGCTCCAAAATTCCAACCTATCAGTTTTTTCCCAAATTACCCAACCTTAAGTTGCGCTCAAATTGCAGTCTTGCTTATTCATGTCCATTATTAATCCACGCACTTCCCAATTATCCCAACATACTTAATTGTTCCAACATAATTTGCACATATTTTCACTAATGTCCCAGATTAATATTTATAGTTATGCGCCAAATTATCATCATTCCCAATTTCTAGTACTTTATGAGTTATACAACAATTCCCCAATCACAATTTTTTCCCAAAATCCATCATGCAAGTTATTTTGTTTTCCCAAACATCCTTCCATTATTACAATATTGTTCGTACGTATGCCTTTCAACGAGATCTGGACTAGGCTCGAAGTTATCCTAGTCTATAAAAATAAAAAGGAATGGGAAGAAGAACAGAATAGGCATTAAGTAAAAGCTATAAGATTTTAATTGAATTAAACATTTTATTTTGGGGAATTGCTAAACGATATGCATACAATTATTCATAAGGGTAATTAAAACCCACTCACCTTGCCAGGATTAGAAAAGAAATAAATTGTTGTTGTAACACTTTGATGTTGATTAACCTTCTAAATTGATTGTTGATGAAGAACTTGTCTCTAAAAATCTCTACTTTAATTTATGTTGAATGTGGAGTTTAGGTTAGTTGAGAATTTACCAGCATTGAGGCAAGGGATAAAGAGATAGATGAGATTAGGGTTGGGTATGATGTTTATTTATAGCTATAGTAGGTGAATTAGGGCCTTAGGATTAAAATAGAAACCATCTAAACCTTCCACCTTGCTAAAAAAAGAAGGTTCTAGAGTAAGCTAAACCAACCTAGGTGCGTTGCAACCATAGGCACGCGCGGACACTGATGGTGTTGACACCTTCCTATATGGGGTTTCTTTTATTTTTGTAAAAGCAAAATCTAAAACACTCCTTAATATATGCAAAGTATGTTTCTTTTCCATTAATGCATCCTTCCATGTGTCATTATTTTATATATGAATTGTATTAATTCTTTTGACATTAGCTTTCTTTAATCGAATCAATTTATGTTTATTTTCCAACTTCTTTTCTATGCATTAAATTTTCCCATGTGACATTATTTCTTTGTTGCATATATTTCTAATATTATTATTTAAATGTGTTAATGCTTTCCTGTTTCATGCACTTGATATGTTGCTTCTTTTTAACGCATTAAATTGCTTGGTCCCTCTTTTTTTTCTATGCATGCTTTAATTGCATATTTGACATGTTTGTATTCTATATTCTTTTTCTTTTATTCGCATGACAATAATTCGTTTTTATTTAGGTTCATGCATGTACACATTCCTATTATTTTTAGTGCATCTATTATCTTCCTAAAAAAATTTGAATTTCAAATAACATGTATACACATATGCCCTTCTCATTTATTGTTGCATGCAATTTTATTAATTAACCTTTTTACCATTTACATTAGTTACATTAACGTTTCTGTTTATTAATTGTTTTCGCTATCATAACTACATGCATGTACCTCCTTTTC
This sequence comes from Allium sativum, assembly GCA_030737875.1. NCBI lineage: Eukaryota > Viridiplantae > Streptophyta > Magnoliopsida > Asparagales > Amaryllidaceae > Allium > Allium sativum. The sequence goes on from CM060926.1 coordinate 397,812,175, forward strand.
CTTTTAAACATTATTATATGTGCAATTGTATTGTATACTTTTTTTTGTTGCATTAACTTCTTTTTAATATATATATATATATAGCATGCAATTCATTTTTCTTCATTTCAATGCACTTGTATATTATTTATTTAAATTTTCCTTTAAATATATCTATGCATATAATGCATACATATATGCATATTTTTAATTATCTCTAAAAATACGGGGTTTTATAGGATATGTCACACATCCCTATGAGCAACATATTAAAAGATTAGAATGGTCCAACCCTCAAGAATAAATAAAAATATTTTACGATCTTCCAATATATAAAATCCAGGACGTTACAGAAAATAACCCCTTAAGTCAACTACAATATTACCTTGATTCCTTTTTGGATCCTTGTCTTTTTCCTTTTTCAGCATGTCTAGGTCTCCCAACTTTTCGGAGGATGTTCCCATCGCGGCATGGTTCTGTATGTATGTTGAAGCTACGACGCCTGCCGAACGGCAAGGAAATACCCAACTTTCGGCTATAATCGAGGTTGTCCTACCGATTCCAACGACTAATTTTTACAAAGGTCTGTACAAATAGGGGCGTCAAGCCATTTCTTGGATTGGAGAGTTTTCTTGATGCTCGTAACTGGATTGGAGAGACTGAGTCAAGTATTTGGATTATTAGAGCTTGACGACAGGAGGAGGATTCAGTTGGTTGCCTGACAACTGAAAGGAGAGGCTTCATACTGGTGGGAAGTGACCGAGGTGGAGCAGGCTGTGAGAAAATGGGATGAGTTCTAGGATAAGTTAAAGATTTTTTTTATCACAAGCTGAAAAAGGGATTTAATTGGAAAGATTCTTGAGTATGAGATAGGGTGATATGTCGATTAAGGAGTGTGTGAATAAATTTCAAGAGTTGGCGAGATGTGGCTTAATCTGGTTAGTACTGTTCATAAGAAGGCACTGAGTTTTGTGAGAAGACTGAATGAACCCCTCCAAGGATCAGCACTGACACACATTCCTATAGGTGCGACTTTTTGAGACTCTAGTGGAGATGGCTCTTATGCAAGATGACTGAAAGGACAGTACACCGGTGGCTAAGACTGAGGTGGCCAAATTTGGTTTTGCAAAAAAAAAATTGGTGGCCTAAGAAAGGTGGAAAGAAAATGGGAGAGAAACCGGATAAAGTACAAATCAATAAGGAAGTGAAGTGTTGCGTAATGGGGAACTTCATCAAAGATTGCAAGAAGATAGCTAAGAAGGGTGATTGCTTTCAGTGCGAACAAATGGGACATTATAGCCAGTAGTGCCCTCAGAGGAAGGGATAAATAGCATGTCCTTCCAGAGTACTAGTTCATGCCCTTGAGGCGGCTCAGACCAGTGGTAGCAGTCAAGACAAAGATAGGATGGTCATTGTAGAAGATTTGATTTCTCATTTTGACTTCCTTATTAGGACCTTGTTCGATTCTGGTGCTTCTCATTCTTTCATATCTAGTTCTATTGTTAATAGTGTGTACTAAGATACTTCAATAGTTTCTAATCCAGTAGTTGTTTCAAATGCCATAGAAGGTACGACTCACCTATCTATAATGTATAGGGGCCTGAGGATTTCAATTCTTGGCGTCGAGTTTGATTATGATGCATATGTATTGGATTTCATGGGTTACAGGCTTATTCTAGGGACGGATTTGTTGTCCATGTATTGCACCATCCTTGATTGTGAAAGGAGAGTTGTGAGGCTTTTGACGTGCCATGGTAGGACTCTCGAGATTTACTATAACCCGTGAGGGTCATGCGCAGGTTGTTGGATTCCCTAGATGTTTCTGTAGATGATCTCAGCTTGGTGTCCATAGTTAGAGACTTTCTGGACGCATTTGAGGAGATGTAAGGGAAACCTCGTAGACACGAGACTGATTTCTGAATATACTTGGTGAATAATGCTAAGCTTGTTGCATTGCCGATGCATCATATGGTTTCGAGGGAGTGAAGGGAGCTTAGTAAGCAAGTGGGTGAGTTGTTCGAGAAAGGGCCTATTTGGTGCAATATTTCTAAGTGTCGAGAGCCAGTCATCTTCATGACTAAATAAAAAGGCTTTCTTCGTCTATGTGTGGATTACAGAGAATTGAACAAGCTCACGAAGTAGAATAGACCCCCGTTCCCTTGAATAGATAACTTGTTTGATCAGTTGGTAGGCGATTTAGTCTTATCACAGTTGGATTTGGCTAAGTTTTCATCAGCTTAGGATGGCGGATGATAGCATAGACAAGATTGCCTTTAGGACTTCAGACGAAATTTTTAAGTGGTTTGTTATTCTATTCGGGCCAACCAATTCCCCGATGTATTTGTTGATTTAATGATCCGGTAATTTAGAGAGTTTCTGAATAAGTTCGTGGTAGTGTTTTTTGATGATATATTAGTGTTCTCAAAGAGTGAGGATGGGCATGCCTTGCACTTGGGAGAGATCCTCCATACTTTTCATGCACATCAGCTGAAGGCGAAGTTCTATAAGTGCTACTTTAGGTGGAAAGAGGGTGGGTTCATAGCTCATGTTGTCTCTAGAGATGGTATAGCGGTGGATCCCGCTAAGATCGTCGCAATACAAGATTGGAAAGATCTTAATAATGCGACTGAGGTGAGTAGCTTTCTAGGTTTGGCAGGACACTATCAAAAGTTCATTAAGGATTTTGCGTGGATCCCAGCTCTTCTTACCCGCCTTACAAAGAAAACACTAGTAATTGCTTCGGATGTGGATTGCGAGGATGCATTCTTGAGATTGAAGAAAGCTCTTACATCAGCTCCAGTATTAAGTCTTCTAGATGGTACGAAGATGTTCATAATATACACGGATGTTTGTTGCATGGTTTAGGTGTGGTGCTCATGAAGGAGTGTAGGGTTGTCTACTACGGGAGTGAACGACTGAGGTTATTGAGAAGAATTACTCTACTCATGATTTGGAGCTAGCAGCAATAGTGTTTGCGCTTAAATCATGGAGGAAATTTTTATTAGGTGAGAAGTTTGAGCTATACACCGACCATAAATATCTTAAGTACTTTTTTTACAAAAGGATCTTAATTCGCAACAACAGCGCTGGATGGAGGTTCTTGCATCCTATGACTTTAAGATATCATATACCCCGGGGAAGAGGAAAATAGCGGCAGATGCACTGAGTAGGCAGAGGATGACTCTGATTCCATTGTTCGTACAGTGGCAGAGTATGCAGCTTATCTCGTCGTTCGATTTTACACCATCTTAGGATTATTTGCATCATTGGAAGTGCAACCCACTCTCTTAGAGCGCATTGGATCCAATCAGTGTGAATATTAGCAGTTAGCAGATATCATGGACCGTCTCAGTAGAGGAGAAACCTCTAGTCACCTTGCTAGGTATTCTATGAATAAGAGAGAGTGCCAAAATCATTATGGGAGATTTTATGTTCCTCGAGTTGATGATTTATTGAGATCGCTTTTAGGGGAGGATCATCACTCTCGGATGACCATCCATCCGGGAGGTGATAAGATGAATAGAGACTTGTGGAGGGTCTATCATTAGATAGAGATGAATAAGGATGTGGTAGAGCACGTGCCTAGATGTATGACTTGTCAAACAGTAAAGGTTGAGCATAGGAAGCCTGGTGGATTGCTTCAGCCTCTTGATGTGCCACGATGGAAGTCGGAAAGCATTTCAATGGACTTTATAGATGGGTTCCCAGATCGCGGAAGGGAAACACCAATATTTGGTTTATAGTTGATAGGTTGTCTAAGAGCTCTCATTTCATCCTGGTTAAGATTAAGGAAATGGTAGCTTGGCTGCTATCGTTGTATCTCAGGGATATCGTCTGACTTCATGGAGTTCCCTCCAGTATTGTTAGTAATAAGAGACCCCCTCTTTAACAGCGAGTTTTGGAGGAGCCTGAAGGAGGCATTTGGGACACAACTATGACTTATCATTGCCTATTACATTCAGACAGATGAACAGACGGTGAGGGTTGATAATATTCTGGAGGATTTATCAGGATGTTTATCTTGGACTTTGGAGAAAATTTGGAGGAATATCTTCTGTTGGTAGAGTTCGCATATAATAACAGCTACCAAATGACATAGTTATGGCTCCCTTTGAGGCATTGTATGAGGGGCCCTTCAGATCACCTACTTGTTGCTGGAAGTCTATGGATATACTTCTAATTGGGTCTGAAATGGTTAAGGAGACCTTAGATAAGATAGATGTGATTCGAAGGCGGAGGAAGGCAGCTCAGGACAGACATAAGTTGTATGTAGATCAGTGTAGGATAGACCTGGAGGTCAAGGGAAGGGACATGGTTTTCATTAAGGTGTTACCCTTGAGGAGTGTTGTTTGGTTCGTCCTACTGGGTAAGTATGCATCATGGTTCATAAGGTCATTCCCTATAATGGAGAAGATCTGTCTAATTACCTATAGGGTTAGACTGCTAGACAGATTGGCAGGAGTTCATGATGTTCACCTTGTATGTCACTTGCGAAATTGCTTACATGATTCCAAGGTAGTGGTGGAGCTGAGTACCCAAAGGAGGTTGAGGTAGAGAGGGAGGCTTCGGCCAAGCGATTTCCTACATGGAAACTAGGATCTATGGTGAAGAAGTTGCAGAATAAAGAGAACAATCTTGTTATGATTTAGTACAGAGAGGACAGCGATGACATGACTTCAGACACAAAAGATATGGTTCACACTTGTTTTCTAGTGGATACATATACACACACTAGGCACTAGTTAGAGATCAGCAAAATTAGGACACTTACATAATTGCATATGGATGTGTGTGCACTTTTAATTTATTTTAAATATTGGTGAAAATGGATGAAGCGTCACATGGATGTTGCATTTTGACAAACAGTTGTTTCACGCATATAGAATTACATGTATTATTAGGATATCTTTGCATACATATTGGATGCATGACATGGACATGAAATTGCATTAAGGAGGTAAACTGAATCAATGGACCGCCTGGTTTTTACATTATCTTAAGGACACATAAACTACTATTTGTTGCTTATGTTCATTAAAAGTAATAGAAAATCTGAAAATAATGGATGCCAGTGGTTGATGGTTAGCAGATGGGTGTAGATAATAGTTGATAATACTTATATCATTTTCCTAGCCTTTGATATTTCGAGGACAAATCCTTTAAGGAAGGGAGAATGGAACACCCCGAATTTTAATAAATAATAATTAAATAGAAAAGGTTAATAAACTAAATACTAATCAGAATAATATTTAGAATTGGACCACGAGACTAGCACCATTGGATCTGTTGTGATTTTCTGATCAAAATAGACACTTGGCTTGTTGAAAATGGAGTTAAAATGAATAAGTTATGAATTAAAGAAGATAAGCTAAAAATCAGAAAATATATATAATAATATATTAAGTACACAGGTCAAATGGGATGACCCATTCCAATATGGGTCAACCTAATGTCAAGCCATAGGTGTTTGGGTCGACCCTGTATCGAACAAGGCATGGTGGGTCGACCCAGGGCCTTTGAGCACACGTTTCGAGAACAAGCATTTTATGTTATTCCAATGTAATTTTCTAAGTTGGCTTAGTTTTATCAGTTCATTTTGAACCATAGGCTAATGTGGCACTTTCTAATTGGTCAGGTGACATAACTGGCTTAGAGTTAATCCTATTTCGATGGCTGAGGACACCCAATAAACCCTATAAATAAACCAGTAAAGCCTCCTTCATTTCTACGTATCCATTCTTTCTCTCTGCCTCAAAATTAAGAAGGGCTAATTAATTAAATTTTCATAGGGATAAAGAAGTTCTATACTTTTAAATATTTATTTTTAAAAATACTACTGGAGGCAAAGGTTTTTCTGGAATAAATGAAGGCCACGGGGGTAGCTTTTTCATCAGATTTTTGAGTTTTTATGTGATTTGTAGATTAGTAAATTGTATAGGATAATTTCGGCTGTTAAATTGTTTTAATTTGCAAGTTTAGTGTTATGGTTATTTACTGTATTTATGCGTTTAGTTTATCGGTAAAGTTACTGTAATTTATTTAATGTCTGTGCCTATTTCTTCCTAGTTATTTACTATTTATAAGTAATTCTCCTACCCCCTTCTATGTTGTGGTTTTATTTACAGTTCGAGCTATGCCCAATTTTTTTGTTTTTGATTTTTGAGTCTAGGCCTCACGAGCAGCCTAGATCATTTCCCTTTTTCTTTTAGTACTGGGTATAGACCTAAAGAGAGCCTAAGCCTTTATCGTTATTTTGTGTTAAAATTGGAACAATATTGGAATTGAATAAAAACGAATTGTTGAGCATGTTAAAACTGATTAAATATTATAATCAATATTGGACTATAAATTGGGGATAAAACTTAATATGTAACTCGAGAACATGTAGACGTATAAACTAGAATACGTAACTTAGTTGGACACTAAATAACGCAGGTTTTGGTTGTATAAAAGAATAGAGATTAAAATAGGGAATGTTTAGTACAACCTAGGAATATAACAATTAGGTTATGATGGGCTTATTAATATAAGCTTATTAATATAATTAAATTGTGTTAAGTTAAAATTAATTAGCTAAGATATTAGAGTTTATGTCGACAACGTGGGGTTGATCGTGTAAAATAAGAGGCCTAATAAATAATAAAATTATAGTGGGAGTCTGTTCCGACAGCTCGGGGTTGGTTGGGAAAAATAAGTGGCTCGTAATTTAGATCCGTTGCGGCAGCTTTGGGCTGATTGGGGAAAATAAAAGGCCTACCAAAATGATAAGATTGTACTTTAGGTCCGTATCGATATCTTGGGGCTGATAAGGGAACTAAGTGGCCTGATATAACTATAAATGGGGACCAAGTCTAGGGGAGACGTGTCAATTGCATATTTGGATGGGGACCCATATTATGCTGTATCCATATTATCATCTGTGGAGGTCTCACACTAGGTCGAGGTGAAGGCTGCTTTACTGCAATGGATAGTAAATGGTCCGAACGTGGTGGGTACAAGCGCGTTTTGGCAGGATGATGAGCATGCATCCTGCAGATTGGCGAAAATAAGCTTAATGCGTGTGATTAACGGCTGTATGCTTTTAATTGATGGGCTCGGGCTTGATAACCCCGAGTTTCATAGCTAGCATCGGTCATCACATTGTAATTATTAGAGCCAGTCGATGGGTCGAAATTAGGTGAAATCTAATTACTACATCTTTGGTAAATTTGTGCGTGAATCTTGGATATGAATGAGAAGTTAATCTTTATTCGTGCTTAACTTTGTTTGGTGCTTGTATACCTTTACATTTATGTCTTAGGAACATCATATGTCCAATGCTTCCTTACTTTTTGCTCATGCCAGAAATTACCCGAACTCACCAGACATATATCTGACTTAGTTTTTTTTCTCCTTCTCTCCTCCCCCCAAGCTTCTCAGGGTGGAGGGATCAGCAGTGATTCTTGATTTTTTAGTTCAGCTTGGACTTAGACTCATGAATTTTTTTGTTTCTCATTTTCTATTTGTTGCTTTGACATTGAGAGGGATGGTTTTACTTATGTATTTTGTTATTATGGTTTCCCACGAGACAGTATGTTTGGTTTTATGTTGACAATTATTTAGTACATTTGAAATGCAATAAGCACTGTGATTTGACTTTCTTTATTAAATGTTGTTTTAAATTTTCCATTTATTTATATTATTATCCTATGAATTTTAGTCTCTGTGTTGATACTTAACACCTAAGAGCTTCATAAACCTTAGTGCATCCTTATATGGGCGACGCTAAGAGGAGTGGGGCATTTTATGTCTATGTACCCAAATATAATTTTTTTTGTGGAAACTTGTTGTATATATGATTCATAAGAACATACAACTTATGAGACTCTTGTATGTCGTAGTTATGATGTGTGTGTGTGTCTATATGTGTGTGTGTGTGTTTTGTGTGTGTGTGTGTCTATTGTTCTGTGACCATTCATATGATATTGTTGCATTTGTTCTGGATGGATCCTTAGCCACCGTAGTTTTGTTTTAGAGTTTAACTGAGCACGTTGATCCATATGAGTTTGGAAAAACATAGAGTACAAAATCAACATATTTGATACTCATTTAAAAAATATCTTATAGACGGTCGCTCCTAACCAACCCTGTTCTCTACCCTAGCAAATAATATTACTATGTAATGCTCTTTGTTGGCATGGTCTCGGGGAAGGGCGTCACAGCCTGGTATCAAGGCTGAATTGAGAACGAAGGAGGATGATTACAAAAAAAACACATATTACCATACACTGAAGCATAACATTCGAGTTAACTCAATCTCCTTATATCATTATCCTTAATCCTTTCATGACCTTTGGTTATTTATAAGTTGGGAATACGTCCAGGTATGCATTTTATTTCTATAGTATTCCATGATGAATTCAATTAATAATGTCATACCTCTATGAATAATCTTTATCTTAAATCGTTCTTTTAGCTTATCGCTAAAAAAAGGCATTGGTGATAACTTTGGCATTGGAAATGCAGCGACCCACATCCAGGCAATGTCTATATATCTACAAAGCATTTAATGGAGATATTTCATAGTACTCAACATATAGATCATAATCGATCTTATCTTCCATACAAGTATGCACTTGCTGTGTATTGATTTTTCTCATTTAAGAGGCACTCCTTTTAATATATTAGAGAATGTTGTAGAAGTCCAAGCATGGTTGCATACATACGAGCATATTGCGTCAAGCATGTTGTAAAAACGTGCATTGGATTGATACGAGTTTATGATAGCCAAAGTGGATGAGTCCACTCTTGAATGGATGCAGTTTAAGGAACGGTTCAAGCTTAAATTCATTCCTAAATTAAAGAAGGACCTTTTAGTCTATCATTTCCTTGAGTGTAAATAAGGAAAATTTTCCATTCTCGAGTGTGTGTCTTCCTCTAATGCCTTATCCAAGTATGGTATAAGCACATTAGCACACCGTACTTGAAATTTATGAGTAGCTTAAAGACATATTAGAAGCAATCTTTGATGCTCCAAATTAAGATCTCTTTCGAGGAGCTAGATGACATAACTCTTCATCTTGAAGCTGTCACGAATGACAAGGATAATAGTGATGAGTTGAAGATTCAAAATAATCCTAACAAGAAGAAATTTCCATTCCGTAAATCGAAGTCATTTCCCAATAGGAAGAAGTGGCTAGTTGTTCAAATTCCCATTATAGTTTAGCACATTCTAAACAGTGGAAGTTTTACAATTATGGTTCCTAGAATCATTTAGTTAGAGATTGTCCCAAGCCTCATGTTTATCATAATTGTGAGCAAATGGGACATTTGTCTTGGTCGTGCCATAGAGCTCCCAATGGTCCTAATCTTGGAAAGCTCAGTGTCATGGATGCATCAGGTGGATCATATTTTCCCCAGGGTACTTTCTCTTCTATTCTTGAAGGCACCATTGTATTTTATGATCACTATATTCGAATTCTTTTTGATATGGGTGTGTCGCATTCATTCTATCGAAGGAGCTTGTAGATG
>CM060926.1:397821863-397925358 GCA_030737875.1 Allium sativum
AATTTTCATGTATTTATCCATATTTTGTTTGGTTATTTTATGTTTTACATTTAATTAGTATGTCTTCCAATGTCACATGCTCCTTTTAAATCTTTTTACTAAGGGTAGATTTTGTTTACTAACAATGATTTTTAAATTACAAACACATTTTATTGCATGTCTCTTTGACTTAAACTTAATTAAATTGAGCAATCATTAAATTAGTTTCAAAATCTCATCATTGTGAGTGTTAATTTCATAGTGCATAAATTATTTAATAAAACTTTACATGCATACATAGACTTTCTCTCTCTCTCCACTTTTTCATTAATTACACGTTTCTTTTCTTTCCTTATTTCTACGTTCATGCATCTGCATGCTCTTTTTTTTTTTCTTCTTTTTCTTTTCTTTTCTCTATATTCATGCATCCTAGTTCACATTACCTATGCATTCATTTATTTCCTTTCCTACATTTTATTCACATGTATTTTATTTTGTATTTTCATCTACATCCCTTTAAATCTCCTTTCACCATTTTTTTTTATATATATATATATGTATGTATTCCCTTATCTTTTATATCATGTCGTTTATATTTAAAAAAAAGCATGAGGAAAAAAGAAATATAGTAAAACTTTTAACATTATCTACGTAATAACATATGATATTAAATATTATGTGTTTGAAATTTTAAAGTCATGTACATTCTAACATTTAACATTAAACAACAAATTTTGCCTTTATTTCTTTCCATGTATTCTCTTTATCTTTGTAAATTTTGTTTTGAAACATAAATACGTCACCTCAGTCCTTGTCAGCAACTCATTAACATACAACATATGGAGAAGAAATCATAAAGTGTATTAATTGGCAAATTTGTGGAAAAGAAATGTATTGATATGAAGTTTTACATTTTTAATGTATATACTACTTGAAAAATAAAGCATTGACAAATAAAATAGCATTAACCATGCATTCATCTCTCTCCTTCATGCAATTAATTTATTATTCTTTATTTTATTAGTTTCTTTTCTTTATTTTTCTAATCATGTTTCCTTATGTTCATGCATTCATTTATCTTTCCTCCTTTTGTTTTCCCTTGTTATTATTTTTTCCCTCACAAACAAACCACCTACATATATATATATATATATATAAATAAATACATATACATATACATTTCTCTTCTATTTATTCTTTCCAACCCATTGAATATGTAACTTAAATTAGGATATAATGTTATGTGTTTTGAAATAATCAACATCCGACGAAAAAATCATACCTTCACCCCTTTCCATTTATCCCCCCTCTCTCTTTGTAATTTACTTTCGAAATTGGAATAAAAATATACAATAATAAATAGTGTGGTCCCATCACACCTAGTCAGCTAATTAATTATGGGTAACTTACTATATTGTAATGGACAGATTAGGGGAATGAAACTAAAGAAATTAAAAACCGTACTAAATATTATAAATAATATGAAAATTCTCTAAACCTTCCTAATTGCAAAACATCAGCCGCCGCCTCTTATTCTTTCAATGGCCATCACACTCCCTCAATCTTCCTCCTTTCTCTTCCAATCCTACAACTAATTCGAACCACCTCCAAAACAAACCTTGTAGAACTCTTCTTGATCTATAAAACTGATGGTCGAGATCGTATAAGGCGTAGCGTATGGGAGAATTTCCAACACAAAATCGCGGCGAATCGTTGGGTTTCCTGAAGCGAGGAGGGGTGCGAACTCGATGAGGGTGGTCAGAATGGAGGCACAGCAGGGAGAGCCCCAAAGCGGTGGGTCCCGATCTATGGTCGGTGGCCTCAGGTGATGGCGGTGGCCGGATTTCTAAAGCGACGATGGGTTCAAAAACAAGCAAGGAACAATGTACAGAGAACGACGGAGGTGAAGGAGAAATAGTGGCTAAACAAAGTGATTAAGAATTCAGCAAATTCGGAAGTGTTGGAATCGTGATAACCATATCTACAACATGGGACAAACTAGAACAGATTCTGATTTTTTTTTTTAGAATTTTAGATCCGCTTCAAACCAAGGTGAGCAATCCCTTTTTAATATTATTATTATTATTAGAAATTGTTAATTTTAAAAGTGTTATTATTCATATGTTGTATTGTTTTGTGACTGTCATACTTGTTTTGATTGTGATTGTTATGTTATGTGGATCTGTCAAAAATGGACAATTGTGTTAATAACCAAAATCTTACGTTTGGGTAAATAGAAAAAAAAATGGTTATACAAAAACCATCATTTTTAATTATCAAATTTAATTATCAAATTTGTGACACCAAATTTGACTTTTGTGGTAAATAGGAAAGTGTTTTAAAATAGTAAAAACACGATTTTTACAAAAATGTACATTTACATGTAATAATAAAATATAGAAGTTGTTTCATGTTTTAGGCTTAAAAGCATGATTTCAATTAAAATATACATTTTAATGTTATATTATAAAAATAGAAAATGATTCATGTTTTAGATTAAAAACATGATTTCATTTAAAGATTAACATTTTTTATGTTAAGAATATAGAAATAGAAACATATTCATTTGTGTAATAATAGTAAACATATTTTATGTCGTTAGTTAAGAACATTTTTGTTAAAATGTTCATTTAGAATAGAAAATACATTTTTGTTAAAATGTTCATTTAGAATAGGAAACACATTTTTGTTAAAATGTTATGTAAGAGTAAAAATATCGTTTTTAATATAAAATGAAACGTTAGACAAACATAACATGTTTAGTTAGAATATTTTTATGTAAACAAAAATCACAATTTTTGTTACATAATAAAAGGACAAATTTTTGTTACATAATAAAAGGACAAATTTTTGTTACATAATAAAAGGACAAATTTTTGTTACATAATAAAAGGATAAATTTTGTTAGCATATAAAAAGAACAAGTTTTTATGTCATTTTATTAACATACAAGTGTTTATGTTTATGTCATTTTTTTAACATAATAAAAAGAACAAACTTTTATGTTATTTTGTTAACATAATAAAGAGACAAATTTTTACGTTATTTTGTCAACATAAATAAAAGGACAATTTTTATCTTTGTCTTGTCTACAAATTAAAATACTAATTTTTATGTTTATTTTATAAAGTGCAAGTTAAATCTTTATTTATAAAACAAAATGTAAGTTTTAATCTTATTTTCATTTACAAATAAAGATGAGACTTTTATTGTGATTCATCAAAAGTACACCACAATTTACATCATTGTGTTAGTATAGTTTCAATGACATGAATTACACCGTTGTGTTAATATAGTTGAGATGACACCGATTTATATGTTAGGTTAACCTTGTTGTAATGACACCAATTTATATGTTGTGTTAACGTTATTGAGATGACGCAAATTTACATCATCATGTTAATATTATTGTTATGACACAAGATTACATCGTTGTGTTAATTTACATATTATGACCCCGAATTACATCGTTATGTTAATGACATGGAAATTCACATTTTTTTTACATATTAAAAATGTTATTAGACAGATTCACATTTTATGTGTTAAAATGTCATAAGTTAAAAGTACATTTTATGTTATTGAAATGTAATTAAAGTTAAGAGTACATTTTTATGTTAATTAAACATAATCAAAGTAAAATACATTTTATGTTATTAAAATGTAAATAAAGTTAAAATACATTTTATGTTATTAAAATGTAGTTAAAATTAAAAATACATTTTTATGTTAATGAAACATAATCAAAGTGAAAGTACATTTTATGATATTTAAAATGTAATTAAGATAAAAGTATATTTATGCTATTTAAAAAGTAAATAAAAAGTAATATGTACTTTTTAATGTAAATGTAAATAAAAAGTAATATGTACTTTTTAATGTAAATGTAAATAAAAAGTAATATGTACATTTTTAATGTAAATGTAAATGAAAAGTAATATGTACATTTTCAATGCAAAAGAAAATAAAAGCAAACACTTACATTTTCTATGTAAAAAGGAAAAGGATTCACATTTCAATGTAAAGAGTTGAAAAGGAAAATATAATATTTCAGAAGTTAAATATTTTTAAAATATGAAATATTTTAAAATAACATTTTTAGAAAATAATTATAATTATAGTTGTTCTTGGACACGAGGTTAGGTCACGTTTATGGCGGAAGTCTGCCCGGAACCAACCGGCATATCCAGCAGCCATAAATGTTGGGCCTAATGTGAGAGGTCCAAGTACACGAATACAAATTGGGATTTGACTCGAGGTTAAGCCCAACTGTGGAATAAGTCTGCCCGGACCCAACCGGCATATCCAGCATCCACAAGTTGTAGGCCTAATGTGAGAAGTCTGGCCCATTATAAAACATAAATGGATAATATAACGAATTGGATTATTTAATCCATTGTGAATAGAAATATCATTTTAACCTGAATAAGTTTATTAACTTTTATTATCCATTTTATAAGGAATATTAAAAGGGTTAATTTCAAAATTAATATTTTGAAATATATGTTTTAATATGAGAAATAATATTTTGATCAGAATAAATGGTTTATTTATTTTAAAATAAATAAAAGGAATAAAAAATGTTTTTATCATAACTACAGATTTACAATGAAATTTGAATTTGGATTTATCGTGAATTATATTTAAATAACATTTATTCTTTAACCCGGATTAACGAGGGGGTTAATTTCCTAATTTTTGATTAATTATTTAATAATGACTTTGGGAGGTTAAAACGAAATAAGGTTTTAATTAAAACTTTAATTAGATAGGAGAGGAATTAAGTAAATAAATAAGAACAAGAAATTAAAACCCTTTATTTACAAATAGTGTAAATAAGGAGGATAAAGAAGATGCAACCATTTATTTATATTTAGGTAAATAAATAACAAAAGGATAAGAATATATTTATTTACATTTGGGTAAATAAAAAGGAAAAAAAAATTATTTAGGTAAATAAATAAGAAAAGGAAAATGAAAACATTTATGTATATCTAGGTAAATAAATAAATGATAGGAAAGAATAATTTATTTACATTTAGTGTAAATAAAACAGAGATAATAAAGGTGACATTTTTATCGTCATTTTATATGCGATAAAACAAATAAATTTTTATAATTAAAATCGCCAAATGATTTATATTTATATATATAAATATAAATTATAAACTTAATGACACACGCGCGACAGTTCGCGTATCGACAATCGTAACTTTAAACGGTTATACCGAAAGATCCGACCATCGGATTTTCCCAAAACTGGAACCGTTAGGACCGCTTTGGGAAGACCTTTCCAACGATATAAACTTCATCAAAATCCAACGGTTAGTTTCGAGATAAGTGTAAATCAAATTTGGTTGAAAACAGCGCCAAGGTCGCCCATTGACCCGAAGCGTCGTTAAATTAATTCGAGCTATTTTTATATAAATAAAAATAGCGATAGGTCGTTACTAAATACCAATAACGATATGAAATGATTTCAAGTTATATATATATACGAGAATCATTTGAAAAGACCGAGTTCAATCTCATTTCAAATGATTATACGACGTTCTAAGTCGAAGATTTAAAGACGGTGATTGAAGACCGACGATCTTCACATCGAATGGATGTGTTGCCACTGAGACCCATGAGAGGAGTAGCTACCTTGAAAGGGTTTCAGTGGTGGCCGTTCGGACGAAGGGTTGATTTGTACGGATTTGACTTTCGCTCAGACCCAGGGCATAAGTTTATAAATGGAATGTATGTCCGACGTTGTAGTCCTTTATACTACATTCGTTGATCTCTCTCAATATATATCTGTTTGGTGGTTAACACCCTTCTCTGAGACGTACGAGCTTAGAGGTTATATATTGGTAGAAATCAATGGTATAGTATGGACTGACAATGTGGCATACTAAGATGCATTAATCAAGGCTTTTGTTGAAAAGCAGGCCTTGTGGTTGATGATCAAAGCACAGTCTATTTAGGCATAGCTTTGTGTATACCGTGACTTCGCGAGCCTCACAGCCCGGTAGAGTCTAAAACGGGAGAAGGGAACGCAGGGAGTGCACACGTTGCTTTCTAGCTAGAGTGGTGCCAGGGACCTACCAGCGCTGGCATTTATTCATTGTGGTTGTTGGATTTTTCGAGGCCTCGGTTTATGCGGTCGCCACTGGCCGTATTATAGGTCCAAAAGGACCGGGAAGCGTGTGTTCAGGAATTGCCAATTCATTAAGCGTTAACGTATGGACCGGCCCTGCAGGATCCAAGGGTTGGACAGAGTACCAATCCTGGGGCATTTGCTAGAGTGTCTCAAATCGGTAAGGATCTCCTCCCTAGCCTTGACTCAGATGGAAACCCAAATTTCCAATACGACATCACGCGGTTTTGATTGTATACCTATATATGGCGACATAGTGGGATGGGGCACTCATGCCGTCTAGGATTTATACATTTACTTTGATGTATTTCAAATTGGTTGTACACTATTATTATATAATACCGTGTTTATCGTATCAAGCATCTTTTGATCATTATAAGGTAAAACCCTATCCTCCGGTTTGCGTTGCATTGTGTGATGGGACTTGGGTCTTATAATGGTTTCATTTTTCTAAAAAGCATTGCGCTATTTTGACGATTTACTTTAGTCATGCACTGGCAATCCATAGGAGAAAACCCGTTCCGCGAAAGTGGCGTGGTCCTGTGATTAGCCGTACTATATTATATAGGTTAAGTAGAATTCTCACACCAGTCCCATGACTGACCTGTAGTTTGTCCACTGGCAAACTCGGGTGCCCATTTTTTCCACACGGGCAGTCGAGTAGCTATTTTTGCAGATATATTACGCAGGATTCTGGGTTGAAGCTTAAAGCTGTGTCCAGAGATAGAGAGTCTTCCGCTGGGTTCTTCCGTTACAGTATATTACATTTTTTGTATTTATCTTCCGCTGTAATTATATTCCAATGTACTCTGATATGTATATTCTGTACTCTGATGTAACATTTATTATAGTGTTATAAAAGTCTTCTGTTATCTGTTGTAATGTGTTGTATGCCCAAAGTTAAAGTATTCGTAGATTTTCACTTTTTGGGTCAGACCTGTGTGGCTTATGGTCGATTCAAAGGGTGGGAATTTGCGGGTCTTTACATCATGTTTCCAAAACATGTTACAAGTTTTCAAGAATTTGGGTAGACCTAACTTAATAGGTAAATTCCCAATGGGTAGACCTAACTTAATAGGTAAATTCCCAAGCTTATGTTTTTATGTCTTTTAAGTTTACCCAACCCCAAACGCAATCCCATCGCTTACATATCGCAATAGCGCATAAAGGATAGAAAGAGGGAACTTGGCATAATCATGACATAAAGGTGTTAGAGCCACAAGTTTAACATGGTGGCATATGAAATGTACATATGTTCATATACTTGCATATTACATTTTTAGGCCTCAAAAGCATGCATAAAACCAAACTTAGCATATTGGTGATACATGGTGATGAATGACATGTAGAAATGGCCATAAGTTCGCATTTAGCCTCACATGCAAGTTATCATAAGGGGTATGATAACTTTCATGTTGCCAAAATGCAACCTTTAATATAAAGATTGAAGCTTTAAGCTCATAAACCCAAGATAAGCTTGCATAACATGATAACATGAACAAAATGATCAACCCAAACTTGCATAACATAACTTGCATATCATATGACAAACTTGCATATCAAACTTGCATAACATAACATGATAAACTTGCATATCATAACATGACAAACTTGCATAACATAACATGGCAAACTTGCATATCATAACATATTAAACTTGCATAACATGACATGGCAACTTGCATATCATAACATAGCAAACTTGCATACATAACATGGTAGACTTGCATAACACATCATAGTAAACTTGCATATCATAATGATCAAACACAACTTGCATCATTCATTAACTTTAGAGTTTAAGTATGAAAGTAGAAAAGGGCTTACAATGCTTATGAAGACACAAAAATATGACAAAGCCCTTATGCAATCAATTAGACCCAAAATGCAAGCTCTAATAGAAAAACCCTTGAGCCAAAATGATCAAAACCCTTGCTTTATGATGCAAATATAGAAATTTGACTTGAATGCAAGCTAATGATGCTCATACAAGCTTGAAAACACTTGTATGCATGGAAAATCTCTCATAGAAATAACTTAGGAATTTTACGAAGAGAGTGGAGGCCATGAGAGGAATGATTTTGCCATAGTTTAGTTACTTGAACGAATAATGATGATTTAGGGTTAGGTTAGGGGCTTATTTATAGAGATTAGGATTAGTTCTAGCCTTAGGATTAAACCCTAGTTCCAATCTCTGCCCTCAAAATCGAATCTGGCCCCAAACTCAACACAATCCCAAAATGGTGCACCAGGCAAAACTGCCCGGCTGAGCCAAGTCGACAGCCAAGTCGACAGGGCTGTCGACTTGGGTCCAACCAAGTCGACTCCCAAGTCGACAGGGCTGTCGACTTGGGTGCTCTGGCGGGAATTTTCCCGCCTGGCCCAATCTGACCTAATTTCCAAATTCAAACTTGAATTTGAAATCTGTTTTTACTTTGAATTTTTCTGAAAACTTCATTGGGCCTTAATCGGGTCATACGGACTCCGATTTTCGAAAACTCGGACTCTATTTCGCGTATTTTTCCGAGACGAACGCAATGGCATAGCCCGTTTCCCTTGATTCCGATTTATAAATTAAATTCTGCCTCGATTTACGTTATAACAGGTTATTGAAAATACGGGTTGTTACATTCTCCCCTCCTTAAATGATTTCGTCCCCGAAATCTTCAAGTTAAGAAGAACGTATCCTACCATCCAACATCCATCTACTCAAAATATCATCCACGAGCAATCATTGTCCTTACAAGATTCTAAATGTTGTATGAACATATGCAAAGGTGTGTGTATATGTACTTATCTAATGCAAATATCATCAATGCAAATTATGTTAGTGAAATGAATCCATATGTATGCAATTCCTAACATAATGTATAACATCTATATGTGTGCACATAACATACATCCATATGCAACATCCATGTGATAACACAAAAATTTTCATCCATGAATAAGCATAAACACTCATGCATATGCAATATGAGGAGTGTGTGAGCCGATCTAGTGCCTAACGTGTATAATGCATCCACGAGTAACCACTTGCAGACACTTGCAACCACTTGCAACCATCAAGCATAACATGTTTCAAACACATGTTTCATCCAAAGGGTTTCTACCTAAGGTTCTCATGACAAGATTAACACGATAAACTAGATAATCAAAACAAACATGAATAGCAAAAGATATGCTACAAAGAGATCGGGAAGATAAGCAGGATATACTCCTTTCGGATTACAAGAAATCCCTTCCTAACCCTGACATGTATTACTAACCGATGAGTCATACCCCCTTATGGAGTTTACAACAGAAGTGGGATCGAGAACGGGACCGAGAGGATATATGTAAAAGATAACATGCGAGTAAGTTCCACAGGAAAACAAGGATCAAGGATATGCTCTTAAAAAGAGATATGATGCGCGTATCTAGCCTTCAGTCTTCTAAGTCACGTTTCCTTGAGCTTAACTCCACTGTGCTTTGACCGTCTTTTACCTCATGATTTCTTAGCTTCTTAACTCTTATTTCCAAATATGAGTTGGAACCCATTTCATTGTCGCCTCTCGTCTTCCTCTTTCACTTACTCTTCTATCATTCTTGGCTTAAACATAACTATGACCTCATGGTTTCATGCAAGCTCTCCAAAATTCACTAGTGAATCCTGGATCTCGTTTACTTACTATAAAGTATTCCACGCAGCAGAACTTTTCTTGAAAATACCAATCCACGTTGCCAACTGCTCTTACTAACGTGATTCTCTATAACTCATGCTTGAACGGAATGAACCATCCGCCTGTGAATGATAGGCCGTACTTAGATTCAGTTGCTTGCCCATGACTTCCCGTAGACTATTCCAAAACTGGCTGGTGAAGATTGAGTCATGGTTACTAACTATACTTTAGGGAACCTCGTGCAACCTCCTTATTTCTTGAAAGTAATCCATCGCTAGCTATGATGCAGTCCTTTCGCTCTTTACCGGAGTGAAATGAGCACTCTTCGTGAGTCTACCTACTATGACCCACATGCTCATATTCCCTTTCTAGATCTAGGCAGTCCATCCACGAAATCCTTCGTGACGCTTTTCCCTCTTCCATTGCGGGGACCTCCAATGGATATAATAGCCCACCGGGCTTCTATGACTCGGCCTTTTACCTGTTGGCACAACATGCACCTTGGGACAAACTCGGCCACCTCCTCGAGTGAGGCGCATCTTTAAGAACCTTCTTTCTCTCATCGCGTTTTATCCATCCCTTGTCATCTATAGCGAGGTGACTTACCATCTCGCCTCGAATCAACTTGTCCATGATCTCGACTTACTGCGGGTCTTCTTTCTGTGAAGTCCCTACTTGATCCAGAAGGGTAGGTCTAAGCTCAAGGGACGCTAACTAACTAATTAAACTGAGAGAACTTCTTACTTCAATTGTCCTCGTCGGAGCTTTTCGGTTTTGAACCGCGACCACTAAGCCTTGCTTAGAGACTATGTGCCCAAGAAATCTAACTTCTTTTCTCCAAAATGACATTTGGAGGACTTGACTTTCAACTGATGCGCTCTAAGCGTATCCATCACCTCCTTGAGATGTCTAGCATGTTCTTCCTCGTTCTTTAAGAAAGTCAGGATATCTTCTACAAAGATTACCACAAACTTGTTTAGGAACTCCCTAGACACCCTACTCATCAAGTCCACGAAGTAAGCGGGTGCATTAGTCAAACCGAATGGCATGACCAGCCATTCTAAGAATCCATCCGGAGTTCTGAACGCAGTCTTGTCTATACTATCCTCAGCTACTCTGAGCTGAAGGGATCCAGTAGCAAGATCAAGAGAAAACAGATGTTCCTACAAGCTGATCAAACAAATCATCGATCCTTGGCAATGGTTGTCTATTCTCTTTGTTTAACTCACGATAATCAACACAAAGTCGAAGAGAACCATCTGCCTTGGTAGTAAATACTACAGGCGCTCCCCATTCAGATATACTTCATCTAATGAAGTTCTTCTCAACCAACTCCTTGACTTGCTTTCTTAACTCTCATCTTGCGGGGCCATGTGCCTAACCGGCCACAAAACTATCTTGGCATTATCAACCAGATAAATGCGGAAATCTATCTCTCGTTTAGGGGTAACCCCCTTCACTTCACCCAAGATATCAGGATATTCTCGGACCACCCTCACCGATTGCAAACTATCGATAGACGAGTTGAGGGATTCAAGATAACATGACGGGACTCATAGGGTTACTAGACATTTCTAGAGTATTACCGAGGCGAGTCATGAGCCTCTCATCCCTATGCTCAAAAATCAAGAATGGCTCCAAAACTGGACAACCAATCCATGCCCAAAATCAACCCATACCCCATGAAACCGAGAATATAAGCATCACGCGAGAATTCTATACTCAAGATAGGGATTTTCAAATCCACGTAGATAATAGACAAATGGGCGGAACCCCCAATTGGATTTGAAACACACACGGGATCATTAACTAGACTAGTACTTAGGTGAAAACCTCCAACTAAACCAGATGAAATAAACTATGCGATGCACCAGAATCAAACAAAGTACGAACAGGAAAATCAGAAATGTAAACAAGACTTTCAACAGAAATACTACCTCGATCGGGAACTGGAGCGGCATTGAGAGCATGAACTTGCCCTCCCGAAGGTCCAGCACGCTGAGTCTGACCCTGGCCTTGCCCTTGCTTCTTTGGGCAATCTTTGCTGAAATGTCCAGTCTCACCACAATGAAAGCATTCACCACTCTTCCTTTTTCTCTTCTTACAATCCTTAATAAGATGCCCAACTGAACTGCAATAATGGCACTTCCTCTTGTCGTTATTGCCCTTGCTATTGTTCCCCTTGTTGCCTTGACTCTTGTTCTTGTTCTGATTGCCTTAACTGCTCTGACCACTTGGATTACCCTGATTTTCTTTCCACTGGGAATCAGTCTTCTTGGCTTGAGTATCATTCATCTTGGTCTCTTTCTTGACATCTCCTTGAAGTAACGCCATATCAACCAAACTCTCAAATGTGGCCCCATGGGGAATATGTGACATAGCCAATCCCTGCAACGGCTCATTCAATCCTCTAGCAAAACGAAGAGCCTTCTTCTGAGGAGTATTCACCATATCCAAGCCAAAACGAGCTAACTGATTGAACTTGTTCACATATTCTTTGACAGACATATCTCCTTGTTTCAAAGTTATGAACCTCTCCATTTGCAGATTCTCCTCAGCAGAAGATAGAAACTTAAGCACGAACCTTGCCCTGAAATCGGCCTAAGTCTCAACAGGCCTAGTACCATTGGTGACTTCCCACCAATAAGCGGCTTCATCCTTCATAAGCCAGACCGCCAACAAGATCTTCCTCTGATCGTCTAACCCAAAGATAGAAAATAAATCCTCGGTCTCTTTCAACCAATTTCTGGCCTCTACAAAAGTCTCAGTGCCTTGAAAGTTCTTGCCACCCATTGCTTTGAAATCTTTGCAAGTCTTTGCGAAGTCAACTTGAGGATGCCGAGGGGGAGGAGGAAGAGGAACCTCAGCGACAGGAGGAGGAGGAACATTAACTACCGGAGGAGGAGGAGGAGGAACATCTGCGGGGCCGGCTTCGGTCGCCCTAGCCTCCAAAAGTCTCCTATACCAAACAGGTACGTGTACTCCCTCCGGAATGGCAAAGTTATTGGCCATACTGAAACGAAGAAAAAGATAGATTCAGAATGGAGAAAAACGAAGGAATTTTGCTAATGGCTTTTTGGGGAATAGCCTTTAAAATAAACTAGACTTTTCTTTGGAAAATACTTTATACTTGGTTTTGAAAATAGTTTTCAAAAGTTTTCTAAAAACCTTTTTGTTCCTTCTCGTAAACCATATGCTCTGATACCAAATGTAACACCCCACCTCCGCCAGGGTGGCTCTTGCAAGCACTCTGACTTTGGAGGGGCGTTTGAATCAGGTAAACATGCATAATGATATATCAAGGCAGAACAAGAACATATGTATATATGTAAACAGAGTAAATAAGATAAGTAAACAGCGGAAGATTTCAAACTATTTCAAAACAAGTCTGGTACAACATAATGTAAACTTTCCAAATACACAAGTCTAGATAAAAACAACATCACTGAAAAACTGAAATACATAAGTACTATCCCCAAAATAAGTGATAACCATAGCTAGCTTCATGTCAAGACTGTACATGAGCTAAAATCCCACAAGCAAGCGATCAGAAATCCAAGCTAAGCTCCAATATTCCCACCATGAGAACCTGGGGGGGGGGGGGAGGGGGGGGGGGAACGGAAGAAAAGAGGCGAAAGGAAAACAGGTCAGTCAAATAGACTGAGTAAGCCCTACTACAATCAATGTAAACTGATAAAGTTAACTGGCATGAGAAGCAGGGATGAACATAAGGATAACAACATACTAGCATGATGATTAACTAACAAGGTAAATAAAGGTGTCATCGCATAATCAGGTTTAAGGTTTTTGCACCACAGGTGTACTAGCAAACTAACATGACTTGAATAAACAAGTATTGATCCCTTGGCCCAAACTTTGGCCCAATAACATGAAGTGACCCTAATACGCGGTCCAACCAAACGGTCTAGTCGATCGGCTCCCTATAAGCCTACCTCGTCACGTGTTGGTGTCAATGCGGCCCAAACATAATTGTAGTCAGACTGTGCAGGGTCTCCCGTCGGGTGTATCAAGCCCTAGGGTGTCAACCCCTGGACACCATAAACATAAGTGCACAGTCTCGATCTACTGGTACCCATGCATGCTTTCCCCGGCTTCGGACTATATGCACGACCATAGTCCGCCCGGAACTACACCGGCGTACCCTCTGCCGTCGCTTTTGGTCTCTTACCTCAAGTCCAGTAATTGTGCCCCCGCCCTAGCCTAGACGCTAGGGTCTTAATGATACGAACTTGGGATTACTGCTGGAGTGGACCCCCATTGCTAGGATTTTCTAGTGGGTTAAGTGCGGTTTAACCCTTTTACTGATCATGGATTAACTTGGTTAAGTGTAACGATGAGTTCACGACTTAACCCTGATTAATCTACCAAGCCCAAATTGGTTAAGTATTAAGTGGACCATGACTTAACCCTAATCATGAGGCATTAATTAATTTAATGTGCCTTAACCTCTCACATTAGACCATGTTGTGGTTACTAGTTAAGCCGGGCGGGTCCGGGTAGCTTTACACCCCAACTTGGTCTAACCTCGGGTTCAAGGTACAACATGACCAACTTCTCACATTGGGTCCTATTGTTTGTAGCAACTAGTTAAGCCGGTCGGTTCCGGGTAGTTTTACGCTACAAACTCAACCCAACCTCGAGTTGGTCACACTTATATTTTCTAAGTGTCATCTCCATCATGTTTCCAAAACATGTTACAAGTTTTCAAGAATTTGGGTAGACCTAACTTAATAGGTAAATTCCCAATGGGTAGACCTAACTTAATAGGTAATTTCCCAAGCTTATGTTTTTATGTCTTTTAAGTTTACCCAACCCCAAACGCAATCCCATCGCTTACATATCACAATAGCGCATAAAGGATAGAAAGAGGGAACTTGGCATAATCATGACATAAAGGTGTTAGAGCCACAAGTTTAACATGGTGGCATATGAAATGTACATATGTTCATATACTTGCATATTACATTTTTAGGCCTCAAAAGCATGCATAAAACCAAACTTAGCATATTGGTGATACATGGTGATGAATGACATGTAGAAATGGCCATAAGTTCGCATTTAGCCTCACATGCAAGTTATCATAAGGGGTATGATAACTTTCATGTTGCCAAAATGCAACCTTTAATATAAAGCTTGAAGCTTTAAGCTCATAAACCCAAGATAAGCTTGCATAACATGATAACATGAACAAAATGATCAACCCAAACTTGCATAACATAACTTGCATATCATATGACAAACTTGCATATCAAACTTGCATAACATAACATGATAAACTTGCATATCATAAAATGGCAAACTTGCATAACATAACATGGCAAACTTGCATATCATAACATATTAAACTTGCATAACATGACATGGCAACTTGCATATCATAACATAGCAAACTTGCATACATAACATGGTAGACTTGCATAACACATCATAGTAAACTTGCATATCATAATGATCAAACACAACTTGCATCATTCATTAACTTTAGAGTTTAAGTATGAAAGTAGAAAAGGGCTTACAATGCTTATGAAGACACAAAAATATGACAAAGCCCTTATGCAATCAATTAGACCCAAAATGCAAGCTCTAATAGAAAAACCCTTGAGCCAAAATGATCAAAACCCTTGCTTTATGATGCAAATATAGAAACTTGACTTGAATGCAAGCTAATGATGCTCATACAAACTTGAAAACACTTGTATGCATGGAAAATCTCTCATAGAAATAACTTAGGAATTTTATGAAGAGAGTGGAGGCCATGAGAGGAATGATTTTGCCATAGTTTAGTTACTTGAATGAATAATGATGATTTAGGGTTAGGTTAGGGCTTATTTATAGAGATTAGGATTAGTTCTAGCCTTAGGATTAAACCCTAGTTCCAATCTCAGCCCTCAAAATCGAATCTGGCCCCCAAACTCAACACAATCCCAAAATGGTGCACCTGGCAAAACTGCCCGGCTGAGCCAAGTCGACAGGGCTGTCGACTTGGGTCCAACCAAGTCGACTCCCAAGTCGACAGGGCTGTCGACTTGGGTGCTCTGGCGGGAATTTTCCCGCCTGGCCCAATCTGACCTAATTTCCAAATTCAAACTTGAATTTGAAATCTGTTTTTACTTTGAATTTTTCTGAAAACTTCGTTGGGCCTTAATCGGGTCATACGGACTCCGATTTTCGAAAACTCGGACTCTATTTCGCGTATTTTTCCGAGACGAACGCAATGGCATAGCCCGTTTCCCTTGATTCAGATTTATAAATTAAATTCTGCCTCGATTTACGTTATAATAGGTTATTGAAAATACGGGTTGTTACAAGTTTAATGTTTATATAGTTATATACTTTTACATCTATATAGTTTTTAACTTTATAATTTTACAAATATGCTTATTTAGTTTATATTTATGATTTCATATGATTTTCTACCTTATAATACTTATTTATATCACTATGTTTTAGTTCAAGAATTTCCAGAATTACATACATATATATATATATATATATATATATGTATATTAAAACACATGAAAAATACTCAAATTTCAAATTTACAAACACATATGTTGACATACATATATAGGGATGTCGACATACAACTGCTATATTTTCAGTTTTGAAAAGAAGTGTCTTTTCACCATTTGTAACATTCCAGAAGTGTTGCAACCTTTCAAATCTTATATATAGGGATTAATTTTTAATATTTTATTCATTCTTCTTCTCTATCTTCATCCCTTTTCATCCCTCCATTATTATTTCATATTTTTACGATTTCTACACTTATACTCTACCGATTTCAATTCTAAATAAATAAAACTTCTTCTCTTCTCACTCTCTACTCATTATTCTCTGAATCGAAGTGCTAATGAAGAGTTATAGGGATGTTGTAATCATTTGGGATTGTTTTGGGATAGTCTTGGAAACGGTCCCATCACACAATGCAACGCAAGCCGGAGGATAGGGTTTTTACCTTATAATAGCCAAAGCATGCTTGATACGTTTAAAACACATTATTTTGATATTACTATAAGTGTATAGTGTCAAAACAATTTCAATCATAAATATCAATCATAGGCGGCATGAATGACCCATACCACTATGTCGCCATACTAGGTTCTACAAATAAAACCGCAATATCACGTATTGGAAATTTCCGTCATGAGTCGAGGCAAGGGGCAAGCTCCTCTCCGATTCGAGACACTCTAGCAAATGTCTCAGGACCCCACTATGATCCTTTGGAACCTCCAAGGCCGGTCCTCTCTTACTTTTGAGGATTGACAATTCCTGAACACACGTTTCCCAGTCCTATAGGACCTATATCCGAGGCGCCTCGCATTCCAACAACCACATAGGTGAAAAGTATATAAATGTCAGCCAGTTTAAGCACTGACACCACCACTAGCTAGAAGGAAACGTCGTGCACTCCTTGGGTCCTTATCCCGTTTTTGACTCATACCGAGGTGTGAGGCTCGCGAATTCACGCTATACACAAAGCTATGCCACACAGGCCGTGCTTTGATCATCAACCACAAGACTTTGCTTTTCAACATATGCCTTGATCAATTGCCACTTACGCATGCCACACTGGCAATTCACTCCATGCGACTGATGTCCATCGATATACAACCTCTGAGCTCGTACGTCTCAGAGAAGGGCTTTAAGCAAGAGAATAAATTCTCCGCTGCCAAACAGATGTATATTTAACAGAGATCAATCAACACAGAATAAAATCCAATGTCAGACACACAGTCCATTTACAAGTTCGTTCTGGTTCTGAACGAAATCGGAGGCACTTTCCTCGCATATCCATCGATCTCCAAGCACGTCTGGACGACCACCAACTGTTTCTCTCCTCTTGGGTGTACAGCCCAATCGAGATCATCAGCAATCACCCAAACGATGTGAAGACTTCCGGTCTTCAACCACCGTCTTCATCTTCGACTTATCGCCGAATCGGTTATTCAGAATGGGTATAAACCCGACCTTTCCGAATAACCCGCGTATATAATAAACAAATGTTACACAAACACAGCATACGCCTCATTCCAATTCAGAATATTCTTTTATTCAGAAATTCACATTCTTAGGGAAAAGTTCCCATTAATTTTATCAAAGATAAATTCTTCTAAATTTATTCTTTAATCCTCCTTTGGATATAATTTCAAACCATATTATGGTTTTCCAACCTAGTCGGGATTAGCGAACCACACTGAAGTAATTATTTATTTTATTTCCCAATCCCAACCTATTCATCCCCTGGAGCAAAACTTGTAATACTCCATATCTAACACCTCGGTGTTATCGGTAAACTTAATTACCATTTCACGTTCAAATCTAATTAAAGATTTAACTATCGCTTTGGAGCAAAACTGGTGGTACTCCATTCTCGATTACCTTTCAGATTTGATAATTTAAATTATCAATTCGCATTTCAATCTAATTAAAGATTCATTAAAACTCCACTTAGTTTGAATCTATTCAAAAATCAATATCCTGTCTTTAACTGGGTTAAAGAACCAATGTCATCTTAAACACGACTCACGATAAACCCAAGAACCAATTCAAATTCAATTCCAATTAAACATTATTTAATTGGTACACTTCATTAAATCTAAATAGAAAGATTTAATCTTTTTCTCAACTGGGCTTAAGAACAGTGTTAATGAAGACACCATTCACGACAAACCCAAATCACATTTGATATTAAATACAAGGCTCTGAATAGAAAATATATCGGCTTATATTAAATTCTACGACCAACAAATATCGTATTGGAAATAACGATATAAATATATCTTTCAAATTTCCAGAACAATATCTGTATAATCACGAAATTCAACATCAAAATATTCCAAAGCCAATTTCAATTCAAATCCATTTCCACTTTATATATATTGGAAATCCTGGTTATTTTCAAAACCATTTCAAATTCAATTTATTTATTTCAAAAATAAATTGATTTTAATTCTAGTTCAAAACTAGTTCATTTCGATAAAAATCTATTTTTATCTTTTCAAATATGGAGTTTTTCATCCCAGTTCTTTTCAAATCATTTCTTATGATTTTACACAAATTATTATCATTTTTAATAATTTTATCAAGGCACGTACAGTCGATTTCCACCAATGGCCATCGAACTGCACTTACAGCGACCTTTTTAAAATTTTATTTGGACATAATTCCAAATCCAACCATTAGATTTCAAATTTATAATATTCATTGGAAAGCTCTTTTCGATACGAACCCAACGGTTCCGGTTTTAGGAGAATCCGACGGCCGGATCTCCCGCAACATCAATTCAAAGTCAATGGTCGAAATTCACGAACTGCCGCAGCGCAGCGCGTTCTATTCAAGCCATTATATATATAATATATATATATATTATATATTTCGTCGATTTCCTTTTAAAACGTATTTTATAAATCGTTTTAAATTCGTTTTCGAAACGATTTCAACTTCATATTCAATTTCGAATCGAAATTGAATATTCCACATCATCGATATACAAATGATAATATTTTCAAAACGTTATATTTTGAAATCACTTCTTTTTCTATATTCATTATAAAACGAATATAATCGATATAAATATCGCTCACGTCAAAATGGCGCAACTCTAATCAACACGGCTTTATATATTTCAATAAATTCGCTATTCTATTCAATAAATGAATATTTATTCTATTCAACACATGATTATATATTTCTTTCAACACATGAATATTCTCAACACATGACCACTGTCAACACATGACTATTTATTCTATTCAACACATGAATTTTCTTTTATTACATTCATTAATTCCTAATTGGAATGAGGTCCAATCAATTACCATATAATGTTAATTATATGGATTCCATACAACACATGTATAAAATAGCAACGATAAATAATCAACCCTCATCCAAAGTGCACTACACAACTGCATAAGCGTTAAATATGAATATTTAACGCTTACACAGCCTATCAATCAAACGACCGACAAATCACTAAACAATTGGGATTAGTGTACGCCAAATATCATCCCAACACCCGTGTGGGGTTTCAAATCAACAAACACTTATTTTTATTCATTCACATACATACCCGTTAAAAATTATATTTTTAACGATAAAATATTTTTAACTATATAAATATTTTATTTCCTTCCACATCACACAATCAATTTTCACCACAACAAACAATCAAACATACAAGCCATCCATGATCTGTGGACGACGGGTGTCGGGTGCTGCTAAGCACCGTCTGCATCCTAGTATATATTTTAACTAGAAAAGAAAATTTAAAGTGAGAAGTTCTCACCGACTAGCTAAACCAAACTCCACGACTCTTCATATGTAGAATATCTCGCCGTGCTCGCCTTTTATCACTTTCGCCGTCCGTGTTCACTACATATATAAAAATCACATTTTTATATTCTCTATTGTATAAAAATCATATTTTTATAACTACGCTATATGGATAAAAATTCTATTTTTACAACGGTATTCATATAATAAAGATTATATTTTTATATTCCACATATGATAAAAATCGTATTTTTTTAACTCACTACATATACAAAGATCAAATTTTTACTATCTATATAATATAATTCAAACTTTACTTTCATTTTAAAGATCTAACCTTTTTAACTTTTAAAAATATAATCTTTATATTTTTAAAAATGTAATCTTTATATCGATGAAAATCGAAACTTTTCATATTTAAAAATCTCACCTTTCCTATACCAAAAATACGATCTTTTTACTTATTCTTATCTTTTAAACAAATAAAGATCTCGCCTTTAATTAATTAAAAATCCCGCCTTTCATATTCAAAATCAAATCTTTACTTTTACTACGCCCTTTCACAAATTTAAAACAATGCCATGAATACATTTGTACAATGAAATGATTTAAAAATCATATTTTTATCCACCTAATAATTAAAAACGATAAAATAATTAAACAAGGAGGCTCACCGGCGTAGGGAGGTGGTAGTTTGTCGGAGGAGGCGGCTACAGGGCGTCGGCGGGGCTAGCAGGGGGTGGAGGAGGACGGGGCGAGGCTCAGGGGGGGGGGTGCGGCGGTTTTATTCAGAAGAAGAAGAAGGAGGAGAGAGAAACGCGAGAGGAGGTGGAGGGAGAGGGGGTTGGGTGAGTCGGCGGTGGTCAACGCCACCTGGGGGGGGGGGGGGGCGATGGAAGCGGCGGCGGTTCCCCCCCATCGCCCCTACCGTTCTGTTTTTTTTCTATTGAAATGATACGGGGGGGGGGGGCTGAGAGGAGATAAGGGGAGAGAGGGAGGGATTTTATATTTAATTATTTTAATTTCCAAAAAGCAACTTTTATTTTCGACCTCGAAACGAGACCCACCGCCTGTCGTCCATAGCTGATTACCCCCATTCCGAACACAATGGGATATGTATCGTAAGCCAGTTCAACCGTTTCGTTCAGTTTTCGTCAAAATCAACATATAACTCTATATATTGAATTTGAACGCACATTTCAATTTACCGAGGCCACATACTAACTAGAAAAATTCCCAAAAAATATTTTCTAGCTTCGTATCGACGATACGGTCCTAACAAAACTAGTTTCGTCAAATTCTGAGACCATTTGAAAAATGGCCAATTTCCAATCGATTAAAATCAACTAAAACTGGTCAAACGCGTTTTCCTTTGCCACGCTCACATATTGATTCAAATTTTTTTGAAAATTGGAATCTAGCAATAACTTGACATCACGGATCCAACAAAAGTGGTTTCGTCGAAATCCGAGGTCGTTTGCAAAATGGCTATTTTTAAGGGCCGAAATTCCATAGCGACTATTCTGAATTTTCA
Organism: Allium sativum; assembly: GCA_030737875.1. Taxonomy (NCBI): domain Eukaryota; kingdom Viridiplantae; phylum Streptophyta; class Magnoliopsida; order Asparagales; family Amaryllidaceae; genus Allium; species Allium sativum. The sequence goes on from CM060926.1 coordinate 397,843,480, forward strand.
ACTGGGCATATCTTTTGATTCCCGCTATGAAATTTCGATTTTTCGGATTCGTTGGAAAGATATTCTCATTTAGATCCTAATATTTTTGGCTTCACTAAAATCCGGTTTATTTTGCACCCGGTATGTTCAATTGAAATTTGAAATTTGAAATTTGAAATCGAATTATCGAACTACCGCGCCATTTTCAATTCCTTTTATAATTAAAATAAAATATTTATATTCTAACGACGATTCATATAACTATATACATTCAAATTCTATTCAAAATAAATTTCTCGTCGTTATTATTTAAAATAATTCATTTTAAATATTCAAAATTCATTAAAATTGCCAAAATAAAAATTTCAAATTGGCTCGCATTTCCGGGTTGTTACAATCTCCCCCACTTAAAACTTTTCGTCCCCAAAAAGGAACGAAGCCGAAATTTGTTTAGCTAATCAACTCAGTTTTCAATATTTTCGTTACGGCTTAAGTTCTTCAACTTTTCAGTTTCTAAGAACTTTTCAAATTTTTCAAAAATTTGGTTAACACCCTTTATTTTCGAAAATTTTCGCCATAACCTCCCCTGCACCGGGGACTTCGGGATATTTCATATAGCCTCCCATGGCCTTCTTCAATCCAAAAGAAAATGAAAAAGCCAAGCGGCTAGCCAATCAGCTCATAAAATCATCATCACCCAAACAAAACAGTAAATTATGGTAAACATGTACCTATTTGTCGGGCAAACAATTTTTATTCTTCTGCTCTAGCCTCCTTGCTATGACCTGTTCAATGTAAGTACATATATATGCAAGCAAATGCGACCAATTTTCAATACAATTCAATATTCGGTTCAATTAGGCTAAATGGTTCAAAATTTCAAACAAATAGACAAACAACACAACCAGCAATCAATTAGTTGATTAACGTTTCAAATTCATAATTTTGATATATATACAGAAAATCATGTTTTTGATGCCAAATCACAACAATAAATCTATCTAGTTTTGGTTCTCACACCAGTCTAATGGAAATATATAGATATCACACCTTCGAAACTCGAATATGAATACTGATGATGATGCACCATCACCAGAATCACCCCCGGGTGTCTAGAATGTGATTCTATATCTATCCAGTATATTAAAACTTCGAATATACGTTCATGACGCGTATACGCGAAATCTTTATATATTGGATTGTCCAAATTCAATATAAATAAATATTCAAATACGTATACTTGAATTTAACTTTCAAAACAAAATTGTTTTCATTTGAAAAATATACTCTTCACACTCGTTCTAGGATACTACTGATCCTATATCTAACGAGTCATTCTAATTGGATATTACTAATCCAATATCTGATGAATTCTTTCGTTCGGTTCTAATGTGTCTTGTTCTCGAGCTCTGTAAACCAAAGCTCTGATACCAAACTGTAGCGACCCGAACTTCCCCATCTCTGAAGAGAAGAGGAAGAACGAATTACCGTGAGTACAAGACAAACAGAACGCAGACAGAAGAACATTTCATTGTTTATTACAACAATTCCATCAGAATACAAGAATATACAGAGTATGAATAAATATTACACATTCGATGAATATCAGAGATTACAATAAATTACATAGCAGCGGAAAAACAATATAAAACACAACTGAAAGTAATACACGGATACAGAGCTTTCCGAGCATCGTTCCAACTGTAAATCAGGATCCTGTGAATATAAATCTGCAAAACCAAAACTACTAGATGCCCGTGTGGAAAATAAGGGCACCCAGAGTTTAGGTTAAAACAATAAACTCCAGGTCAGTCATGTGACTGGTGTGAGAACTAAAACAGTTATTAATCTTAATTTTAAAGTTCGGTAAATCAAGGGACCACGCCGTATAACACGGAATGGGTTTCCTCCCAAGAATACCAGTGCATAAAACAAACAACGCAATGTTAAATAAAGAAAAATGAAGCTATTATAAGACCCAGGTCCCATCACACAATGCAACGCAAGCCGGAGGATAGGGTTTTTAACTTATAATAGCCAAAGCATGCTTGATACGTTTAAAACACATTATTTTGATATTACTATAAGTGTATAGTGTCAAAACAATTTCAATCATAAATATCAATCATAGGCGGCATGAATGACCCATACCACTATGTCGCCATACTAGGTTCTACAAAAAAAACCGCAATATCACTTATTGGAAATTGGATTTCCGTCATGAGTCGAGGCAAGGGGCAAGCTCCTCTCCGATTCGAGACACTCTAGCAAATGTCTCAGGATCCCACTATGATCCTTTGGAACCTCCAAGGCCGGTCCTCTCTTACTTTTGAGGATTGGCAATTCCTGAACATACGTTTCCTGGTCCTATAGGACCTATATCTGAGGCGCCTCGCATTCCAACAACCACATAGGTGAAAAGTGTATAAATGTCAGCCAGTTTAAGCACTGACACCACCACTAGCTAGAAAGAAATGTCGTGCACTCCTTGGGTCCTTATCCCGTTTTTGACTCATACCGAGGTGTGAGGCTCGCGAATTCACGTTATACACAAAGCTACGCCACACAGACCGTGCTTTGATCATCAACCACAAGACTTTACTTTTCAACAGAAGCCTTGATCAATTTCCACTTACGCGTGCCACACTGGCAATTCACTCCATGCGACTGATGTCCATCGATATACAACCTCTGAGCTCGTATGTCTCAGAGAAGGGCGTTAAGCAAGAGAATAAATTCTCCATCGCCAAACAGATGTATATTTAACAGAGATCAATCAACACAAAATAAAATCCAATGTCAGACACACAGTCCATTTACAAGTTCGTTCTGGGTCTGAACGAAACCGGAGGCACTTTCCTCGCATATCCATCGATCTCCAAGCACGTCTGGACGACCACCAACTGTTTCTCTCCTCTTGGGTGTACAGCCCAATCGAGGTCATCAGCAATCACCCAAATGATGTGAAGACTTCTGGTCTTCAACCACCGTCTTCATCTTCGACTTATCGCCGAATCGGCTATTCAGAATGGGTATAAACCCGGCCTTTCCGAATAACCCGCGTATATAATAAACAAATGTTACACAAACACAACATACGCCTCATTCCAATTCAGAATATTCTTTTATTCAGAAAATCACATTCTTAGGGAAAGGTTCCCATTAATTTTATCAAAGATAAATTCTTCTAAATTTATTCTTTAATCTTCCTTTGGATATCATTTCAAACCATATTATGGTTTTCCAACCTAGTCGGGATTAGTGAACCACACCGAAGTAATTATTTATTTTATTTCCCAATCCCAACCTATTCATCCCCTGGAGCAAGACTAGTAATACTGCATATCTAACACCACGGTGTTATCGGTAAACTTAATTACCATTTCATGTTCAAATCTAATTAAAGATTTAACTATCGCTTTGGAGCAAAACTAGTGGTACTCCATTCTCGATCACCTTTCAGATTTGATAATTTAAATTATCAATTCACATTTCAATCTAATTAAAGATTCATTAAAACTCCACTTAGTTTGAATCTTTTCAAAAACCAATATCCTGTCTTTAACTGGGTTAAAGAACCAATGTCATCTAAAACACGATTCACGATAAACCCAAGAACCAATTCAAATTCAATTCCAATTAAACATTATTTAATTGGTACACTTCATTAAATCTAAATAGAAAGATTTAATCTTTTTCTCAACTGGGCTTAAGAACAGTGTTAATGAAGACACCATTCACGACAAACCCAAATCACATTTGATATTAAATACAAGGCTCTGAATAGAAAATATATCGGCTTATATTCAATATCAAATTCTACGACCAACAAATATCGTATTGGAAATAATAATATAAATATATCTTTCAAATTTCCATAACAATATCTGTATAATCACGAAATTCAACATCAAAATATTCCAAAGCCAATTTCGATTCAAATCCATTTCCAATTTTTATATATTGGAAATCCTGGTTATTTTCAAAACCATTTCAAATTCAATTTATTTATTTCAAAAATAAATTGATTTTAATTCTAGTTCAAAACTAGTTCATTTCGATAAAAATCTATTTTTATCTTTTCAAATATGGAGTTTTTCATCCCAGTTCTTTTCAAATCATTTCTTATGATTTTACACAAATTATTATTATTTTTAATAATTTTATCAAGGCCCATACAGTCGATTTCCACCAATGGCCATCGAACTGCACTTACAGCGACCTTTTTCAATTTTGATTTGGACATAATTCTAAATCCAACCATTAGATTTCAAATTTCTAATATTTATTGGAAAGCTCTTTTCGATACGAACCCAACGGTTCCGGTTTTAGGAGAATCCAACGGCCGGATCTCCCGCAACATCAATTCAAAGTCAATGGTCGAAATTCACGAACTGCCGCAGCGCGATGCGTTCTATTCAAGCCATTATATATATAATATATATATTATATGTATTTTGTCGATTTCCTTTTAAAACGTATTTTATAAATCGTTTTAAATTCGTTTTCGAAACGATTTCAACTTCATATTCAATTTCGAATCGAAATTGAATATTCCACATCATCGATATACAAATGATAATATTTTCAAAACGTTATATTTTGAAATCACTTCTTTTTCTATATTCATTATAAAATGAATATAATCGATATAAATATCGCTCACGTCAAAAGGGCGCAACTCTAATCAACACGGCTTTATATATTTCAATAAATTCGTTATTCTATTAAACAAATGAATATTTATTCTATTCAACACATGAATATATATTTCTTTCAACACATGAATATTCTCAACACATGACCACTGTCAACACATGACTATTTATTCTATTCAACACATGTATTTTCTTTTATAATATTATTTATTTCCCAATTGGAATGAGGTCCAATCAATTACCATATAATGTTAATTATATGGATTCCATACAACACATGTATATAATAACAACGATAAATAATCAACCATCATCCAAAGTGCACGACACAACTGCATAAGCATTAAAAATGAATATTTAACGCTTACACAGCCTGTCAATCAAACGACCGACAAATCACTAAACAATTAGGATTAGTGTACGCCAAATATCATCACAACACCCGTGTGGGGTTTCAAATCAACAAACACTTATTTTTATTCATTCACATACCCGTTAAAAATTATATTTTTAACGATAAAATATTTTTAACTATATAAATATTTTATTTCCTTCCACATCACACAATCAATTTTCACCACAACAAACAATCAAACATACAAGCCATCCATGGTCTGTGGACGACGGGTGTTGCTAAGCACCATCTGCATCCTAGTATATATTTTAACTAGAAAAGAAAATTTAAAGTGAGAAGTTCTCACCGACTAACTAAACCAAACTCCATGACTCTTCATATGTAGAATATCTCGCCGTGCTCGCCTTTTATCACTTTCGCCGTCCGTGTTCGCTGCATATATAAAAATCACATTTTTATAACTACGCTATATGGATAAAAATTCTATTTTTACAACAGTATTCATATAATAAAGATTATATTTTTATATTCCACATATGATAAAAATCTTATTTTTTTAACTCGCTACATATACAAAGATCAAATTTTACTATCTATATAATATAATTCAAACTTTACTTTCATTTTAAAGATCTAACCTTTTTAACTTTTAAAAATATAATCTTTATATTTTTTAAAATGTAATCTTTATATCGATGAAAATCGAAACTTTTCATATTTAAAAATCTCACCTTTCCTATACCAAAAATACGATCTTTTTACTTATTCTTATCTTTTAAACAAATAAAGATCTCGCCTTTAATTAATTAAAAATCCCGCCTTTCATATTCAAAATCAAATCTTTACTTTTACTACGCCCTTTCACAAATTTAAAACATTGCGATAATACTTTCGTACAATGAAATGATTTAAAAATCATATTTTTATCCACCTAATAAATAAAAACGATAAAATAATTAAACAAAAAGGCTCACCGGCGTAGGGAGGTGGTAGTTTGTCGGAGGAGGCGGCTACAGGGCGTCGGCGGGGCCAGCAGAGGGTGGAGGAGGTCGGGGCGAGGATCAGGGGGGGTGCGGCGGTTTTATTCAGAAGAAGAAGAAGGAGGAGAGAGAAACTGTAACACCCTACGTCCGTTCATGTCACTCACAAATGGAATGCATTTCCATGGAGGTTATAAGTGAATATAGAACAGAAAAATTACAACAAGACAGATAGTAAATAGTACTTGGAAATCAAAAACTTCATTTTATTGCAGTGGAAATTAAACATGTTTGTTACATCATAAAACCATAGATCATAACCAAGTACAATATCCATCTTCATAAAAACAAAATACATAATCCCATTACATAAATACCATTAAAAAGATAACAAACTGGACTTTACTTCAACGGTCCAAGCTTTCCAAAGAGAGATGAAGCAATTCAATCAAACTCCACTAGAGCTGGGCCCAACCTGAGGACCTGGAGGGGGAAAAAGGATAGAAATAGAGGGGGTCAGACATAAAGTCTGGCGAGTATGATAATTCTAACAATACTATTATCAAAATAACTAGGCTAACGCATAAGCTAGAAGACAAGTAAATGTCTATGAACTCTTAGGAAGATAAAGATAGCGTTTAAGATAACGTTAAAGATAACGGTAAAGGCACACCTAATTACTAACGAATGATTACTACACTGCACCGCACATTACTACACTGCACCACACCAGTCACCCTATTGTTTGATCCCACTTGCTTCACACAGAAACTTTATAAATAGCCTTACGTACCCCTAGCTGACTACATATGTGCCGTCTGCCCCTATCTCCACTAGGTGTACCCCACCACTTTCGATCGGCTCCCTACTCGTAGATACCCGTGCTGGCCCCACAGTGGGGTGTATCACTCCCCTAAAGTGGCAACCCAATACAACTTGAGAATGCACGGCTTATACCTACATGATGCAACAACGTCTTACCTACCAGCCCGGGTCCACACACGCATACGAAACTCGTTGGACTTGCGTTGCCACCGCTCCTCGTTTTGGCCTCTTACAGTCGAACCCAGCATGCGTGTCCCGTCCTCGACTTGGATCGAGCCCACAAAGATACGTTTGGGATACTGGTCGAAATGGGCCCCCACAAGCTACCCACCTAAGCTTGTCACTGGTATATCCCACTTAACCCTCTTAGTCATGTTCATTTACATGTGTGTTTGGTTAAGTCTTACTAATCGTATTTCACATGCCACTAAGGGCACCCCCTAGATTCCTCATGCCACCCAAGGCACCTACTTAACCCCGATGTCCCACCTTACATGTTTATCTGGTTAAGTATTTCTTAATTCATTCAGGCCATAACCTCATAAAGACCTCTCACATTAGACTGGCATTTGTGCCAGCTGGATTTGCCGGGCGGGTCCGGGTAGTCTTACACCATAAAAGAGCTAACCTCGTGTGTTTACAACTGTTATGCTTTAGTTTAGGCCTAGGACCTCTCACATTGGGCTGACATTTGTGACCACTAGATTTGCCGGGCGGGTCCGGGCGGGTTTACGTCACAAACGAGTCCAACCTCGTGTCCTAAGCATTGATTAACACTTAAAATCTTTTACCCCACTTTTAATAATTCCCTATTCAAATTATTAATTAAGTCAACTTTTAATGATGTCCATAATTGGCTCAATTATGGCCATCCACTTATGGCATGCAAAATCATATCAATTGCACCCCAACTTTTTAATATTAAATCCTTAATATTACCCCTACCCCACGTTTATACGTTCGCTTATTCAACGCATAATATAGGCTAGACTTGTATAGTCTAACACCTAGCACAAAGATAAATTATCACAACATATAGACAATTAAAATAAATCTAATCATAATAGGGGTGAAACTTGCATAAACTACACATGTTAAGGATCAAAAGGTGTCAACTTGTTAAATGTCTCAATTTACATGATATGATCATAGCCCAAATCTATACATAAACTTGCATATGGGGTTTTTAGGCAACATAATGATGGTGTGAACTAGCATAGGATATCACATATGTCATAGCATAATTCTAGATGTCATAATAGATGTCTTGGCATATGTTCATAACTTTTCTAATCAATCTAACTTGCATATGTGACTTGTCATATAGATCAACATAACCAAAACATAATGATTTAATTAATATGAACTAATTAGCATAGATGGTAACATCATGGCCTTTTTAACATGTATGATTCATCACAACTTAGCATAGAAACTTTCAACATACATAACATCATCATAGCATGATTTACAACATATAAGATATCATCATCACATAACATTGGATTTACAATATACATGATAGCAAAAGGGGTTTACAACAACATATATGATAATTCACATCATCTACTCATAATCCATTCATAACTCAACCTAATTAAAATGATAATAATCTTGTTAAGATCATCATACTCACAATTTAGAGAAGAAAAGAGAGAGTTTTGCTTTACTTTAGGGTTGAGAGAACTAGAATTGAATTTGCTTTTCTTCTTTCTTAGTTGGCGGTGGCTCCATTGATTTCCATGGCGACGGTAACTATTCTATTTTAATTAGGTTTAGGGTTAGCATTAGGATGTATTTATAGGTGTAGGAAGTTATTTAGGACCATTAGATTAACCCTGAACCATGAGAACCAATCAAATGCAAAATCTGCATTTGAGCGAATCGGCCCACGGGTTGACAGCCAAACACCCTGGATTAACCCCTAGTCGACCCAGCAGAGCTTGGGTCGACCTCAAAAATGGGCCGGTTCGGTTATTTCCCCTTCCAATTCGCTGTTTTGAACTTTTTCGCATATTTATTTATTTAATTTTTAATTTATATATATATATATATATCAGTATATATATTTCTCTGCGCAACCCATTTCACTTAATTCTTTTCTAAAAATTAAGTATACTTTAATTTGTGAATTTTAATGTTATAAAATTACGGGGTGTTACATTCTCCCCTCCTTAAAGGATTTCGTCCCCGAAATCTCCAAGTCAAGAAGAATGTATATCCTACCATCTAATCGTCCATCTACTCAACCATCAAACACCAGCATCCATTGTCCTTAAAAGACTTCTAATGCTTTAATGTTTATATGCACAGTGTGTGTATATGTCCATATCTAATGCAAAATTAGGTGATTCAGTCGACCTCCTTAGTGCAATTCATGATAGTGCCATGCGTCCAATATGTATGCAAAAGATTCCTAATGATACATATTAATTCTATATGCGTGCACAACCATCCACCCGAATGCAGCAACTATATGATAATACAACCATTATATATCCATTTTACTAAATACATCCATATATATGCAATATGTAACAACCCGAATTTTAAACAACGTGTTAAGACAATTACCAAGGCAGAATTAAATTATAAAATCTGAATCAGGATAAACGGGTTGCGCCATTGCGTTCGTCTCGGAAAAATACGCGAAATAGAGTCCGAAATTTCGTAAATCGGAGTCCGTATGACCCAGTTAAGGCCCAACGAAGTTTCACGAAAATTCAAATCCGAAAACAGATTTGAAATTCAGCCCAAAAAGAGAGGCGGGAAAATTCCCGCCAGACACTCAGGGTCGACACCCATGTCGACATGGGTGTCGACCCCTGGGTCGACCCCCCCTTGTAGAACCCCGACCTGGTGCACCTGCTTGTCATGTTGGCTCAGTTTTGGAGGCTTGTGACGATTTTGGATGGCTTGGATTCGATCTAGGGTTAATCCTATGGCCTAAAATGCTCCTAAACTCTATAAAAAGACCCTAACCCCCTCACCTAAATTACTCAAACTCTCTCATGCCACGAAGTGCTGCCCAAATGCCAAGTGATCATGGCCTCCATCTCCAACTCCAAGAGACTATGCATGCAAATTGGATCCAAATCGAAAGGTGCAAGCTTGCTACACCAAATCGAGGCTCGATCAACGTTGCTACGGCGATTTCATGACGGTTCTTCATCAAATGTGAAGCGACCCGAACTTCCCCGGTCTCCGAAGAGATGAGAAAGAACGAATTTCTGTGAGGACAAGACAAATCAGAACGCAGACGGGAGAACATTTCATTGTTATTACAACAATTCCATCAGAATACAAGAATATACAGAGTATGATTGATTAAATTACATTCAAATAAATATCAGAAATTAAAATAAATTACATAGCAGCGGAAAATAATACAAAGCACAACTGAAGGTGATATACGGATACAGAGCTTTCCGGATATCATTCCAGCTGTAAACCAGGATCCTGTGAATATAAATCTGCAAAACCAAAACTACTAGCTGCCCGTGCGGAAAATTGGGGCACCCAGAGTTTAGGTTAAAACAATAAACTCCAGGTCAGTCATGTGACTGGTGTGAGAACTAAAACAGTTATTTAAAGCTTTACTTTAAAAGAGGGTAATTCAAGGGACCACGCCGTATAACACGGAACGGGTTTCCTCCCAAGAATACCAGTGCATAGAATAAACAACGCAATGCTTTTTCAAAAATGAAGCTATTATAAGACCCAGGTCCCATCACACAATGCAACGCAAGCCAGAGGATAGGGTTTTCCCTTATAATAGCCAAACATGCTTGGTACGTTTAAAACAAATTATTTGATACTATAATAAGTGTATAGTGTCGAAACAATTTCAATCATAAATATAAATCATAGACGACATGGGTACCATATATCATGTCGCCATACTAGTTCTACAATTAAAACCGCAACACACGTATTGGAAATTGGATTTCCATCATGGTGGCTCCTGATTCGAAAGATCGATCGCGTAATGCAATTCACCATGGCTTACGTCCCAACAAGAGAAAACACCGTCTGCACATCCCCACATTTGGGACCAGAGCACCACCGCGGCTTACGTCCCAGTGAGAGAAAACACCGCCTACTCTGTATATCCCTGAGCACTAGGCTCATCTCGGTCGACCGAATCCACGACACCACTAAGGTGCCCATCCACGAAAAAGCATACTGATCAAACCATCAGTTTACCACCATACCGGGGTGTGAGGCTCGCGGATCGACGCTATACACAAAGCCATGCTATATCAGCTGCGCTTTGATCATCAACCACCAAACTTTGCTTTTCAACAAAAGTCCGGATCACTGCATCTCAGCATGCCACACTATCAATCCATATCGTACCACTGATTTCTGCCAATATATAACCTCTGAGCTCATATGTCTCAGAGAAGGGCGTTAAGCAAGAGAATAAATTCTCCGCTGCCAAACAGATATATATTTAGCAGAGATCAACAAATACAATATAAAGGAATACAGTGTTAGACACACCATCCATTTACAAGTCCGTTCTAGGTCTGAACGAAACCGGAGGCACTCTCCTCGCATATCCATCCATCTCCAAGTACGTCTGGACGACCACCAACTATTTCCATCCTCTTGGGTGTACAACCCAATCAGGATCGTCAGTAATTATCCAAACAATGTGAAGACTTCCGGCCTTCAACCACCGTCTTCATCTTCGACATATCGTCGAATCGGTTATTCAGAATGGGAATAAACCCGGCCTCTCCGAACAACCCGCGTATATTAAAAATAAATGTTACACAAACACAACATATGCCTCATTCCAATTCAGAATATACTTTTATTCACAAAATCACATTCTTAGGGAAAGGTTCCCATTAATTTTATCCAAGATAAATTCTTTAAAATTTATCCTTTAATCTTCCTTTGGATGTCGTTTCAAAACCAGATTATGGTTTTCTAAACTAGTCGAGATTAGTGAACCACACCGAAGTAATTATTTATTTTATTTCCCAATCCCAACCTATTCATCCCATGAAGCAAAACTGGTAATACTCCATATCTAACACCACGGTGTTATCGGTAAAATTAATTACCATTTCACGTTCAAATCTAATTAAAGATTTAACTATCGCTTTGGAGCAAAACTGGCGATACTCCATTCTCGCTCATTTTCCAAATTTGATAATTTAAATTATCAATTCACATTTCAATCCAATTGCAGATTCATTAAAACTCCTTTTACTGGGTTAAAGAACTAATGTCGTTTAAAACACAGTTCACGACAAACCCAAATCACATTCTATTGATTATCGGGTTAAAGAACTAGTGTTATTAAAACACAGTTCACGATAAACCCATTTCAAATCCAATCAAATATATTAGAAATTCCGATTATTTAAAACCCCTTTTTAAATCTAATTTATTTATTTAAAAATAATTGGGTTTTAAATTTAGTTCAAACTAGTTCATTTCGATAGAAATCTATTTTTATCTTTTCAAATATGGAGTTTTTCATCCCAATTTTTCCCAAATCATTTCTTATGATTTTACACAAATTATTACTATTTTTAATAATTTTATCAAGGCCCGTACAGTCGATTTCCATCAACGGCCATCGAACTGCACTTACAGCGACCTTTTCCAAACTTGATTTGGACGTATCTCCAAATCCAACCGTTAGATTTCAAATTTCTAATATTCGTCAGAAGCTCTTTTCGATACGAACCCAACGGTTCCGGTTTTAGGAGAATCCGACGGTCGGATCTCCCGTAATATCCGTTCGAACTTAATGGTCGAAATTCGCGAACTGCCGCGGCGTGGCGCGTTCTATTCAGGCCATTATATTATATATATAATATATATAATATATATTTCGTCGATTACTATTTAAAACGAATTTTATAAATAGTTTTGAATTCGTTTCAAAAACAATTTCAACCTTTATTTCAAATTCAAATCAAAATTGAATTTTCTATTATAAACCCTTTTTACTTTCATTTCTATTTGATTTTAATTCAAATCGATTTTAATTCGATTCGAATTCATTTTCTTTTCAATTCAATTCAATTCGAATTCGTTTTCTTTTCAATTCAATTCAAAATCGTTTTCCTATTTAATTCAAATTAAATTCATTTTCTAATCAAATCAAATTCAATCCATTTTCTATTCAAATCAAATTCAATTCATTTTCTATTCAAATCAAATTCGTTATATATTCAATTCGAATTCGTTTTCTATTCAATTCAAATTCAATTCATTTTCTAATCAAATCAAATTCGTTATATATTCAATTCGAATTCGTTTTCTATTTAATTCAAATTCAATTCATTTTCTAATCAAATCAAATTCGTTATATATTCAATTCGAATTCGTTTTCTATTCAATTCAAATTCAATTCATTTTCTATTCAAATCAAATTCAATCCATTTTCTATTCAAATCAAATTCAATCCATTTTCTATTCAAATCAAATTCGTTATATATTCAATTCGAATTCGTTTTCTATTCAATTTAATTCAAATTTCATTTCAAAATATTCGATTTTGAAATCACTTTTCAATATTCATTTTAAAATGAATAAAATCGATATAAATATCGTTCACGTCAAAATGGCGTCAATCTAATCAACACGACTTCATATATTTCTATTTTCAAATATTTTATTTGAAATATTTCTTTTTCAAATATTTCCTTTTCAAATATTTCTATTTCAAATATTTCTATTATTAAAATATTTCGTTCAACACATGACTAATCTCAACGGATGAGTACTGTCAACACATGAACCTTTATTTTATATTGATAAAGATGTAAATTTTATTATTAAAATATTTTGTTCAACACATGACTAATCTCAACGGATGAGTACTGTCAACAAATGAACCTTTATTTTATATTGATAAAGATGTAAATTTTATTATTAAAATATTTCGTTCAACAAATGACTAATCTCAACGGATGAGTACTGTCAACACATGAACCTTTATTTTATATTATTCTTTATTTTCTAACTTGGAAGGAGGCCCAATCAATCACCATATAATGTTAATTATATGGATTTCCATACATCCCACGTATATAATAGCATTGAAAAATAATCAACCATCAACCAAAGTGCACTACACTGTATAAGCATCAAATATAGATATCTAACGCTTATAACAGCCTGTCAATCAATCGATCGACATATTTAATCAATTAGGATGAGTGAACTTCAAATTTCATCCCAACACCCGTGTGGGGTTTCAAGCAATCAAACACAGATTTTAGTTGTGCAGTTGGGCAATGTGTAAAATTTATCGACCCAATCAATATCAGTCAAATCAGTGTATATAAACAAATCGGCCGATTTGTTTATAGATATTTATTTATTCACTTTCACGTTAAAAATTATATTTTTAATGACCAAATTATTTTATTCAACTTATGAATGTTCTATTCAGTTCATTTATTCAATAAAATGATATTCTTATTTTTCTAACATATTTTAGAAAATTTCGGCGGCATAACGACACGATACTAGAAACGGGACGAGGCCTAGCCTTATCCCCGGTCTAGTGAAGGCCCACGCCATTCACACATCAATCAAATTAATTTCATTTCACCAAACAATTCAATCCAAACCAAATAATCTAACCAACTACACAATCAAACAATTTAACAAACAAGCCATCCATGGTCTGTGGATGACGGGTGTCGGGTGCTACTAAACACCGTCTGCATCCTAGTATATATATATATATATATATATAACTAGAAAAAGGAATTGAAGAGTGAGAAGTTCTCACCGATAGCTATCCAATACCACGACTCTTCATTTATAGAAATCTTCATCGTTATCGTATCTTTGTCATCTTCGTTGCCCGTAGCCACTACATATATAAAAATTGAATTTTTACTTCGCTATTCAATATATAAAAATCGAATTTTTACTTTGCCATTCAATATATAAAAATCGAATTTTTACTTTGCTATTCTATATATAAAAATCGAATTTTTACTTTTCCATTCTATATATAAAAATCGAATTTTTACTTTGCCATTCTATATATAAAAATCGAATTTTTACTTTGCTACTCAATATATAAAAATCTTATCATTATATTTTGTTTTCTAAAACAAAATATAATTTTCTTTTTCTAAACAAAGTATATTTTTCCTTTCAAAACATATGTATATTTTCTCTTTTCAAAACAATGTTTTTAAAACAAAGTCATTTCATAAAAAAAATTATATTTTTAACCTATGTTATTCATTTCATATAAAAACTGAAAATAAAATCATTGTTATTTATTTATAAAAATCTGTAAATAAAAACAATGTTATTTAAATTTAAAATCAGTTAAACTAAAGTAAATAAAATCTCACCGTATATCGTTTTAAACCTGGAACCGCCGTTCGACTCCAACTTGACGTCGCTGCCGTCAGTCTGGGCTACCAGAGGTCCGACCAACTACTCCAGCTTCTCCGTGCTCCCACGCCGCGCCGCCACCTGAAGTGGCTCCCCTCAATTCGCCGCCGCCAGCTTGAACTCGGAGCTTCCCCCAAAACTCTTCGCGCACGATTGCTGCCACCACCGGCCACTAGGAAGTCGCGGACCACCCTAGGAAGCTGCGCCGCCCTTAGATGAACCATCTTCCTCCGAAACCCCCTACCCCTCGACATCGATCCTGGCCAGAGATGGTTGAAGAAGCTTCGAACGAAATAAATCGTTCGTTCGAATATGGGGGCGCGATATTAGGTTTGACCACGGTCTGTGTTTGACCAATTAAAACCTAGGGTTTAGCCAATAGGGTATGATATAGGAAAATAAAATAATATTATTTAATTCAGACATTGCTTCTTAATGAGGTTTTTACGTCCGGACTCCACATCCAACCCAACGACTATCGCTCCTAGCTAAATACCCCCATACCGAACATAATGGGATATGTTTCGTTAGCCAATTTTATCGTTTCGATTTGTTTTGATTAAAATTAAAATATAATTCAATATATATTGTAACACCTCACACCCGCTACGGTCACTCACTAAGGGAATGCCATAACATCGGTGGAGTATTTTAAGTGAATATAGAACAGAAAAATTACAACAAGACAGATATAAGTAATACTTGAGAATTTAAAACATCATTTCATTGCAGCGGAAAGTAAAACATGTTTGGTTACACCAAAACCATAAACAAGAGTCAAGTACATAATATCCATCCTGATAAAACAAAAGTACATAATCCCACTACATAACTTAATAGCCATAATAGAAAAGATAAACTGAGCTTTACATCCACGGTCCAAGCTCCAAAAGAGAGATAAAGCAGTCTGATCAAAGCCCACTAGTGCTAGGCCTACTCTGATAACCTGAGGGTTGGGAAAAAAGATAAAAACAACGGGGTCAGACATAAGTCTGAGCGAGTCCTATAACTTTAACAATCCAATCATTAAAGTAACCAGAGTTAGACATAAGCTTGATATATGGTAACGACTGGGGATAAATGGCTACACTAAGCAGCCAACAAGACTTAGGATGAACTAAGATAACCGTAAAGACGCGCCTATCCACCCAAGGATAATTACTATATTGCACTACCCCAGATCTACCCACCCAAGGGTAATTCCTACACTGCACCACACCAGTTCTACCCACCAAGGGTAATTCCTACTTAAAGGTTGATCCCACTAAGTGTACTTAGTAATTTTACCCAGTAGTTTCTTGTACCCCTAGCTGACTACATAGGTGCCGTCTGCCCCTATCTCCGCTAGGTGTACCCACTACTCCCAAGCGATCGGCTCCCTACCGTAGATACCCGTGCTGGCCCCACAATGGGGTGTATCACTCCCCAAAGTGGCAACCCGATACAACAAATGGTGCACGGCTTATATCTACACGATGCAACAATGTCTTACCTACCAGCCCGGGTCCACACACGCATATGAAACCCGTTGGACTCGCGTTGCCACTGCTACCCCGTTTTGGCCTCTTATAGTCAAGCCCAATATGCGTGTCCCGTCCTCGACTTGGGTCGAGCCCACAAAGATACGTTTGGGATATTGGTTGAAATGGGCCCCCACAAGCTACCCACCTAAGCTTGTCATTTCTAGTGAATCCCACTTAACCCTTTAACCATGTCCACTTACATGTTATAAATTTTGGTTAAGTCATTTAATCATACTTTAATTGCCACACAAGGCACCCACTAGATTTCCACATGCCACCCAAGGCACTTACTTGATTCCCACATGCCACCCAAGGCACTTACTTAACCCTTTAATCATGTTTAATTACATGTTCCGCTTTGGTTAAGTATTCTAATCGTATTTTCTATTGCCACCCAAGGCAACCCACTAGTTTCCTCATGCCACCCAAGGCACCCCCACTAGTTACTACATGCCACCCAAGGCACCCACTTAACCCCTCATGCCTCACTACATGCTAATTTGGTTAAGTGTTTCTTAATTAATTAAGATCGTAACCTTTGTAAAGACCTCTCACATTAGACTGTCTTTTATGGCAGCTGGATATGGCGGTTGGTTCCGGGCAGCCTTACACCATAACAGAGTCTAACCTCGTATCTTTACACTTGTCACGTATTTAGTTTATGACTAAGACCTCTCACATTGGGCCAATCATTTGTAGCCGCTGGATTTGCCGATCAGTTCCGGGCAGTCTTATGCTACAAAAAGGGTCCAACCTCGTGTCTTAGTAGATTAATTACACCTAATTAAATTCCCCCATAATTTGTATTAATTATCCCTAATTAATTACAAATATTTAAGAATATGGGTAGACCTATCTCAATAGGTAAATTCCCAATTCCATAATATGGGTAGACCTAACTTAATAGGTAAATTCCCAATTATGTCCATCCACTTTATGGTATGTTTAATCATACCCACTTCACACAATTTTATGTGTTCATTAATTTTTACCCCATCGTCCCCACGTAAATACGTTAACATGACATACTTCAAAAGAGAAGATTCATCATACACACAATGGGTTCAACTTAGCATATCATTAGCATTATCATGGGTTTAAAAGGTGTCAACTTGCATATATGACCATAAACCCAACTTGCATAAATAACCAACCCAAACTTGCATGAATCACATATGTCATAAAGATTGTAACTTGCATAAATGTTCATGTCATAGACCTATCATAAAGGTGTCAACTTGCATACATGTCATAGGTCTAAAAGGGATGAACTTGCACATGTACTTATGTCATACAAAGGGGTAAACTTGCATAGCATGTCACATGTTAACTTGCATATAACCAAACACATAACTTGCATAACATGTTACATATGAACTTGCATATAATCATGCACATAACTTGCATATAACCAAACACATAACTTGCATAACATGTTACATATGAACTTGCATATAATCATGCACATAACTTGCATTACATGTTACATATGAACTTGCATATGTATGTATGACATACAAAGGTAAACTCGCATATGTTATGCATATCACTAATCCAAACAACTTGCATATATTATGCATATTATAGATCCAAACTCATAGGTTAAACTTGCATGTCATGTCACTTATTTCACACATGATTCTAGCATAAAACCAAGCATTTAACTTGCATAAAACCAAACACTTAGCATGCATAAAACCGAATACTTAGCATGCATAAAACCCACCACTTAACATGCATAAACCCAAACACTTAACTTGCATAAACATAGTGTCATCATGAATAAGTGTTAAACATAGTGATTAGCAAACTAGCATCATAACATATGACCTAAAACCCATTGATCCGCAAGCAAAACCATATGATCTCATCACATCTCATATACTTAGTTTAGCAATTGGTTATTAAAGTGATAGAAACTCACAAACTCCAAGATTAGCTCCTTAGATAGTTGCTAGAGTTGAAGTAGAGGTGGATTAGTAGTTGATTAGCTTGCAATCCTCTTCTCTAATTAGTGGAGGCTCCTTCTAAGTTGCATTTTGGCGGCATGATGGCATAGATTCTATTTTTAGTATGGATTAGGGTAG
This sequence comes from Allium sativum, assembly GCA_030737875.1. Classification (NCBI taxonomy): domain Eukaryota; kingdom Viridiplantae; phylum Streptophyta; class Magnoliopsida; order Asparagales; family Amaryllidaceae; genus Allium; species Allium sativum. Next base: position 397,862,281 of record CM060926.1, read on the forward strand.
TCTTAGGGTGTATTTATAGGATTAGGTTGTGTTTTAGACCCTTAGATTAACCCTAGGTTAGTTTAGGTCCGTCAGATTTCGTCCCAAGCCCTCCAACCCAGCCCAAAACTCAACCAGGTGCACCTAGGCCAGAATCAGCCGACAGGGCAAGTCGACAGCCCTGTCGACTGCCAAGTCGACAGGCAAGTCGACAGCCCTGTCGACAGCCAAGTCGACTTGGCCGGGCGGGAGTTTTCCCGCCTGGCCCCCATTTCTGCATGTTTCGAAATTCAAATTTCCGAAAACTTCTTTGGGCCTTAACCGGGTCATACGGACTCCGATTTACAAAATTTCGGACTCTATTTCGCGTATTTTTCCGAGACGAACACAATGACGTAATCCGTTTCCCCTGATTCTCAAATCTGAGATTATTAATTCTGTAATTAGTGAATATCAGTGTTAACTGAAATTCGGGGTGTTACATTCTCCCCTCCTTAAAGGATTTCGTCCCCGAAATCTCTAAGCTAAGGAGAATGCATATCCTACCATCCAAACAACCATCTACTCAATCCATCAACCACGGGCATCCATTGTCCTTAAAACAATTTCTAATGATGTATGAGCATATGCAAAAAGTGTGTGTATATGTTCCCTATCTAATGTATGAACATATGCAAACCATGATAGTGCCATGCATCCATTATGTATGCGAGAGAACCCTATCGACACATACAATATCTACATGAGTGCACAATCATTCACCAAAATGCATCATCCATATGATAACACAATTATACATCCATAAATATAGCTACCTACACACAATTATATGCAATATGCAATATGAAGTGATTGAGCCGATCTTGTGTCTAGAGTGTGTATATATGCATCCACGAGCAACCACTAGCAACCACTTGCATCCACATGCATCCATCAAACATAACATGTCTCAAAAACATGTTTCAACCATAGGTTTACCCTATCTAAAGGTCAAAGGTACTAATGAGAGGACATACTAAAGATAAGATAAGCACTAGACAAACGATAAAGGAGACGTTTAAAGGACATACCCTAAAAAAGGAATGGGTATAACGAACGCATCTTCGCTTCTGTCTCCCAAGTAGCATTGCTCTCACCTTCTCCCCTTTTCACTTTGACTAGTCGAACCTCTCTGTTTCTCAACTTCCTAATCTCTGACCCAAGGATGCGGGTAGGAGCTCGTCGAATAGTCGCATCACGCTCTATCTCTACTTCTCTAAGCAAGCCCGGCTCTACCACCTCTGCGGTCTCATGTAGGCACTTCCTCAAATGTGACACATGGAATACATCATGTACACCACTAAGTCTGTCGGGCAACTCCACTCTATAGGCCATCTGTCCAATCCTTTCCTTAATAGGAAACGGTCCAACAAACCTTGGTGCTAACTTTCCAACAGATCCAAAGCGAACCACATTCCGTAACGGAGATACTTTGACAAAGATCATGTCCCCAACATCAAACTCAAGCTCTGTTCTCCTCTTGTCCGCATAAGATTTATGTCTGTCTTGCGCCGCTTTCATCCTTCTTCGAATCAAATCAATCTTTTCCGAAGTCTTCCTAACCATATCGGGCCCAAGCAAGATCTTATCCGTAGATTCCCACCAACATGTAGGTGATCGACAAGGCCTTCCATAAAGAGCTTCGAAAGGAGCCATGCCAATACTAGACTGAAAGCTGTTATTATATGCGAACTCCACCAATGGAAGATGCTCTTCCCATGTACCTCCAAAATCCAAGATACATAGCCTTAAAAGGTCTTCTAAAATACGATTCACCCTCTCAGTCTGGCCGTCCGTCTGAGGATGATATGCAGTGCTCAAACACAACTGAGTCCCTACCGCCTCTTGCAAACTCTTCCAAAACTCGCTAGTGAAGATAGGATCTCGATCACTCACTATGCTGTAAGGTACACCATGCAATCTAATAATCTCTCGAATGTAAACTGAAGCTAGCCATGGAGCAGTTCTCTTACTCTTCACGGGTATAAAATGGGCGCTCTTAGTAAGTCTGTCTACCACAACCCAAATTCCCGTATTACCCTTCCTCAACCTCGGTAATCCATTGAGACACTATCCCACTTCCATAGCGGAACCTCCAATGGGTGAAGCAACCCACCGGGTTTCTTCTGCTCCGCTTTCACTTGCTAGCACACCAAGCATCTAGCGACATACTCGACCACATCTTTCTTCATACCGGCCCAAAAGAAAACTCGCTTCATGTCTTGGTACATCTTGTCCCTACCGGGATGAATGGTCATCTTCGAACGATGTGCATCATCAAGTATAGCCTTCCTCAAACCCTCGCCTTGCGGTACACAAAGTCTACCGTCTCTACGCAACCACCCCTTACCATCTAGGGTGTACCTACTCAAATGGCTGGACGACTCCCCCTCCTCATGAGCTTCTCTACTAACTCAACCAACTGTGGGTCGTCTCGCTGTGCTCCGCCAATCCGTCCCAAAAGAGTAGGCCTAACCTCCAAGGAGGCTAGCAAACTGGGTACAAAGTCAACGGAAGGTCTAAAATCAAACATAGAAATAAACTCTAAGCTCCGTCGTTCAACGAACAACGAACTCAAGGACAACCTTTTTCTACTTAAGGCGTCCGCTACAACGCTACCCTTGCCATGGGTATACGCTATCTCAAACTCATAGGATGCTAAGAATCCCATCCAAAATCATCACAACTGTCCATCTCTCACGCAGACCACCCTAGTCGAACTCGACATCCCCCAAATGCAAGCCCCAAAGGCCTAAACCAATATCAGACAAACACCCAAGGGATACCTCCTTCGAATTCAGACGACCTACGTGAGATGATACTAGTAAAAACGGCTAAATAATTATGCCCTTGTCCAACTCTGGATGTCCTCGCCAGTCTCGCTCCAAAACCACCGTTTATCCCATAACTGGCTTTACTCAACCTATTGAGCACATACGAAAACTTATTTCGCTCCTAGAAAAGACCATCACGAACTTATTTAGGTACTCCCTAAACACCCTTCTCATCAAATCAATAAAGTATGCGGGGGCGTTCGTCAAACCAAATGGCATCACCAGCCACTCATAAAAAACCATCTGGAGTCCTAAAGGCAGTCTTCTCTATACTATCCTCAGCCACTCTCAACTGACGAAACCCCGTGGCTAAGTCCAACTGCGAAAATACTGAGGCGCCAACTAACTGATCAAAGAGGTCATCAATCCTCGGCAATGGGTGTCTATTCTTCTTTGTGAGTTTATTTAGTTCTCTTTAGCCTACACAAAGTCTGAGGGACCCATCCGCCTTCGTGGCAAAAACTACTGGAGCACCCCACTCCGATATACTTCGTCTTATGAACCCCTTCTCAAGCAAATCGCCTACCTGCTTATGGAGTTCCCTCCTCTCACGAGGAGCCATGTGGCACACTGGCCAAGATACTGGTTTGGCATTGTCTACCAGATATATTCGGAAGTCAATATCCCGCTCCGGAGGTAAGCCCTTCACCTCCTCAAACACATCCGAGTATTCCTGGACCACTCTAACAGATCGCAAACTCTAGACCGACGTGTCAAGCGATTCTAGATAACTTAGCATAACAGTTTCCATGGGATTACAAGAGATCTCGAGAGTGTTACCCAAGCGGGTCATAAGCCTAACAACTCTCCCTTCAAAATCAAGAACGGCACCCCTACTGGATAACCAGTCCATGCCCAAAACTAACCCATAGCCCGTGAAGCCCAAAAAGCATCACATCTAAACTCAACGCTAAGTATAGAAACTTTCAAACCCAAACACATCATGGAGCCCCCAATTGGGTTTGAAACAACCAAGGGATCATCAACTAAACTGGTGTCTAAGTGCAGTGACTCAACTAACAACGATGAGATAAACGAACTCGATGCGTCAGAATCAAATAAAGTTCGAACCGGATAATAAAGAAATCCAAATTCCAACCTAGACGGTCCTATCCCCATCTGGTACACTAGCAGCGAGGGAATACAACTACCCTCCAGGAGATTCCATACCTTGCCCTTGCCCCTTTGGACAATCCTAATAAGGTGTCCTATTCCTCCAAAAGGATAACTACTAGCCCTCTTCTTCCCATTCTCCACTCGTAACCTCCCATCAAAATGAGGTTTCGTCCTTCATTAAACATCAACTATTTGAGCCTTCCTCCCATCGTCTATCCAATAGGTACCTACAAGTCCTCCTCCTTCTTGAACCAACTTCTAGTCCGACTAATGTCTAAGTCCCTTGAAGTGGTTTTCCATTCTTATCTATCTTAGAAAGATCATCCATACGCGGAGAGGAAACTCAAAACGAGAGAGGAAGAGATTCAAAACGGAGAATTTGAAAGATATAGATATGGCTATTGGGGATTATGCTTTTCTTTCAAAAACTTTTCTCTTAAAAGACATGTTTTTGAAAATGCTCCTTTCAAAAATATTCTTAGAAAATAGTTTTTCTAAAAATTTTATCTGTTCTGGTAACCTTAAGCTCCGATACCACGTGTAACACCCCACACCCGCTACGGTCACTCACTAAGGGAATGCCATAACATCGGTGGAGTATTTTAAGTGAATATAGATCAGAAAAATTACAACAAGACAGATATAAGTAATACTTAAGAATTTAAAACATCATTTCATTGCAGCGGAAAGTAAAACATGTTTGGTTACACCAAAACCATAAACAAGAGTCAAGTACATAATATCCATCCTGATAAAACAAAAGTACATAATCCCACTACATAACTTAATAGCCATAATAGAAAAGATAAACTGAGCTTTACATCCATGGTCCAAGCTCCAAAAGAGAGATAAAGCAGTCTGATCAAAGCCCACTAGTGCTAGGCCCACTCTGATAACCTGAGGGTTGGGAAAAAAGATAAAAACAACGGGGTCAGACATAAGTCTGAGCGAGTCCTATAACTTTAACAATCCAATCATTAAAGTAACCAGAGTAAGACATAAGCTTGATATACGGTAACGACTGGGGATAAATGGCTACACTAAGCAGCCAACAAGACTTAGGATGAACTAAGATAACCGTAAAGACGCGCCTATCCACCCAAGGATAATTACTATATTGCACTACCCCAGATCTACCCACCCAAGGGTAATTCCTACACTGCACCACACCAGTTCTACCCACCAAGGGTAATTCCTACTTAAAGGTTGATCCCACTAAGTGTACTTAGTAATTTTACCCAGTAGTTTCTTGTACCCCTAGCTGACTACATAGGTGCCGTCTGCCCCTATCTCCGCTAGGTGTACCCACTACTCCCAAGCGATCGGCTCCCTACCGTAGATACCCGTGCTGGCCCCACAATGGGGTGTATCACTCCCCAAAGTGGCAACCCGATACAACAAATGGTGCACGGCTTATATCTACACGATGCAACAACGTCTTACCTACCAGCCCGGGTCCACACACGCATATGAAACCCGTTGGACTCGCGTTGCCACCGCTACCCCGTTTTGGCCTCTTATAGTCAAGCCCAATATGCGTGTCCCGTCCTCGACTTGGGTCGAGCCCACAAAGATACGTTTGGGATATTGGTTGAAATGGGCCCCCACAAGCTACCCACCTAAGCTTGTCATTTCTAGTGAATCCCACTTAACCCTTTAACCATGTCCACTTACATGTTATAAATTTTGGTTAAGTCATTTAATCATACTTTAATTGCCACACAAGGCACCCACTAGATTTCCACATGCCACCCAAGGCACTTACTTGATTCCCACATGCCACCCAAGGCACTTACTTAACCCTTTAATCATGTTTAATTACATGTTCCGCTTTGGTTAAGTATTCTAATCGTATTTTCTATTGCCACCCAAGGCAACCCACTAGTTTCCTCATGCCACCCAAGGCACCCCCACTAGTTACTACATGCCACCCAAGGCACCCACTTAACCCCTCATGCCCCACTACATGCTAATTTGGTTAAGTGTTTCTTAATTAATTAAGATCGTAACCTTTGTAAAGACCTCTCACATTAGACTGTCTTTTATGGCAGCTGGATATGCCGGTTGGTTCCGGGCAGCCTTACACCATAACAGAGTCTAACCTCGTGTCTTTACACTTGTCACGTATTTAGTTTATGACTAAGACCTCTCACATTGGGCCAATCATTTGTAGCCGCTGGATTTGCCGGTCGGTTCCGGGCAGTCTTATGCTACAAAAAGGGTCCAACCTCGTGTCTTAGTAGATTAATTACACCTAATTAATCACCCCCATAATTTGTATTAATTATCCCTAATTAATTACAAATATTTAAGAATATGGGTAGACCTAACTCAATAGGTAAATTCCCAATTCCATAATATGGGTAGACCTAACTTAATAGGTAAATTCCCAATTATGTCCATCCACTTTATGGTATGTTTAATCATACCCACTTCACACAATTTTATGTGTTCATTAATTTTTACCCCATCGTCCCCATGTAAATACGTTAACATGACATACTTCAAAAGAGAAGATTCATCATACACACAATGGGTTCAACTTAGCATATCATTAGCATTATCATGGGTTTAAAAGGTGTCAACTTGCATATATGACCATAAACCCAACTTGCATAAATAACCAACCCAAACTTGCATGAATCACATATGTCATAAAGATTGTAACTTGCATAAATGGTCATGTCATAGACCTATCATAAAGGTGTCAACTTGCATACATGTCATAGGTCTAAAAGGGATGAACTTGCACATGTGCTTATGTCATACAAAGGGGTAAACTTGCATAGCATGTCACATGTTAACTTGCATATAACCAAACACATAACTTGCATAACATGTTACATATGAACTTGCATATAATCATGCACATAACTTGCATATAACCAAACACATAACTTGCATAACATGTTACATATGAACTTGCATATAATCATGCACATAACTTGCATTACATGTTACATATGAACTTGCATATGTATGTATGACATACAAAGGTAAACTCGCATATGTTATGCATATCACTAATCCAAACAACTTGCATAGATTATGCATATTATAGATCCAAACTCATAGGTTAAACTTGCATGTCATGTCACTTATTTCACACATGATTCTAGCATAAAACCAAGCATTTAACTTGCATAAAACCAAACACTTAGCATGCATAAAACCGAATACTTAGCATGCATAAAACCCACCACTTAACATGCATAAACCCAAACACTTAACTTGCATAAACATAGTGTCATCATGAATAAGTGTTAAACATAGTGATTAGCAAACTAGCATCATAACATATGACCTAAAACCCATTGATCCGCAAGCAAAACCATATGATCTCATCACATCTCATCTACTTAGTTTAGCAATTGGTTATTAAAGTGATAGAAACTCACAAACTCCAAGATTAGCTCCTTAGATAGTTGCTAGAGTTGAAGTAGAGGTGGATTAGTAGTTGATTAGCTTGCAATCCTCTTCTCTAATTAGTGGAGGCTCCTTCTAAGTTGCATTTTGGCGGCATGATGGCATAGATTCTATTTTTAGTATGGATTAGGGTAGTCTTAGGGTGTATTTATAGGATTAGGTTGTGTTTTAGACCCTTAGATTAACCCTAGGTTAGTTTAGGTCCGTCAGATTTCGTCCCAAGCCCTCCAACCCATCCCAAAACTCAACCAGGTGCACCCAGGCCAGAATCAGCCGACAGGGCAAGTCGACAGCCCTGTCGACTGCCAAGTCGACAGGCATGTCGACAAGCAAGTCAACAGCCCTGTCGACTGCCAAGTCGACAGGCATGTCGACAAGCAAGTCAACAGCCCTGTCGACAGCCAAGTCGACTTGGCCAGGCGGGAGTTTTCCCGCCTGGCCCCCATTTCTGCATGTTTCGAAATTCAAATTTCCCGAAAACTTCTTTGGGCCTTAACCGGGTCATACGGACTCCGATTTACAAAATTTCGGACTCTTTTTCGCGTATTTTTCCGAGACGAACACACTGACGTAACCCGTTTCCCCTGATTCTCACATCTGAGATTATTAATTCTGTAATTAGTGAATATCAGTGTTAACTGAAATTCGGGGTGTTACATATATTAAATTTGAATGCACATTTTAATCTACCGAGGCCACATACTGACTCAGAAAATTCCCGAAAAATTATTCCTAGTTTCGTATTGACGATACGGTCCTAACAAAACTAATTTCGTCGAATTCTGAGACCGTTTGAAAAAGGGCCATTTTCCAGTCGATTAAAATCAACTGAAATTGGTCAAACGCGTTTTACTTTGCCACGCTCACATATTGATTCGAAAAATTATGAAATTTGAAACCTAGCAATAACTTGACATCACGGACCCAACAACAGTGGTTTCGTCGAAATCCGAGGTCGTTTGCAAAATGTCCATTTTTAAGGGCCTGAATTCCATAACGACTATTCAGAATTTTCAACTGGACATATCTTTTGATTCCCGCTATGAAATTTCGATTTCTCGGATTCGTTGGAAAGATATCATCAAATAGATCCTATCATTTTTGGTTTCACTAAAATCCGGATTGTTTTGCACCCGGTACATTCAATTGAAGTTTGAAATCGAATTATCGAACTACCGCGCCATTTTCAATTCTATTTATAATTATATATAAATATTATATATTCTAACGACGACGTATACAATATATACGTTCGAATTATATTCAAAATAAATTTCTCGTCGATATTATTTAAAATAATCTATTTTAAATATTCAAAATTCGCTAAAATTGCTAAAATAAAAATTTTAAACTAGCCCAGAATTTCCGGGTTATTACAATCTCCCCCACTTAAAACTTTTCGTCCCCGAAAAGGAACAAAGTCGAAAGTGGTTTGATTAATCAACTCTACGTTCGATCTGGCTTCCATTCTCCAACTTTTCAGTTTCTGAGAATTTTCAAATTTTCAAAAATTTGGCTAACACCCTAAATTTTCGAAAAATTTCGCCATAACCTCCCCTGCACTGGGAGCCACGGGAAAATCCCGAAATTGCCATACAGGCCTTCTGATCTCAAAAAGAAAAAGAAAAAGCCAATAGGCTCATAAAATCATCATCACCCAAACAAAACAGTAAATTATGTAGTAAACATGTACCTATTTGTCGGGCAAACAAATTTTATTCTCTGCTCTAGCCTCCTTGCTATAACCTGTTCAATGTAAGTATATGTATATGCAAGCAAACGCGACTAACTTTCAATACAATTCAATATTTGATGCAATTAGGCATAATGGTTCAAAATTATCAAACAAATAAACAAACAACATAAACATCAATCAATTAGTGAATTAGAGTTTCAAATTCATAATTTGATACATATACAAAAATCATGTTTTTGATGCCAATTCACAACAATGTGTTCTAACTATATATAAGTTTCGGTTCTCACACCAGTCTAATGGAAATATATAGTTATCACACCTTCGAAAACACGAACATAAGTTCTGATGACGATCGATCAATCATCAGAACCATCTCCGGGTGTCTAGAATGTGATTCTATATCTATCCAGTATATTGAAACTTCGAATATACGTTCATGACGCGTATATGCAAAATCTTTATATATTGGATTGTCCAAATTCAAAATAAATAAATATTCAAATACGTATAAAACGACTTAAATTTTCGAAACAAAATTGTTTTCATTTGAAAAATATACTCTTCACACTTGTTCTAGGATACTACTGATCCTATCTCTAACGAGTCATTCTAATTGGATATTACTAATCCAATATCTGATGAATTCTTTCGTATGGTTCTAATGTGCCTTGTTCTCGAGCTCTGTAAACCAAAGCTCTGATACCAAATGAAGCGACCCGAACTTCCCCGGTCTCCGAAGAGATGAGAAAGAACGAATTACTGTGAGGACAAGACAAATCAGAACGCAGACGGGAGAACATTTCATTGTTATTACAACAATTCCATCAGAATACAAGAATATACAGAGTATGATTGAATAAATTACATTCGAATAAATATCAGAGATTACAATAAATTACATAGCAGCGGAAAATAATACAAAGCACAACTGAAGGTGATATACGGATACAGAGCTTTCCGGATATCATTCCAGCTGTAAACCAGGATCCTGCGAATATAAATCTGCAAAACCAAAACTACTAGCTGCCCGTGCGAAAAATAGGGGCACCCAGAGTTTAGGTTAAAACAATAAACTCCAGGTCAGTCATGTGACTGGTGTGAGAACTAAAACAGTTATTTAAAGCTTTACTTTAAAAGAGGGTAATTCAAGGGACCACGCCGTATAACACGGAACGGGTTTCCTCCCAAGAATACCAGTGCATAGAATAAACAACGCAATGCTTTTTCAAAAATGAAGCTATTATAAGACCCAGGTCCCATCACACAATGCAACGCAAGCCGGAGGATAGGGTTTTCCCTTATAATAGCCAAACATGCTTGGTACGTTTAAAACAAATCATTTGATACTATAATAAGTGTATAGTGTCGAAACAATTTCAATTATAAATATAAATCATAGACGGCATGGGTACCATATATCATGTCGCCATACTAGTTCTACAATTAAAACCGCAATACACGTACTGGAAATTGGATTTCCATCATGGTGGCTCCTGATTCGAAAGATCGATCGCGTAATGCAATTCACCACGGCTTACGTCCCAATAAGAGAAAACACCGTCTGCACATCCGCACATTTGGGACCAGAGCACCACCGCGGCTTACGTCACAGCGAGAGAAAACACCGCCTACTCTATATATCCCTGAGCACTAGGCTCATCTCGGTCGACCGAATCCACGACACCACTAAGGTGCCCATCCACGAAAAAGCATACTGATCAAACCATCAGTTTACCACCATACCGGGGTGTGAGGCTCGCGGATCAACGCTATACACAAAGCCATGCTATATCAGCTGCGCTTTGATCATCAACCACCAAACTTTGCTTTTCAACAAAAGTCCGGATCACTGCATCTCAGCATGCCACACTATCAATCCATATCGTACCACTGATTTCTGCCAATATATAACCTTTGAGCTCATATGTCTCAGAGAAGGGCGTTAAGCAAGAGAATAAATTCTCCGCCACAAAACAGATATATATTTAGCAGAGATCAACAAATACAATATAAAGGAATACAATGTCAGATACACCATCCATTTACAAGTCCGTTCTAGGTCTGAACGAAACCGGAGGCACTCTCCTCGCATATCCATCCATCTCCAAGTACGTCTGGACGACCACCAACTATTTCCATCCTCTTGGGTGTACAACCCAATCAGGATCGTCAGTAATTATCCAAACGATGTGAAGACTTCCGGCCTTCAACCACCGTCTTCATCTTCGACATATCGTCGAATCGGTTATTCAGAATGGGAATAAACCCGGCCTTTCCGAACAACCCGCGTATATTAAAAATAAATGTTACACAAACACAACATACGCCTCATTCCAATTCAGAATATCCTTTTATTCACAAAATCACATTCTTAGGGAAAGGTTCCCATTAATTTTATCCAAGATAAATTCTTTAAAATTTATCCTTTAATCTTCCTTTGGATGTCGTTTCAAAACCAGATTATGGTTTTCTAAACTAGTCGAGATTAGCGAACCACACCGAAGTAATTATTTATTTTATTTCCCAATCCCAACCTATTCATCCCATGAAGCAAAACTGGTAATACTCCATATCTAACACCACGGTGTTATCGGTAAAATTAATTACCATTTCACGTTCAAATCTAATTAAAGATTTAACTATCGCTTTGGAGCAAAACTGGCGATACTCCATTCTCGCTCATTTTCCAAATTTGATAATTTAAATTATCAATTCACATTTCAATCCAATTGCAGATTCATTAAAACTCCTTTTACTGGGTTAAAGAACTAATGTCGTTTAAAACACAGTTCACGACAAACCCAAATCACATTCTATTGATTATCGGGTTAAAGAATTAGTGTTATTAAAACACAGTTCACGATAAACCCATTTCAAATCCAATCAAATATATTAGAAATTCCGATTATTTAAAACCCCTTTTTAAATCTAATTTATTTATTTAAAAATAATTGGGTTTTAAATTTAGTTCAAACTAGTTCATTTCGATAGAAATCTATTTTTATCTTTTCAAATATGTAGTTTTTCATCCCAATTTTTCCCAAATCATTTCTTATGATTTTACACAAATTATTACTATTTTTAATAATTTTATCAAGGCCCGTACAGTCGATTTCCATCAACGGCCATCGAACTGCACTTACAGCGACCTTTTCCAAACTTGATTTGGACGTATCTCCAAATCCAACCGTTAGATTTCAAATTTATAATATTCGACAGAAAGCTCTTTTCGATACAAACCCAACGGTTCCGGTTTTAGGAGAATCCGACGGTCAGATCTCCCGTAATATCCGTTCGAAGTTAATGGTCGAAATTCGCGAACTGCCGCGGCGCGGCGCGTTCTATTCACGCCATTATATTATATATATAATATATATAATATATATTTTGTCGATTACTATTTAAAACAAATTTAATAAATAGTTTTGAATTCGTTTCAAAAACAATTTCAACCTTTATTTCAAATTCAAATCGAAATTGAATTTTCTATTATAAACCCTTTTTACTTTCATTTCTATTTGATTTTAATTCAAGTCGATTTTAATTCGATTCGAATTCATTTTCTTTTCAATGCAATTCAATTCGAATTCGTTTTCTTTTCAATTCAATTCGAAATCGTTTTCCTATTCAATTCAAATTAAATTCATTTTCTAATCAAATCAAATTCAATCCATTTTCTATTCTAATCAAATTCAATTCATTTTCTATTCAAATCAAATTCGTTATATATTCAATTCGAATTCATTTTCTATTCAATTCAAATTCAGTTCATTTTCTAATCAAATCAAATTCGTTATATATTCAATTCGAATTCGTTTTCTATTCAATTCAAATTCAATTCATTTTCTAATCAAATCAAATTCGTTATATATTCAATTCGAATTCATTTTCTATTCAAATCAAATTCAATCCATTTTCTATTCAAATCAAATTCAATCCATTTTCTATTCAAATCAAATTCGTTATATATTCAATTCGAATTCGTTTTCTATTCAATTTAATTCAAATTTCATTTCAAAATATTCGATTTTGAAATCACTTTTCAATATTCATTTTAAAATGAATAAAATCGATATAAATATCGTTCACGTCAAAATGGCGTCAATCTAATCAACACGGCTTCATATATTTCTATTTTCAAATATTTTATTTTAAATATTTCTTTTTCAAATATTTCCTTTTCAAATATTTCTATTTCAAATATTTCTATTATTAAAATATTTCGTTCAACACATGACTAATCTCAACGGATGAGTACTGTCAACACATGAACCTTTGTTTTATATTGATAAAGATGTAAATTTTATTATTAAAATTTTCGTTCAACACATGACTAATCTCAACGGATGAGTACTGTCAACACATGAACCTTTATTTTATATTGATAAAGATGTAAATTTTATTATTAAAATATTTCGTTCAACACATGACTAATCTCAACGGATGAGTACTGTCAACACATGAACCTTTATTTTATATTATTCTTTATTTTCTAAATTGGAAGGAGGCCCAATCAATCACCATATAATGTTAATTATATGGATTTCCATACATCCCACGTATATAATAGCATTGAAAAATAATCAACCATCAACCAAAGTGCACTACACTGTATAAGCATCAAATATAGATATCTAACGCTTATAACAGCCTGTCAATCAATCGATCGACATATTTAATCAATCAGGATGAGTGAACTTCAAATTTCATCCCAACACCCGTGTGGGGTTTCAAGCAATCAAACACAGATTTTAGTTGTGCAGTTGGGCGATGTGTAAAATTTATCGACCCAATCAATATCAGTCAAATCAGTGTATATAAACAAATCGGCCGATTTGTTTATAGATATTTATTTATTCACTTTCACGTTAAAAATTATATTTTTAACGACCAAATTATTTTATCCAACTTATGAATGTTCTATTCAGTTCATTTATTCAATAAAATGATATTCTTATTTTTCTAACATATTTTAGAAAATTTCGGCAGCATAACGGCACGATACTAGAAACGGGACGAGGCCTAGCCTTATCCCCGGTCTAGTGAAGGCCCACGCCATTCACACATCAATCAAATTAATTTCATTTCACCAAACAATTCAATCCAAACCAAATAATCTAACCAACTACACAATCAAACAATTTAACAAACAAGCCATCCATGGTCTGTGGATGACGGGTGTCGGGTGATACTAAACACCGTCTGCATCATAGTATATATATATATATGAATATATATATATATAAATAGAAAAAGGAATTGAAGAGTGAGAAGTTCTCACCGATAGCTATCTAATACCACGACTCTTCATTTATAGAAATCTTCATCGTTATCGCATCTTTGTCATCTTCGTTGCCCGTATCCACTACATATATAAAAATTGAATTTTTACTTCGCTATTCAATATATAAAAATCGAATTTTTACTTTGCCATTCAATATATGAAAATCGAATTTTTACTTTGCTATTCTATATATAAAAATCGAATTTTTACTTTGCCATTCTATATATAAAAATCGAATTTTTACTTTGCCATTCTATATATAAAAATCGAATTTTTACTTTGCTACTCAATATATAAAAATCTTATCATTATATTTTGTTTTCTAAAACAAAATATAATTTTCTTTTTCTAAATAAAGTATATTTTTCCTTTCAAAACATATGTATATTTTCTCTTTTCAAAACAATGTTTTTAAAACAAAGTCATTTCATAAAAAAAAAATATTTTTAACCTATGTTATTCATTTCATATAAAAACTGAAAATAAAATCATTGTTATTTATTTATAAAAATCTGTAAATAAAAACAATGTTATTTAAATTTAAAATCAGTTAAACTAAAGTAAATAAAATCTCACCGTATATCGTTTTAAACCTGGAACCGCCGTTCGGCTCCAACTTGCCGTCGCTGCCATCAGTCTGGGCTACCAGAGGTCCGACCAACTACTCCAGCTTCTCCGTGCTCCCACGCCGCACCGCCACCTAAAGTGGTTCCCCTCAATTCGCCGCCGCCAGCTTGAACTCGGAGCTTCCCCCAAAACTCTTCGCGCACGATTGCTGCCACCACCGGCCACTAGGAAGTCGCGGACCACCCTAGGAAGCTGCGCCGCCCTTAGATGAACCATCTTCCTCCGAAACCCCCTACCCCTCGACATCGATCCTGGCCAGAGATGGTTGAAGAAGCTTCGAACGAAATAAATCGTTCGTTCGAATATGGGGGCGCGATATTAGGTTTGACCACGGTCTGTGTTTGACCAATTAAAACCTAGGGTTTAGCCAATAGGGTATGATATAGGAAAATAAAATAATATTATTTAATTCAAACATTGCTTCTTAATGAGGTTTTTACGTCCGGACTCCACATCCAACCCAACGACTATCGCTCCTAGCTAAATACCCCCATTCCGAACATAATGGGATATGTTTCGTTAGCCAATTTTATCGTTTCGATTAGTTTTGATTAAAATTAAAATATAATTCAATATATATTAAATTTGAATGCACATTTTAATCTACTGGGGCCACATGCTGACTCAGAAAATTCCCGAAAAATTATTCCTAGTTTCGTATTGACGATACGGTCTTAACAAAACTAATTTCGTCGAATTCTGAGACCGTTTGAAAAAGGGCCATTTTCCAGTCGATTAAAATCAACTGAAATTGGTCAAACGCGTTTTACTTTGCCACGCTCACATATTGATTCGAAAAATTATGAAATTTGAAACCTAGCAATAACTTGACATCACGGACCCAACAACAGTGGTTTCGTCGAAATCCGAGGTCGTTTGCAAAATGTCCATTTTTAAGGGCCTGAATTCCATAACGACTATTCAGAATTTTCAACTGGACATATCTTTTGATTCCCGCTATGAAATTTCGATTTCTCGGATTCGTTGGAAAGATATCATCAAATAGATCCTATCATTTTTGGTTTCACTAAAATCCGGATTTTTTTGCACCCGGTACATTCAATTGAAGTTTGAAATCGAATTATCGAACTACCGCGCCATTTTCAATTCTATTTATAATTATATATAAATATTATATATTCTAACGACGACGTATACAATATATACGTTCGAATTATATTCAAAATAAATTTCTCGTCGATATTATTTAAAATAATCTATTTTAAATATTCAAAATTCGCTAAAATTGCCAAAATAAAAATTTTAAACTGGCCCAGAATTTCCGGGTTATTACAAAAGGAGTCACCTTTCATTGTCAAGACGATTCATGCGCACCCTCTAAGCCTCGCTATGTAAGTTCTAGCTACTTCGAGATGTTAACGGTAGTTTAATCATGGCATGGAATAAAATGTGGTTAAACATGAGTGCTATAACCTATGCGAGCCTAGTTTGCTCCTTTAACATGAACATAGGACTTTAGGTTGTGTTTTAGCGACTAAACCATGCTATTCATGTTTCATTGGACTTAGTTTGCCATGCAAGATTGGACCTTTACTTGTGGTATGTTAGCATGCACAATTGAAACCACTTTGACTCATGAAACATGTGCATAAATGTGACTTTGAGGCTATGCAAGTATATGAACCCGAAATTCCCTTATGATACTATGCATGTTTGTGGCCAAATTGCCTTATGATATTATGCATGCTAGTGGCCAAATTCTCTTATGATGCTATGCCTATTTTGAGGCCAAACCCCTTATGATACCATGCATGTTTGTGGCCAATCCCTTTTTGACATCGTGCATGTTGTGGGGCCAATATGTAGCATAGTACCCTTACTATGTTGACTCGCTTTTACTTGGGTTGGAAACACGCTTTGGGGTAGGTTAGACGTGCGTGATTATGAAATGATAATTTGACATGGGGTTTCATGGAAATATGGCACTTATTATACACCTAAATGTGGGCATGACATGTGGGGTAAACATGGGACTTGAAACTAGACACGTGTGGGTTGTAAGTGTAATATGACACTAGACCAAACATGAAAGTGTCCAACTCGAGGTTGGGTTGAGTTTGTAGCATAAATCTACCCGGACCCGCCCGGCTTAACTAGTGGCTACAAACAATAGGACCCAATGTGGGTAGTTGGTCATGTAGCACTTAAAACCCGAGGTTAGACTAGGTTGTGGTGTAAATCTACCCGGACCCGCCCGGCTTAACTAGTAACCACAACAAGGTCTAATGTGAGAGGTTGAGAGTGCATTAATTAAATTAATGCCACATGATAAGGTTAAGTAAATTTGACTAATGACACTTAACCGATATGACACGAATGGGTAGGTTAAGTGGGACCGGGCTTGATTTCTTAATGACACTTAACCATACAAGACAATTAGGGGATGGGGTTAAGTAATTTACGCTTAACTAATCCGACTTGGTAATTAGATGGGGTTAAGTAATCCACACTTAACTAATCAAAACACGGTAATTAGATGGGGTTAAGTAACCTTCACTTAACTAATCTAAACACGGTAATTCGATAGGGTTAGGTTAAACACTTAATCAATCTAAACTTGGTAATTCAATGAGGTTAGGTAGCCAATACTTAACCAACTTAACAAGATAATTTAATGGGGTTAAGTAACTTATACTTAACCAATTATACATGATGATTTGATGAGGTTAAGTAACCTATACCTACCCAATCTAATATGCGAACCAGATAGGGTTAAGTCATAAGACCTTTTAAATATACTTTACCATTATAATACGATTAGTGGATCGGGTTAAGTTAACCTATACTTAACCAATCCGACTCGATAATCCGATGAGGTTAAGATAATCTGTGCTTAACCAATCTAACACGATAACCTGATAGGGATAAGATAAACAAATACTTAACCAAATTGACTTGATGATTGAATAGGGTTATGTCATGAGCTTCTTGGTATATTTAACCAACTTGTAGGGCTAGGTTTTGGACTTGAATACTTAGCCAAATCTTGACATGATTCGTAGGCAGGTTAAGTCATGAACTTAAATGACAATCCTTAACCCATTAGACAAAACCCTAGTTCAGGGGACTAGGTGGGAAACCGGGATTGACAAGGATAACGAGAAAGGAGACTAAGTGGTAAACCTTAGTTTAGGAGACTAAGTAATAATTCTTAGTCAAGAAATTTGGACCAGTTCACAGATAGATGAGTAACCCGATACGGTAGGTCATCGCTTAAACACACGAGAAGGAGGAGCAAATTATCCGATGGGGATAAAGGCTCCAACGAACTGGGTGACGAAGCGGTAGCTTCGAGGGACGTGAGGGTACTCTTGGTATCCCTCTGTGAGGTGGCAGATGGTCCATGAAACCCGGCACCACAGAGGTTAAGGTCTGCGGTAGAAGAGCCAAGAGTATGCCTTGGTTGCTATGCGAGCGACCTAAAGACGGGGATGGATTAGCGTGGAGTCGACGATACTTGATTTTTGCCCTGGATAGCACGTCGTCGACTACCTACCATCTTTAGTCAATCGTGTACAAACGGAAAGGCAGGGAACCCCCAACAGACCATGTTCTTGCTATCGAGTCATGGGTGAGGTTGACCCATAGGAAAGTGGGGCTATAGTGGGGCCGGGATGTGGTTCTCATACATGATTTTTCTTGGATTGCCTTTCAGTAGTTGAGGGAGGGGTCACGTGGGACCATAGCTATGGATACAAAAACAGACCTTGATATCTGCATCAGCAGATGACTTAAAGCTCCCGATCGAGTTCCGTATCTCTTGATTTGCCCTGGCACGGAACTCGGATGGCACATTGAGGAACATGTGCATCTAGACATGGAAAACGATTCACGATACATACGCGGGATAAAAAGGGCGCGGTTGACGGGTGGCATAATCCCTAGTGGCCCTAGGTGGCTTGAACCCAAACCGAGACACGGAAACGTTCATTAGGTAGCATAATCCCTAGTGGTCCTGGGTGGCATAAATCCTAAGTGAACACGCGATAGTTCATGGTAAGAAAACATAACCAGATCAAGGATAGAAGTCCAAAACAACTCCAAGGATAAAATGGTACTACGTTGAGGTGGTATAGATTTACATGGGAAAGCCCGTACGGCCTACGGCAAAGGACTGAACTCATACATGGAAAGAAACATACGGGTTGGGAAAAACCTACATATGCTATATATTAGGTTGACATGGACCATTACATGACATTGGGCCAGGGACATTCCTAGTTAACACATGACGCGGGTTGGGATACTAGTACGAGAGGTGCAGAGCAAATATACATGATAAATACCTTGGGATGTTATACATGATAGATACCGTGGGATGTTATACATGATAGATACCTTGGGATAGTATACTTGATAAAACCTGACGATGTGATACCTTGATACCTTAGTTTATCTTGCTACAGTAGTTCATCCAGTTATCTTGGTTTAGCTTATCTATCTTGTCGTCATCCTTATGTTTACTTTCAGTTTATGCATGCCATGTTACCTTTACCTGTTTTTATACTGGAAGTAGATAGGACTTACCAGTCTTTATGACTGACCCCGTTTTGTTTCGCCTCTTTGTCTTCCGTTTCCCCCCCAGGTTTTCAGGGAGAAAACACTGTTATCTAGTTCGGACTTCTTCTGCTTGAAGGTCATCACGCATGGCTTGGACTTTTCTTGGCTATGGATACTTTACTGTTTTACTTGGGGAATAATTCATGAAATGGTTTATGCTTCTTTACTATTGCAAGACAGGTTTTGATGTATTTTGATGTAAAAGGCTTTAGACCTTATTTTATAAGGTAATGAAATTTGTTTTACTTCCGCTGTTTTATATATGTTCTGTCTTGTAATATTTCTGTGCATGTTTACCTCGATAATGCTTCACCAAACCTAGTGCATTCCCTTTGTGAGTGACCCTAGCGGAGGTGGGGTGTTACATTTGGTATCAGAGCAGAAGGTTACCAGACTGGGCAAAAGTTTTTAAAACCTTCTGAAAACTATTTGAGGAACCGTTTACAAAGAAGCATTTTTTTTCAAGAAAAGTTTTTAAAAGGCTATTCCCCAAAAGCCATTAGCACTATCCTTTGTTTCCTTGATTGAATCTCTTTTCCTTTCTTTCCTCCATCTGTAGTCACAGTAGTTTTAACTGCGACTAATCCTTGTCTAGCTACGTAAGTGTTTTCCCGTGCGATGGAGGAAGTTCTCGAGAGACCTGTTACCGAAGTTATAAGAAGGGATAATAAGAGCAAGGATAAAGGACACGAGCTTAAGAATAAGCAACTTGTTGGTATGGCTTGATCCCCAAAGGAAGATAAGGACAAGATCAGCGAGCTAGAGGGCAATTGTATGCTCTCATTTCTAGCGTACCTAAGAGGAACGGTACCGTTTCTGTTAAAGGCTTAGCCTTTCTTTTCTATCATCCCGTCCAGACTTTGTTTTGATCATCGCATCATTTAAGTCTGCTTCGATAGTTAAGTCTCTGCACCTTAGTACTAGCATGGTAGAAGATCCCACTTTTGTCCCAAAAATCTGGTAGGAGAGTAGGTCCATTTATTCATGACTTGTTTGGAATTGAGAGTGTAAATGCCAAGTGTTGAGATTAGAAGCAATGCTTCTATTGTTGAGCTACGGATGGATTCTAGGGATAAAGTGGTCACCCAATAAGGGGTGCCATTCTCGGTTTTGGAAAGAGGGTAGTTAGACTCTCGACTCACCTTGGTGATACCCTCGAAGTCTCGTGTAACCTTTTGGGTTCTGTCATGGTTAGTTACCTAGAATCTCGGGATGCAGTTGTTGGTAATCCGTTCGAATAGAATTCGCCGCTAAGGCGGATGGTTCGTCTCGCTTATGCATGAGTTATGGGAATCACCCTAGTAAGTACTCTTGGCAACATGAATTGGCATCGGCAAACGAGATCCAGAATTCCCTAGTGAATTTTGGAGAGCTTGCATGAGTAAGTGGATACGTTTGAGCCAAGTATACTAGGAAAAGGATAAGTGAAAGTGGAATAAGAGGCGACAATGAAATGAGTTCTAACTCATATCTTGGAAATAGGAATCAAGGAGCTATGGGATCATGAAGTTAAAAGACGGTCAAGGCACAATGGAATTAAGCTCAAGGGAGGGCGACTTAGAAGGTTGAAGGCTAGATACGCGCATCAATATCTCTTTTTAAGAGTATATCCTGGATCCCTGGTTTTTCCTGTAGAGCTTGCTCGCATGTTATCTTTTGGTGAATATCCTCTCGGTCCTGTTTCTGTTGCAAACCCCGTAGGGTGTTTACCTTGTTTATCTCCTCGATCCTATCGTGAGAACATTAGGTAGAAACCTATGGATGTAAACATGTGTTTGAAACATGTTATGATTGATATGGTTGCAAATGGTTGCAAATGGTTGCTCGTGGATGCGCGAATACACATTAGATACTAGATCGACACACTCACATTTCATATTGCATATGAACGAGTATTTATACCTGTTTATGGATGAAATAGAATGTGTTATCATGTGGATGTTGCATATGAATGAATGGTTGTGCACACATATAGTGTTTATATGGCTAGGACTATTTGCATACATGTTGGATTCATGGCACTAAACATATTTTGCATTAGAAAATCATTCAGGCCTGATCATTAGCATTAGCTAAGGAACATATACACACACTTTCTTGCATGTGTTCATAAAAGCATTATAGGCCTTTTAAGGACCATGGTTGCTTGTGGATGATGTTTTGAGTAGATGGATGATGGATGGTAGGATACGTTCTTCCTAACTTGGAGATTTCGGGGACGAAATCCTTAAAGGAGGGGAGAATGTAACAACCCGAATTTTAAACAACGTGTTAAGACAAGAATCAAGGCAGAATTAAATTATAAAATCTGAATCAGGATAAACGGGTTGCGCCATTGCGTTCGTCTCGGAAAAATACGCGAAATAGAGTCCGAAATTTCGTAAATCGGAGTCCGTATGACCTAGTTAAGGCCCAACGAAGTTTCACGAAAATTCAAATCCGAAAACAGATTTGAAATTCAGCCCAAAAAGAGAGGCGGGAAAATTCCCGCCAGACACTCAAGGTCGACACCCATGTCGACATGGGTGTCGACCCCTCCACAGGGGGTCGACATGGGTGTCGACCCCTGGGTCGACCCCCCCTGTAGAACCCCGACCTGGTGCACCTGCTTGTCATGTTGGCTCGGTTTTGGAGGCTTGTGACGATTTTGGATGGCTTGGATTCGATCTAGGGTTAATCCTATGGCCTAAAATGCTCCTAAACTCTATAAAAAGACCCTAACCCCCTCACCTAAATCACTCAAACTCTCTCATGCCACGAAGTGCTGCCCAAATGCCAAGTGATCATAGCCTCCATCTCCAACTCCAAGAGACTATGCATGCAAATCGGATCCGAATCGAAAGGTGCAAGCTTGCTACACCAAATCAAGGCTCGATCAACGTTGCTACGGCGATTTCATGACGGTTCTTCATCAAAGGAGTCACCTTTCATTGTCAAGACGATTCATGCACACCCTCTAAGCCTCGCTATGTAAGTTCTAGCTACTTCGAGATGTTAACGGTAGTTTAATCATGGCATGGAATAAAATGTGGTTAAACATGAGTGCTATAACATATGCGAGCCTAGTTTGCTCCTTTAACATGAACATAGGACTTTAGGTTGTGTTTTAGCGACTAAACCATGCTATTCATGTTGCATTGGACTTAGTTTGCCATGCAAGATTGGACCTTTACTTGGGGTATGTTAGCATGCACACTTGAAACCACTTTGACTCATGAAACATGTGCATAAATGTGACTTTGAGGCTATGCAAGTATATGAACCCGAAATTCCCTTATGATACTATGCATGTTTGTGGCCAAATTCCCTTATGATACTATGCATGCTAGTGGCCAAATTCTCTTATGATGCTATGCCTATTTTGAGGCCAAACCCCTTATGATACCATGCATGTTGTGGCCAATCCCTTTTTGACATCGTGCATGTTGTGGGGCCAATATGTAGCATAGTACCCTTACTATGTTGACTCGCTTTTACTTGGGTTGGAAACACGCTTTGGGGTAGGTTAGACGTGCGTGATTATGACATGATAATTTGACATGGGGTTTCATGGAAATATGGCACTTATTATACACCTAAATGTGGGCATGACATGTGGGGGTAAACATGGGACTTGAAACTAGACACGTGTGGGTTGTAAGTGTAATATGACACTAGACCAAACATGAAAGTGTCCAACTCGAGGTTGGGTTGAGTTTGTAGCATAAATCTACCTGTACCCGCCCGACTTAACTAGTGGCTACAAACAATAGGACCCAATGTGGGTAGTTGGTCATGTAGCACTTAAAACCCGAGGTTAGACTAGGTTGTGGTGTAAATCTACCCGGACCCGCCCGGCTTAACTAGTAACCACAACAAGGTCTAATGTGAGAGGTTGAGAGTGCATTAATTAAATTAATGCCACATGATAAGGTTAAGTAAATTTGACTAATGACACTTAACCGATATGACACGAATGGGTAGGTTAAGTGGGACTGGGCTTGATTTCTTAATGACACTTAACCATACAAGACAATTAGGGGATGGGGTTAAGTAATTTACGCTTAACTAATCCGACTTGGTAATTAGATGGGGTTAAGTAATCCACACTTAACTAATCAAAACACGGTAATTAGATGGGGTTAAGTAACCTTCACTTTACTAATCTAAACACGGTAATTCGATGGGGTTAGGTTAAACACTTAATCAATCTAAACTTGGTAATTCAATGAGGTTAGGTAGCCAATACTTAACCAACTTAACAAGATAATTTAATGGGGTTAAGTAACTTATACTTAACCAATTATACATGATGATTTGATGAGGTTAAGTAACCTATACCTAACCAATCTAATATGCGGACCTGATAGGGTTAAGTCATAAGACCTTTTAAATATACTTAACCATTATAATACGATTAGTGGATGGGGTTAAGTTAACATATACTTAACCAATCCGACTCGATAATCCGATGAGGTTAAGATAATCTGTGCTTAACCAATCTAACACGATAACCTGATAGGGATAAGATAAACAAATACTTAACCAAATTGACTTGATGATTGAATAGGGTTAAGTCATGAGCTTCTTGGTATACTTAACCAACTTGTAGGGCTAGGTTTTGGACTTGAATACTTAGCCAAATCTTGACATGATTCGTAGGCAGGTTAAGTCATGAACTTAAATGACAATCCTTAACCCATTAGACAAAACCCTAGTTCAGGGGACTAGGTGGGAAACCGTGATTGACAAGGATAGCGGGAAAGGAGACTAAGTGGTAAACCTTAGTTTAGGAGACTAAGTAATAATTCTTAGTCAAGAAATTTGGACCAGTTCACAGATAGATGCGTAACCCGATACGGTAGGTCATCGCTTAAACACACGAGAAGGAGGAGCAAATTATCCGATGGGGATAAAGGCTCAAACGAACTGGGTGACGAAGCGGTAGCTTCAAGGGACGTGAGGGTACTCTTGGTATCCCTCTGTGAGGTGGCAGATGGTCCATGAAACCCGGCCCCATAGAGGTTAAGGTCTGCGGTAGAAGAGCCAAGAGTATGCCTTGGTTGCTATGCGAGCGACCTAAAGACGGGGATGGATTAGCGTGGAGTCGACGATACTTGATTTTTGCCTTGGATAGCACGTCGTCGACTACCTACCATCTTTAGTCAATCGTGTACAAACGGAAAGGCAGGGAACCCCCAACAGACCATGTTCTTGCTATCGAGTCATGGGTGAGTTTGACCCATAGGAAAGTGGGGCTATAGTGGGGCCGGGATGTGGTTCTCATACATGATTTTTCTTGGATTGCCTTTCAGTAGTTGAGGGAGGGGTCACGTGGGACCATAGCCACGGGTACAAAAACAGACCTTGATATCTGCATCAGCAGACGACTTAAAGCTCCCGACCGAGTTCCGTATCTCTTGATTTGCCCTGGCACGGAACTCGGATGGCACATTGAGGAACATGTGCGTCTAGACATGGAAAACGATTCACGATACATACGCGGGATAAAAAGGGCGCGGTTGACGGGTGGCATAATCCCTAGTGGCCCTAGGTGGCTTGAACCCAAACCGAGACACGAAAACGTTCATTAGGTAGCATAATCCCTAGTGGTCCTGGGTGGCATAAATCCTAAGTGAACACGCGATAGTTCATGGTAAGAAAACATAACCAGATCAAGGATAGCAGTCCAAAACAACTCCAAGGATAAAATGGTACTACGTTGAGGTGGTATAGATTTACATGGGAAAGCCCGTACGGCCTACGGCAAAGGACTGAACTCATACATGGAAAGAAACATACGGGTTGGGAAAAACCTACATATGCTATATATTAGGTTGACATGGACCATTACATGACATTGGGCCAGGGACATTCCTAGTTAACACATGACGCGGGTTGGGATACTAGTACGAGAGGTGTAGAGCAAATATACATGATAAATACCTTGGGATGTTATACATGATAGATATCGTGGGATGTTATACATGATAGATACCTTGGGATAGTATACTTGATAAAACCTGACGATGTGATACCTTGATACCTTAGTTTATCTTGCTACAGTAGTTCATCCAGTTATCTTGGTTTAGCTTATCTATCTTGTCGTCGTCCTTATGTTTACTTTAAGTTTATGCATGTCATGTTAACTTTACCTGTTTTTATACTGGAAGTAGATAGGACTTACCAGTCTTTATGACTGACCCCGTTTTGTTTCGCCTCTTCGTCTTCCGTTCCCCCCCCCAGGTTTTCAGGGAGGAAACACTGTTATCTAGTTCGGACTTCTTCTGCTTGAAGGTCATCACGCATGGCTTGGAGTTTTCTTGGCTATGGCTACTTTACTGTTTTACTTGGGGAATAATTCATGAAATGGTTTATGCTTCTTTACTATTACAAGACAGGTTTTGATGTAAAAGGCTTTAGACCTTATTTTATAAGGTAATGAAATTTGTTTTACTTCCGCTGTTTTATATATGTTCTGTCTTGTAATATTTCTGTGCATGTTTACCTCGATAATGCTTCACCAAACCTAGTGCATTCCCTTTGTGAGTGACCCTAGCGGAGGTGGGGTGTTACACAATATGAAGTGACTGAGCCGATCTGGTGCCTAATAGTGTGTGTATATGCATCCACGAGCAACCACTAGCAAACATTTGCATCCACTTTGCATCCACCATACATAACAAGTCTCAAACACATGTTTCAACCATAGGATTATCCTAACTAAAGGTCAAAGATACTAGCGAGAGGATATACTAAAGATAAGATAAGTACAAGCTAAGCGATAAAGGAGAAATTAAAGGACATACCCTCAAAAAGAAAAGGGTATCGTGAACGCATCTTCTCTTCCGTCTCCCAATTAGCGTTGCTCTCATCATCTCCCCGTTGCACTTTGACTAGTCTGACCTCTCGATTCCTCAACCTCTTGATCTCCGACCCAAGAATGCGCGTAGGAGCTCGTCGAATTGTTGCATCACGCTCTATCTCCACCTCTCTAAGCAAGCTCGGCTCTACCACTTCCGCGGTCTCGTGCAAGCACTTCCTCAAATGTGATACATGGAATACGTCATGTACACCACTAAGTCTCTCGGGCAACTCCACTCTATACGCCATCCGTCCAATCCTCTCCTTAATAGGAAATGACCCTACAAACCTTGGTGCTAATTTCCCAATGGACCCAAAGCGAACAACGTTTCGTAATGGAGACACTTTGACAAAGACCTTGTCCCCAACTTCAAACTCGAGATCTGTCCTCCTCTTATCCACATAAGATTTCTGCCTATCTTGCGCTGCTTTCATCCTCCTTCGAATCAAGTCGATCTTCTCCGAAGTCTCCCTAATCATATCGGGCCCAAGTAAGATCTTATCCGTAGATTCCCACCAACATGTAGGTGAACGACAAGGTCGTCCATATAGAGCTTCGAATGGTGCCATACCAATGCTAGACTGAAAGCTATTATTATATGTGAACTCAACCAATGGAAGATGCTCTTCCCATGTACCTCCAAAGTCTAGGATACATAGCCTCAACAGATCCTCTAGAATGCGATTCACCCTCTCAGTCTGGCCGTCCGTCTGAGGATGATATGCGGTGCTCAAACATAACTGAGTCCCTACCACCTCTTGTAAGCTTCTCCAAAATTCGCTAGTGAAAATAGGATCGCGGTCGCTCACTATGCTAGAAGGAACACCGTGCAAACGAACTATCTCTCGAACGTATACAGAAGCTAACCATGGAGCAGTCCTCTTACTCTTCATGGGAATGAAATGGGCACTCTTAGTAAGTCTATCTACTATAACCCAAATCCCCGTATTACCCCTCCTCAATCGCGGTAATCCATCCACAAAATCCATTGAGACACTCTCCCACTTCCATAGTGGAACCTCCAATGGGTGAAGCAACCCACCGGGTTTCTTTTGCTCCGCTTTTACTTGTTGGCATACCAAGCATCTAGCGACATACTTGGCCACGTCTTTCTTCATGCCGGCCCAAAAGTAAACTCTCTTCATGTCTTTGTACATCTTGTCCCCGCCGGGATGAATGGTCATCTTCGAATGATGTGCTTCGTCAAGAATAGTCTTCCTTAGGTCATCGTCTTTTGGTACACAAAGTCTACCATCCCTACGTAACCAACCCTTATCGTCTAGGGTATACCTACGGAGATGGCTTGACGACTCCCCTCCTTTGAGTTTTTCTACTAACTCAACCAACTGTGGGTCGTCTCGCTGTGCCTCGCCAATCCGTCCCAAAAGCGTAGGTCTGACCTCCAAGGATGCTAGCAAACCGGGTATGAAGTCAACGGAAGATCTAAAGTCAAACATCGAAATGAATTCTAAACTTCGCCGCTCAACAAACAAAGGACTTAAGGATAATCTTTTTCTACTTAAGGCATCGGCCACCACGTTACCCTTGCCAGGGGTATATGCTATCTCAAAGTCGTAGGACGCTAAGAACTCCATCCACCTTTGCTGCCTTAAGTTCAAGTCCTTTTGAGAGAATAAGTATTTTAAAGATTTGTGGTCAGTGAATAGTTCGAATTTCTCGCCAAGAAGATAATGACGCCAAGACTTAAGCGCGAAAACAATAGCGGCCAACTCTAGGTCATGTGTGGGGTAATTCTTCTCATGCGCTCTCAACTGCCTTCCACCATAGGCTATTACCCTGCCCTCTTGCATTAAGACTGCGCCTAGTCCTGTCCCACAAGCGTCAGTATAAACGGTAAACAGCTTACTCCCGTCTGGCAATACTAAGACTGGAGCTGAAGTCAAAGCTCTCTTCAAACGTTGGAACGCATCATCATAATCTACGTCCCATGTGAAAACTAGGTTCTTCTTCGTCAAGCGTGTCAATGGAGCTGATATCTTTGCGAAGTCTTTGATAAACTTCCTATAGTAGCCAACCAACCCCAAGAAACTTCTCACTTCGGTAGCATTTTTAGGAACCTTCCAATCTTGGATGGCCACCACCTTCGCGGGATCTACAGCTATCCCTTCTTTGGAAACCACGTACCCCAAGAACCGTACTTCCTTCCTCCAGAAGTGACATTTAGAAAATTTAGCCTTAAGGCTATGCGCTCGTAGGGTCTCCAACACTTCCCTAAGATGTAGGGCATGCTCTTCTTCATCCTTAGAAAAGATCAAGATGTCATCTACAAAGACTACCACGAATTTGTTAAGGTACTCCCTAAACACCCTACTCATCAAATCAACAAAATATGCTGGGGCGTTTGTCAAACCGAAGGGCATCACTAGCCATTCATAGAAACCGTCCGGAGTCCTAAAGGCAGTCTTGTCAATGCTATCCTCAGCCACTCTCAAATGATGGAAACCAATGGCTAAGTCCAACTGCGAAAACACTGAGGCGCCAACTAACTGATCGAAGAGATCGTCAATCCTCGGCAGTGGGTGTCTGTTCTTCTTAGTAAGTTTATTAAGTTCTCTATAGTCCACACACAGTCTAAGGGACCCATCCGCCTTCGTGGAAAATACTACTGGAGCACCCCACTCTGATATACTTCGTCTTATGAACCCCTTCTCAAGCGACTCCTTCACTTGCTTATCGAGTTCCCTCCTTTCACGTGGAGCCATGTGGCTACTGGCAAAGATACTGGTTTCGCATTATCCACAAGATATATTCGAAAATCTATCTCTCGCTTCGGAGGCAATCCCTTTACCTCCTCAAACACATCCGAATATTCTCGGACCTCTCTAACAGATCATAGATTTTCCTCAGACGCGTCAAGCGATTCTAGATAACTTAGCATAACCGAATTTATGGGATTACAGAAGATTTCGAGAGTGTTGCCAAGGCGAGTCACGAGCCTAACTACCCTCCTTTCACAATCAAGAACGGCCCCATTTCTGGATAACCAATCCATTCCTAAAATTAGCCCATAGCCCGTGAAGCCCAACACATAAGCATCACATCTAAATTCAACGCTAAGTATGGAAATTTTCAAATCCAAACACATCATAGACAAATACGCTGAGCCCCCAATTGGAATCGAAACAACTAAGGGATCCTATACTAAACTGGTGTTTAACTGCAGTAATTCAACTAATGATGTAGAGATAAACGAATGCGATGCGCCCGAATCGAATAGGGTACAGACAGGATAACCAAACAGAAAAACTAAGCTTTCAACAGAAATGGTTCTACCTCGTTCTTGCAGCGGTGGGACCGCGAGAGCCTGAACTTGTCCCCTGGCCTGCCCTGGTGCTATAAGAGCCTGCACCTGTCCTCCCGAGGTTGCTCCTGCCCTCTGCCCCTTCTTTGGGCAGTCCTTCACTAAATGTCCCGCATCGCCACAATGAAAACAGCCTGTCTTCTTTTTCTTTCGGCAATCCTTGCTGAGATGGCCTGGGGTTCCATAGTTAAAGCACTTCTTCTTTCCCTTGCCATTATTGTCTTTTCCACCCTTCTTGTTTTGCTGTTGTGGTTTCTTCTGATCCCCCTTCTTATCGGGTGCCTTATCAGCTTTAGTGCTTTTCTCCTCATGCATGAGCGCCATTTCTACTAACTTCTCAAAGGTGGCCCCCATCGGGATGTGGGTCATAGCCAACCCTTGCAATGGTTCATTCAAGCCATTCACGAACCTTAGAGCCTTCTTCTCCGGCGTGTTTACTAAGTCCAAGCCAAACCTTGCTAACTAATTAAATTTATTGACATATTCTTTCACTGATGAGCTTCCTTGCTTCAATGTCAAGAACCTTTCCATATATAGATTTTCTTCCGCCTTTGAGAGAAACTTCGCCTCGAACCTACGTCTGAAATCCGCCCAAGAGTCAACAGGACGCTCCCCATTAGTGACCTCCCACCAAAACGAGGCCTCTCCCTTCATCAACCAAGCTGCTAATCGAACTCTCCTCCCTTCTTCTACTTCAAAGATTTCTAGCAATTCTTCCACCTCCTTAAGCCAATCTCTAGCTTCCACAAACATTTCTGACCCTTGAAATGGTTTTCCACCCATAGCCTTGAATTCCTTGCACGTCTTTGCAAAAGTATCTACGCGAGGAGGAGGAACGGGTGCAACTGGTGGTGGAGGAACATTGGCTGGACCCGCAGCGGCCCTAGCCTCCAATAACCTCCTATACCATCCTGGTATCGTTACATCGTCGGGTAGATTAAGATCTTCAGCCATGCTGAAACGAAAAAGGAAAGATTCAGAATGGATAATTCGAAAGATAAAGATATGGCTATTGGGGATTATGTTTTTTTTTTCTTAAAAACTTTTCTCTTTAAATTTCTCATTAAAACATGTTTTTGAAAGCACTTCTTCCAAAAATAACTATTTTTCTAAAGTATTTTTATCTGTTCTGGTAACCTTAAGCTCTGATACCACGTGTAACACCCCACGTCCATTCATGTCACTCACAAAGGGAATGCATTAACTTCCATGGAGGTTATAAGTGAATATAGAACAGAAAAATTACAACAAGACAGATAGTAAATAGTACTTGGAAATCTAAAGCTTCATTTTATTGCAGCGGAAATTAAACATGTTTGTTACATCATAAAACCATAGATCATAACCAAGTACAATATCCATCTTCATAAAAACAAAATACATAATCCCATTACATAAATAGCCATTAAAAAGATAACAAGCTAGACTTTACTTCAACGGTCCAAGCTTTCCAAAGAGAGATGAAGCAATTCAATCAAACTCCACTAGAGCTGGGCCCAACATGAGGACCTGGAGGGGGAAAAAGGATAGAAATAGAGGGGGTCAGACATAAAGTCTGGCGAGTATGATAATTCTAACAATACTATTATCAAAATAACTAGACTAAGGCATAAGCTGGAAGACAAGTAAATGTCTATGAACTCTTAGGAAGATAAAGATAGCGTTTAAGATAACGTTAAAGATAACGATAAAGGCACACCTAATTACTAACGAATGATTACTACACTGCACCGCACATTACTACATTGCACCACACCAGTCACCCTATTGTTTGATCCCACTTGCTTCACACAGAAACTTTATAAATAGCCTTACGTACCCCTAGCTGACTACATAGGTGCCGTCTGCCCCTATCTCCACTAGGTGTACCCCACTACCCACTTTCGATCGGCTCCCTACTCGTAGATACCCGTGCTGGCCCCACAGTGGGGTGTATCACTCCCCTAAAGTGGCAACCCGATACAACTTGAGAATGCACGGCTTATACCTACACGATGCAACAACGTCTTACCTACCAGCCCGGGTCCACACACGCATACGAAACCCGTTGGACTTGCGTTGCCACCGCTCCCCGTTTTGGCCTCTTACAGTCGAACCCAGCATGCGTGTTCCGTCCTCGACTTGGGTCGAGCCCACAAAGATACGTTTGGGATACTGGTCGAAATGGGCCCCCATAAGCTACCCACCTAAGCTTGTCACTGGTATATCTCACTTAACCCTCTTAGTCATGTTCATTTACATGTGTGTTTGGTTAAGTCTTACTAATCGTATTTCACATGCCACTAAGGGAACCCCCTAGATTCCTCATGCCACCCAAGGCACCTACTTAACCCCCATGTCCCACCTTACATGTTTATCTGGTTAAGTATTTCTTAATTCATTCAGGCCATAACCTCATAAAGACCTCTCACATTAGACTGGCATTTATGGCAGCTGGATTTGCCGGGAGGGTCCGGGCAGTCTTACACCATAAAAGAGTCTAACCTCGTGTCTTTACAACCGTTATGCTTTAGTTTAGGCCTAGGACCTCTCACATTGGGCTGGCATTTGTGACCACTGGATTTGCCGGGCGGGTCCGGGCAGGTTTACGTCACAAACGAGTCCAACCTCGTGTCCTAAGCATTGATTAACACTTAAAATCTTTTACCCCAGTTTTAATAATTCCCTATTCAAATTATTAATTAAGTCAACTTTTAATGATGTCCATAATTGACTCAATTATGGCCATCCACTTATGGCATGCAAAATCATATCAATTGCACCCCAACTTTTTAATATTAAATCCTTAATATTACCCCTACCCCACGTTTATACGTTCGCTTATTCAACGCATAATATAGGCTAGACTTGTATAGTCTAACACCTAGCACAAAGATAAATTATCACAACATATAGACAATTAAAATAAATCTAATCATAATAGGGGTGAAACTTGCATAAACTACACATGTTAAGGATCAAAAGGTGTCAACTTGTTAAATGTCTCAATTTACATGATATGATCATAGCCCAAATCTATACATAAACTTGCATATGGGGTTTTTAGGCAACATAATGATGGTGTGAACTAGCATAGGATATCACATATGTCATAGCATAATTCAAGATGTCATAATAGATGTCTTGGCATATGTTCATAACTTTTCTAATCAATCTAACTTGCATATGTGACTTGTCATATAGATCAACATAACCCAAACATGATGATTCAATTAATATGAACTAACTAGCATAGATGGTAACATCATGGCCTTTTTAACATGTATGATTCATCACAACTTAGCATAGAAACTTTCAACATACATAACATCATCATAGCATGATTTACAACATATAAGATATCATCATCACATAACATTGGATTTACAATATGCATGATAGCAAAAGGGGTTTACAATAACATATATGATAATTCACATCATCTACTCATAATCCATTCATAACTCAACCTAATTAAAATGATAATAATCTTGTTAAGATAATCATACTCACAATTTAGAGAAGAAAAGAGAGAGTTTTGCTTTACTTTAGGGTTGAGAGAATTAGAATTGAATTTGCTTTTCTTCTTTCTTAGTTGGCGGTGGCTCCATTGATTTCCATGGCGACGGTAACTATTCTATTCAAAATAAATTTCTCGTCGTTATTACTTAAAATAATTCATTTTAAATATTCAAAATTCATTAAAATTGCCAAAATAAAAATTTCAAATTGTCTCGCATTTTCGGGTTGTTACAGTGTGTTCCTTGTAGCTGTGAAATCAAGGAAGGGGAACGATGTTAACCTTGTAGCCGGGAAATCAAGGGTGGTGGAAACGATGTGAACCTAGGAGCCGTGAAATCAAGGGGATTGTACTTGGATATTGATATAGTAATAAAACTCTGTGCAATCCAGCATTGCGTGGGACTGGACGTAGGAGTAATCCGAACTAGTATAAAATCCGGTGTGTTCTTTCCTTTTCTGCATTTTATTACTGTTTATTTATGTTTTTGTGTTTGATTCTGTGTCTGTGATTATCTCTGTGGTGTGTGATTCATATAGTATATCATATTAGTTTTAAATTTTCTTAAATTCCTTGAAAATACCATTCACCCTCCCTCTAGTGTCAGTTTTGCCTTAAAGATCCATTTCGCATTCTCTAACGATTCGTATCAGAGCAAGGATTTTCAAAAAGCTCATAATCTGATTTTTGAAAATATTAAATGGAAAATTTTGAACACTACTTTAAGTTCATGCATTGCATTAGTATTAGATGAGTCTGCATTCAGTTTTATTGAGAAAAAAAAATCAAGTTATCATGATTTGATTTCTTGAAAAGTTTAGATGGTCATCATGATGTTATTATCTCAAATTACAATTAGTTATTTTGAAAAGTCACTTGATTCTTTGAAAAGGTTTGTTGTTTTTGTAGGAAAAATAGTTATATCTGATGACCGTTGACCAAAAGACATCAAGATGATCAAGAAAAGAAGAGTTTATGAAGGGATATGACTTTTGTGCTTATAATAGTTGAAGTGTCCATTCATTTAAAATTCGAATTCAAAAATTTGACACCCAAAAATGAAGATAGATGTTATAACTGCAACAAACCAGGCCATATAAAAAGGATGTGTCCTTATCTAGACGATTCTGATTCATCATCAAGCGATGAAGAGCCAAAAACCAAAAATTCAAATATGTGTTTAACAGCAATTCAGAATTCAGAAAGTATCGGAGAAGTGGATCTAAAAACCGGGTATGCCTTAATTAATTTTTAATTTTTTTGGTTGAATGGATGCTTTGATTGTCTTGCTTGTTTTCTTTGCTTTGAATTTGAAATTTAAACTTTAAATTCAAACTTGAAATTTAAAATTCAAATTTGAAATTTGAATTTTGAAATTCAAAATATCGATAAAATAATAAAATAATTATTTGGATGTTTGTTAGGATTAATATCATTTTATGAAATAGGTAAACCTGAAATATAAATAGAAATTTAAAACCAAAGTCACAACCATTTGTTCTTTGAAATTTATGGATGTATGTCGACATACATATGTCCTTATTGTAATAACCCAGAAATCCGAGCCAATTTAAAAATTTTATTTTGGCGATTTTAATGAATTTTGAATATTTAAAATGAATTATTTTAAATAATAACGACGAGAAATTTATTTTGAATAGAATTAGAACGTATATATTTATATAGATCGTCGTTAGAATATAAATATTTTATTTTAAATATAAAAGGAATTGAAAATGGTGCGGTAGTTTGAAAATTCGATTTCAAAGTTCAAATGAATGTACAGAATTCAAAATAAACCGAATTTTAGCGAAACCAAAAATATTAGAATCTATTTGAGAATATCTTTCCAACAAATCCAAAAAATCAAAATTTCATAGCGGGAATAAAAATTTATATCCAGTTGAAAATTCAGAATAGTCGCTATGGAATTATAGCCCTTAAAAATAGCAATTTTGCAAGCAACCTCGGTTTTCGACGAAACCACTTTTATTGGATCCGGGATGTCAAATTATTGCTAGATTCCAAAATTCGTAATTTTTCGAATCAATGTGTGAGCGTGGCGAAGTAAAACGTGTTTTAACAGTTTCAGTCAATTTCGATCGACAAGAAAATGGCCATTTTTCAAACGGTCTCAGAATTTGACGAAATTAGTTTTGTTAGGACCGTATCATCAATACGAAGCTAGAAATATATTTTTTGGAATTTTTAGAGTCCGTATGTGACCCCAGTAAATTGAAATGTGCGTTTAAAATCAATATATAGATTTATATTTTGATTTTGATGGAAACAGATCGAAACGATCGAATCGGCTTGCCGGACATATCCCATTGTATTCGGAAAGGGGGCATTTGGCTAGGGGCGATAGTCGTTGGGGTTCGTTTGGAGTTCGGAGTGTTAAACAATTCAAGAATGAATTAAAATAATATTAAATAAATTTATATAGCCCTAAAACTAAATCAAACCCTTCATTTCCCTCCCCCTTTGGTCAACGCAGGTCTGAGCGCCTCCCTCTCAAAAATCTAAGGTGGAAAATCGCCTGAAACTTCTCCCCTCCGATCTCCTCCTACTTTCAATAATTCCCGAAACTTCTCAAGCGAAAAAGTGGAGCTCGATGCCCTCCACAAAACCAACACCCAAGATCTTCTCTGTCTCGTCGAGGTGATGGAATTTCGAGCTCAACGCTCTACAGTTTGCACGGAAATTAAAGGAGCAGGGGTCCTCCATGGTGACGGGGGCGCTTGGCACGGGGAGAGGGGGTTGCGCCGCCGCTGGTGGTGGCCATCGATCACCGTCCGGCGTGATAAATTGCTGGCGAAGCGGAACCCAAGTT
Organism: Allium sativum; assembly: GCA_030737875.1. Classification (NCBI taxonomy): domain Eukaryota; kingdom Viridiplantae; phylum Streptophyta; class Magnoliopsida; order Asparagales; family Amaryllidaceae; genus Allium; species Allium sativum. Next base: position 397,898,364 of record CM060926.1, read on the forward strand.
CTGAGCCCTTTAGAAGAACTGCGGCGTGATTTCTTGGGACCGTCGATGAGGATGATGAAGCCTTATAGCCTTTGAATTGCACAATCAACGGTGAACAGAAAAAATGGTAATTAGAGTTTAAATTCAGTTTTTAAATTATAGAATATAGTGTTTAAATTCAGTTTTTATATATAGTTTGAAAAGAAAAATATAGTTTAAATTCAGTTTTTAAATTATAGAATATAGCGTTTAAATTCAGTTTTTATATATAGTTTGAAAAGAAAAATATACTATAGTTTGAAAAGAAAAATGTACTATAGTTTGAAAAGAAAAATATACTATAGTTTGAAAAGAAAAATATGCCATGTTTTTGGAAAGAAAAATATACCATGTTTTTGAATAGGAAAATATGCCATGTTTTTGAAAAGAAAAATATACCATGTTTTTGAATAGAAAAGCGATCATTATATATATGGATTCGAATTAAAAATATGATTTTTATATATCTAGCCTAATAAAAATATGATTTTATCCTAGGAAAGATTTGATTTTTAATATGATCAAGATGTGATTTTTAACTTAGAAAAGTCAAGATTTTTAGCTAGGTAAAGGCGAGATTTTTATATAGAAAAAGGCGAGACTTTTATATAGAAAAAGGCAAAATTTGTATATAGAGAAAGGATAGATTTTTACCATGAAGAAAGATGAGATTTTTAAATATACGATAGCGATGTAAAGGTATGATTTTTATTTATACTATAGCATGATAAAAATATGATTTTTATATAATAGGGAATATAAGAATATGATTTTTTCTACACTAGAGAATATAAAAATGTGATTTTTATATGAGTGGTGGAGATATAAAAATATAATCTTTATTAAAAGAAGAACGATATAAATTTTTTATTATGAAGTTAGCGTGATAAAAATATGATCTTTATTATATGAACACCGTTATAAGAATAGAATTTTTATCTATATAGTAGCGGTATAAAAATATTTTTTTATCTATATAGTAGCAGTATAAAAATGTAATTTTTATCCATGTAGTGTAGTTATAAAAATGTGATTTTTATCCATGTAGCGTAGTTATAAAAATGTGATTTTTATCCATGTAGCGTAGTTATAAAAATGTGATTTTTATCCATGTAGCGTAGTTATAAAAATGTGATTTTTAACCATGTAGCGTAGTTTTAAAAATGTGACTTTTATATACATAGCAACAATATAAAGATACGATTTTTATATATGTAGTGGATACTGACGACGAAAGTGACAAAAGGCGAGCACGACGAAGATTTTCTACATATGAAGAGTCGCAGTGTTTGGTTTAGCTCTTGGTGAGAACTCCTCACTTTTAATTTGTTTTCTAGTTGAAATATATACTAGGATGCAGACAGTGCTTAGTGGCACCCGACAACCGTCGTCCACAGACCATGGATGACTTGTTTGTTTAATTGATGTGTTGAGAAAGTTGATTGTGTGAAGTAGAATGAAAAAAATATTTTATAGTTAAAAATATGATTTTTAATGTGTATATAAAATAAATATTTATAAACAAATCGGACGATTTGTTTATGTACACCCATTTGACTGATATTGATTGGGACGATAAATTTTACACATCGCCCAACTGCACAAATAAAAATCTGTGTTTGTTGATTTGAAACCCCACACAGGTATTGGGATGATATTTGCCGTACACTAATCCCGATTGTTTAGTTGTATGTCAATCGATGGGTTGACAGACTGTGTAAGCGTTAATTATTTATATTTAATGCTTATGCAGTTGTGTGGTGCACTTTGGATGATGGTTGATTATTTATCATTGCTATTATATACATGTGTTGTATGGAACCCATATAAATAACATTATATGTTAATTGAGTGGGTCTCATTCCAATTTAGAAAATAAATTATATTCATGTGTTGAATAAACAAAATAGTCATGTGTTGACAATACTCATGTGTTGAGAATATTCATGTGTTGAACGAAATATTTATAAAATAAAATTCACATTTTTATTGTAAAAAAAAAGAAAATTCATGTGTTGAATAAAATATATATTCATGTGTTGAATAAAAGAAAATTCATGTGTTGAAGAAAATATTCATTTGTTGAATAGAATAACGAAGTTATTGAAAAATATAAAGCCGTGTTGATTAGATATGCGCCATTTTGAAGTGAACGATATTTATATCGATTTTATTCATTGTTATAATGAATATAGAAAAGGAAGTGGTTTCAAAATATAACGTTTTTGAAAATATTATCATTTATATATCGACAATATGGAATATTCAGTTTTGATTAGAAATTGAATACGAAGTTGAAATCGTTTTGAAAACGAATTTAAAACGGTTTATAAAATACGTTTTGAAAGGAAATCGATGAAATTTATAATATATATATTATATATATAATGGCCTGAATAGAATGCGCCGCGCTGCGGTAGTTCGCGAGTTTCGACCATTGACTTCGAATGGACATTACGGGAGATCCGACCGTCGGATTCTCCTAAAACCGGAACCATTGGGTTCATTTCGAAAAGAGCTTTCTAACGAATATTAGAGATTTGAAATCTAGTGGTGGGATTTGGAATTATGTCCAAATCGAATTTGGAAAAGGTCGCTATAAGCGCAGTTCGACGACCGTTGATGGAAATCGAATGTACGAGCCTTGACAAAATTATTAAAAATAGTAGTAATTTGTGTAGAATCATAAGAAATGATTTGGAAAGAATTGGGATGAAAAATTCCATATTTGAGAAGATAAAAATAGATTTTTATTGAAATGAACTAGTTTTGAACTAGAATTATAATTCAATTATTTTTAAAATAAATAAATTGAATTTGAATTGATTTCTGGGTTTATCGTGAACGGTGTTTTAAATAACACTTGTTCTTTAACTTGATAATTAATGGAATGTGAATTGGGTTTATCGTGAACTGTGTTTTAACGACATTCGTTCTTTAACCCGATTTACAGTGAAATGTTATTTGGAATTTATAAATCTTTTGTTAAGATTTAAAGGAGATTTTCCAAAGTAAAGTTTTCCAATTTAATAAAATAAATTGGAATGGAATGGAATTCGATTTGGTAATAATCAAAGTGAATTTCTGTGGAGGAAGACAACTAATATATCTTGAATTTAAAAGGCTTCTTCGTTATTCCATTTATATTATTAGTCGGATATGAAAGTTTATATCGATTATATATATCGATTTGTTTTCCATGAAGATTCCATTGTAAATGGAATGTGATTTTGGGTTGTCGTGAACGGTATCTTCAATAATACTGTTCTTAGACCCAACAGAGTTAAGAAAATCAGAAACTAACTGAAGATTAGTTAAGTTGAATGGTTTCCTGGGCATTGATCTGATGTAGGTTTCGACCTTCGGGTTATTAATTAGGGAATTGTTCACTTGCTAATTTACGGTTAAAGGCTGATGGAATGGAATGTGATTTTGGGTTTATCGTTAACCGTGTTTTAAATGACATTGGTTCTTTAACCCAGTTAAAGACAGTATATGATTTCCCAAGTTAAACAATCATTGATATTGATTTTTGGGAAGATTAAAACCAAGTGGAGTTTTAATGAATCTTTAATTAGATTGAAATGATCGAGAATGGAGTATCACCAGTTTTGCTCTAGGCGATAATTAAATCTTTAATTAGATTTGAACGTGAAATGGTAATTGAATTTACCAATAACACCGTGGTGTTAGATATGAAGTATTACCAGTTTTACTTCATGGGATGAATAGGTTGGGATTGGGAAATTAAAACAAATGATTACTTCGGTAAGGTTCGCTAATCCCGAAAAGTTTGGTTAAACCATAATTTGGTTTAAATTGATATTCAAAAGAAGATTAAAGAATAAATTTAAGGAATTTATCTTTGATAAAATTAATGGGAACCTTTCCCAAAGTATAAGAATATTTGAATAAAAGAATATTCTGAATTGGAATGAGGCGTATGTTGTGTTTGTGTAACACTTGTTTATTATATACGCGAGTTATTCGGAAAGGCCGGGTTTATCCCATTCTGAATAACTGAATCGACGATGTGTCGAGGAGGAAGACGGTGGTCGAAGACCGGAGGTCTTCACATTGTTTGGATAATTACTGATGATCTTGATTGGGTTGTACACCCAAGAGGAGGGAATCAGTTGGTGATCGTCCAGACGTACTTGGAGATCAATTGATATGCAAGGTACAAGGTGCCTCCGGTTTCGTTCAGACCCAGAACGAACTTGTAAATGGACCGTGTGTCTGACATTGGATTTTATTCTGTGTGATTAATTTCTATTAAATATATATCTGTTTGGCGGCGGAGAATTTATTCTCTTGCTTAACGCCCTTCTCTAAGACGTACGAGCTCAGAGGTTATATATTGATGGATATCAATCGCTTGGAGTGAAATTCTTGTGTGGCATGCCTAAGTGGCAAATGATCAAGGCTTTTGTTGAAAAGCAAAGTCTTGTGGTTGATGATCAAAGCACGACCTGTGTGACATAGCTTTGTGTAGTGTTGATTCGCGAGCCTCACACCCCGATTGTGAACCAGAAACGGGAGAGGACCTCAGGGAGGACATGCGTTTCCTTCTAGCTAGGGTGGTGTCAGTGACCTACCAGCCCCGACATTTATATTATTTTCACCTGTGTGGTTGTTGGATTACAAGGCGCCTCGGATATATCAGTGACTATGTGGAGCCGATGGAGTCATTTGGCTCATTTACGCCCCAAAGGGTGGGGAAACGCAGTGTTCAGGCATTTTAATCCACATTGGTGGACCGGCCCTGATGATCCAAGGGTCGACGCGCTCTGCCCTGAGGCTCGGGCTAGAGAGTCTCGAAGACGGTGAGGACGATCCCTTGCCTCGGTTCACAGATGGAAATTCAAATTCCAATACGTGATTTTGCGGTTTTGATTGTAGAATCTATATATGGCGACATAGTGGTATGGGGCACTTATGTCGTCTATGATTGATACTTATGATTGAAATTGTTTTGACACTATACACTTATAGTAATAATAAAACATGAAATTTCACGTACCAAGCATTCTTGGCTATTATAAGGTAAAAACTCCATCCTCCGGCTTGCGTTGCATTGTGTGATGGGACCTGGGTCTTATAATAGCTTCATTGTTCTTTATTTAGCATTGTGCTGTTGTTTTATACACTGGCATTCTTGGGAGGAAACCCGTTCCGTGTTATACGGCGTGGTCCCTTGATTTACCTTACTTTAAAACCAAGAGAATAACTATTTTAGTTCTCACACCAGTCACATGACTGACCTGGAGTTTATTGTTTTAACCTAAACTCTGGGTGCCCTTATTTTCCGCATGGGCAGCTAGTAGTTTTTGTTTTGCAGATTTGTATTCACAGGTTCCTGATTTACAGCTGGAACGATATCCGGAAAGCTCTGTATCCTTATATCACCTTCAGTTGTGTTTTGTATTATTTTCCGCTGCTATGTAATGTAATTTAAATCTTTGATATTTTCTGTGTAATATTTATTCATACTCTGTAATATTCTTGTATGCTGATGGAATTGTTGTAATATACAATGAAATGTTCTTCTGTTTGTGTTCCGATTTGTCGTGTTCTCAAAACAATCAGGGGTTTCGAACGGTCTTGGTCGGTTTAGCGATCGATTCGGATCGAGCGAAATTGCCTATCGTTTCATTTGGTATCAGAGCTCTGGTTTACAAAGCTTGAGAACAAGACACATTAGAACCGAAGGAAGAATTCATCAGAGGTTGGTTTAGAAATATCCAATGAGAATGACTCGTTAGAGATAGGATCAGTAGTATCCAGTAACGAGTGTGAAGAGTATATTTTTTATATAAAAATTGAAAACAAGTTTTGTTTTGAAAATTAAATTCAAGTATACGTATTTGAATATTTTATTTGTATTGAATTTGGACAATCCTATATATAAAGATTTTGCATATGCGCGTCATGAACGTATATTCGAGGTTTTAATATACTGGATAGATATAGAATCACACTCTAGTCGCCCGGAGATAATTCTGGTAATGCGGCCGCATTATTAGTATTAGTGTTTGAGTTTCGAAAGGTGTGATATCTATATATTTCCATTAGACTGGTGTGAGAACCAAAACTAGATAGGTTTATTGTTGAGATTTGCATCAAAAACATGATTTTCTGTATATATATATATCAAAATTATGAATTTGAAACGTTAATTCACTAATTGATTGATGATTGTGTTGTTTGATTATTGGTTTCATTTATTAAAATTTTGAACCATTTAGCCTAATGCAACCAAATTTAGAACTGAATTGAAAATGATTACAATTGCATGCATATACATGTGTATCTATTGAATAGGTCATAGCAATACATGTTTATTGTATTTCTTGGGTTTTTGATGATTTTATGAGACGATTGGCTGTTTCTTTTTCTTTTTGGATTGGTGAGGGCCATGGGAGGCTATTTGGAATATCCTGAAGCTCCCGGTGCAGGGGAGGTTATGGCGAAATTTTTCGAAAATTTAGGGTGTTCGCCAAATTTTTGAAAAATTTGAAAAGTTCTTAGAAACTGAAAAGTTGAAGAACTTAAGCCGTAAAGAAAATAATGGAAGTTGAGTTGATTTGTATAACAATTTTCAGCTTTGTTCCTTTTCGGGGACGAAAAGTTTTAAGTGGGGGAGATTGTAATATCCCGGAAATCCGAGCCAATTTAAAAATTTTATTTTGGCGATTTTAATGAATTTTGAATATTTAAAATGAATTATTTTAAATAATAACGACGAGAAATTTATTTTGAATAGAATTAGAACGTATATATTTATATAGAACGTCGTTAGAATATAAATATTTTATTTTAAATATAAAAGGAATTGAAAATGGCGCGGTAGTTTGAAAATTCGATTTCAAAGTTCAAATGAATGTACAGGATTCAAAATAAACCGGATTTTTGCGAAACCAAAAACATTATAATCTATTTGAGAATATCTTTCCAACGAATCTGAAAAATCAAAATTTCATAGCGGGAATAAAAAGTTATGTCCAGTTGAAAATTCAGAATAATCGCTATGGAATTATAGCCCTTAAAAATAGCAATTTTGCAAACGACCTCGATTTTCGACGAAACCAATTTTACTGGATCCGGGATGTCAAATTATTGCTAGATTCCAAAACTCGTAATTTTCCGAATCTATATGTGAGCGTGGCGAAATAAAACGTGATTTAACAGTTTCAGTCAATTTCGATCGACCAGAAAATGGCCATTTTTCAAATGGTCTTAGAATTTGACGAAATTAGTTTTGTTAGAACCAAATCGTCAATACGAAGCTAGAAATAATTTTTTTGGAATTTTTAAAGTCCGTATGTAACCCCAGTAAATTTAAATGTGCGTTCAAAATCAATATATAGATTTATATTTTGATTTTGACGGAAACTGATCGAAATGGTCGAATCGGCTTGCCAGACATATCCCATTGTGTTCGAAAAGGGGGTATTTGGCTAGGGCCGACAGTCATTGGGGTCGTTTGGAGTGTTAAACAATTCAAGAATGAATTAAAATAATATTAAATAAATTTATATAGCCCTAAAACTAAGTCAAACCCTTCATTTCCCTCCCCCTTTGGTCAACGCGGGTCTGAGCGCCTCCCTCTCAAAAATCTAAGGCGGAAAATCGCCTGAAACTTCTCCCCTCCGATCTCCTCCTACTTTCAACAATTCCCAAAACTTCTCAAGCGAAAAAGTGGAGCTCGATGCCCTCCACAAAACCAACGGCCAAGATCTTCTCTGGCTCATCGAGGTGATGGAATTTCGAGCTCAACGCTCTACAGTTCGCACGGAAATTAAACGAGCAGGGGTCCTCCAAGGTGAGGGGGGAGCTTGGCGCGGGGAGAGGGGGTTGCGCCGCCGCTGGTGGTGGCCATCGATCACCGTCCGACGTGATAAATTGATGGCGAAGCGGAACCCAAGTTTTGAGCCATTTGGAAGAACTGCGGCGTGATTTCTTGGGACCGTCGATGAGGATGATGAAGCCTTGTAGCCTTTGGATTGCACAATCAACGGTGAACAGAAAAAAATGGTAATTAGATTTTAAATTCAGTTTTTAAATTATAGAATATAGTGTTTAAATTCAGTTTTTATATATAGTTTGAAAAGAAAATTATACCATAGTTTGAAAAGAAAAATGTACTATAGTATGAAAAGAAAATTATACTATAGTTTGAAAAGAAAAATATGCCATGTTTTTGAAAAGAAAAATATACCATGTTTTTGAATAGAAAAGCGATCTTTATATATATGGATTCGAATTAAAAATATGATTTTTATATACCTAGCCTAATAAAAATATGATTTTATCCTAGGAAAGATTTGATTTTTAATATGATCAAGATGTGTTTTTTAACTTAGAAAAGTTAAGATTTTTAGCTAGGTAAAGGCGAGATTTTTATATAGAAAAAGGTGAGATTTTTATATAGAAAAAGGCGAAATTTTTATATAGAGAAAGAACAGATTTTTACCATGAAGAAAGAGGAGATTTTTAAATATACGATAGCGATGTAAAGGTATGATTTTTATTTATACCAGAACATGATAAAAATATGATTTTTATATAATAGGGAATATAAGATTATGATTTTTTTCTATACTAGAGAATATAAAAATGTAATTTTCATATAAGTGGCGATATAAAAATATAATCTTTATTAGAAGAAGAACGATATAAAAATATAATTTTTATTATGAAGTTAGCATGATAAAAATATGATGTCTATTATATGAACACCGTTATAAGAATAGAATTTTAATCTATATAGTAGCGGTATAAAAATAAATTTTTTATCTATATAGTAGCAGTAGAAAAATGTGATTTTTATCCATGTAGTGTAATTATAAAAAATGTGATTTTTATCCATGTAGCATAGTTATAAAAATGTGATTTTTATCCATGTAGTGTAGTTATAAAAATGTGATTTTTATCCATGTAGCGTAGTTATAAAAATGTGATTTTTATATACATATCAACAATATAAAGATGCGATTTTTATATATGTAGTGGATACGGACGACGAAAGTGACAAAAGGCGAGCACGGCAAAGATTTTCTACATATGAAGAGTCGCGGCGTTTGGTTTATCTCTTGGTGAGAACTCACTTTTAATTTGTTTTCTAGTTGAAATATATACTAGGATGCAGACGGTGCTTAGTAGCACCCGACACCCGTCGTCCACAGACCGTGGAAGACTTGTTTATTTAATTGATGTGTTGAGAAAGTTGATTGTGTGAAGTGGAATGAATAAAATATTTTACAGTTAAAAATATGATTTTTAACGTGTGTATAAAATAAATATTTATAAACAAATCAGACGATTTGTTTATGTACACCCATTTGACTGATATTGATTGGGACGATAAATTTTACACATCGCCCAACTGCACAAATAAAAATCTGTGTTTGTTGATTTGAAACCCCATACGGGTATTGGGATGATATTTGACGTACACTAATCCCGATTGTTTAGTTGTATGTCAATCGATGGTTGACAGACTGTGTAAGCATTAATTATTTATATTTAATGCTTATGCAGTTGTGTGGTGCACTTTGGATGATGGTTGATTATTTATCATTGCTATTATATACATGTGTTGTATAGAACCCATATAAATAACATTATATGGTGATTGAGTGGGTCTCATTCCAATTTAGAAAATAAATTATATTCATGTGTTGAATAAACAAAATAGTCATGTGTTGACAATACTCATGTGTTGACAATATTCATGTGTTGAAACTATTCATGTGTTGAACGAAATATTTATACAATAAAATTCACATTTTTATTGTAAAAAAAAAGAAACAAAAGAAAATTCATGTGTTGAATAAAAGAAAATTTATGTGTTGAAGAAAATATTCATTTGTTGAATAGAATAACGAAGTTATTGAAAAATATAAACCCGTATTGATTAGATATGCGCCATTTTGACGTGAACGATATTTATATCGATTTTATTCATTTTTATAATGAATATAGAAAAGGATGTGATTTTAAAATATAACATTTTTGAAAATATTATCATTTATATATCGACGATATGGAATATTAAGTTTTGATTAGAAATTGAATACGAAGTTGAAATCGTTTTGAAAAGGAATTTAAAATGATTTATAAAATACGTTTTGAAAGGAAATCGACGATATATATATAATATATATATTATATATATTATGGCCTGAATAGAACGTGCCGCGCTGCGGCAGTTCGTAAATTTCGACCATTGACTTCGAATGGACATTACGGGAGATCCGACCGTCGGATTCTCCTAAAACCGGAACCGTTAGGTTAGTATCGTAAAGAGCTTTCTAAAGAATATTAGAGATTTGAAATCTAACGGTTGGATTTGGAATTATGTCCAAATCAAATTTGGAAAAGGTCGCTATAAGTGCAGTTCGATGGCCGTTGATGGAAATCGACTGTACGAGCTTTGATAAAATTATTAAAAATAGTAATAATTTGTGTAAAATCATAAGAAATGATTTGGAAAGAATTGGGATGAAAAATTCCATATTTGAAAAGATAAAAATAGATTTTTATCGAAATGAACTAGTTTTGAACCAGAATTATAATTCAATTATTTTTAAAGTAAATAAATTGAATTTGAATTGATTTCTGGGTTTATCGTGAACGGTGTTTTAAATAACACTTGTTCTTTAACCCGATAATTAATGGAATATGAATTGGGTTTATCGTGAACTGTGTTTTAACGACATTTGTTCTTTAACCCGATTTACAATGAAATGTGATTTGGAATTTGTAAATCTTTTGTTAAGATTTAAAGGAGATTTTCCAAAGTAATGTTTTCCAATTTAATAAAATAAATTGGAATGGAATGGAATTCGATTTGTAATAATCGAAGTGAATTTCTGTGGAGGAAAACAACTAATATATCTGGAATTTAAAAGGCTTTGTCGTTATTCCATTTATATTATTAGTCGGATATGGAGGTTTATATCGATTTGTTTTCCATAAAGATTCCATTGTAAATGGAATGTGATTTTGGGTTGTCATGAACGATATCTTTAATAATACTGTTCTTAGACCCAACAGAGTTAATAAAATCAGAAACTAACTGAAGATTAGTTAAGTTGAATGGTATCCTGGGCATTGATCTGATGTTGGTTTCGGCCTTTGGGGTTATTACTTAGGGAATTGTTCACTTGCTAATTTACGGTTAAAGGATGATGGAATGGAATGTGATTTTGGGTTTATCATGAACCGCGGTTTAAATGACATTGGTTCTTTAACCCAGTTAAAGACAGGATATGATTTCCCAAGTTAAACAATCATTGATATTGATTTTTGGGAAGATAAAACCAAGTGGAGTTTTATTGAATCTTTAATTAGATTGAAATGATCGAGAATGGAGTATCACCAGTTTTGCTCCAGGCGATAGTTAATTCTTTAATTAGATTTGAACGTGAAACGGTAATTGAATTTACCGATGACACTGTGGTGTTAGATATGAAGTATTACCAGTTTTACTTCATGGGATGAATAGGTTGGGATTGGGAAATTAAAACAAATGATTACTTCGGTAAGGTTCGCTAATCCCGACTAGTTTGGATAAACCATAATTTGGTTTAAATTGATATTCAAAAGGAGATTAAAGAATAAATTTAAAGAATTTATCTTTGACAAAATTAATGGGAACCTTTCCCAAAGTATAAGAATATTTGAATAAAAGAATATTCTGAATTTGAATGAGGCGTATGTTGTGTTTGTGTAACACTTGTTTATTATATACGCGAGTTATTCGGAAAGGCCGGGTTTATCCCATTCTGAATAACTGAATCGACGATGTGTCGAGGAGGAAGACGGTGGTCGAAGACCGGAGGTCTTCACATCGTTTGGATAATTACTGATGATCTTGATTGGGCTGTACACCCAAGAGGAGGGAATCAGTTGGTGATCGTCCAGACGTACTTGGAGATCGATGGATATGCGAGGTACAAGGTGCCTCCAATTTTGTTCAGACCCAGATTGAACTTGTAAATGGACTGTGTGTCTGACATTGGATTTTATTCTGTGTGATTGATTTCTATTAAATATATATCTGTTTGGCGGCAGAGAATTTATTCTCTTGCTTAACGCCCTTCTCTGAGACGTACGAACTCAGAGGTTATATATTAATGGATATCAATCGCATGGAGTGAAATTCTTGTGTGGCATGCCTAAGTGGCAAATGATTAAGGCTTTTGTTGAAAAACAAAGTCTTGTGGTTGATGATCAAAGCACGGCCTGTGTGGCATAGCTTTGTGTAGCGTTGATTCGCGAGCCTCACACCCCGATTGTGAACCAGAAACGGGAGAGGACCTCAGGGAGGACATGCGTTTCCTTCTATCTATGGTGGTGTCAGTGACCTACCAGCCCTGATATTTATATTATTTTCACCTGTGTGGTTGTTGGATTGTGAGGCGCCTCAGATACATCGATGACTATGTAGAGCCGATAGAGTCATTTGGCTCATTTACGACCCAAAGGGCGGGGAAACGTTGTGTTCAGGCATTTTAATCCACATTGGTGGACCGGCCTGACGATCCATGGATCGATGCGCTCTGACCCTGAGGCTCGGGCTAGAGAGTCTCGAAGCCGGTGAGGACGATCCCTTACCTCGGTTCACAGATGGAAATCCAAATTCCAATACGTGATTTTGCGGTTTTGTTTGTAGAACCTATATATGGCGACATAGTGGTATGGGGCACTTATGCCGTCTATGATTGATACTTATGATTGAAATTGTTTTGACACTATACACTTATAGTAATAATAAAACATGAAATTTCATGTACCAAGCATTCTTGGCTACTATAAGGTAAAAACCCTATCCTCCGGCTTGCGTTGCATTGTTTCATGGGACCTGGGTCTTATAATAGCGTTATTGTTCTTTATTGAGCATTGCGCTATTGTTTTATGCACTGGCATTCTTGGGAGGAAACCCGTTCCGTGTTATACGACGTGGTCCCTTGATTTACCTTACTTTAAAACCAAGAGAATAACTGTTTTAGTTCTCACACCAGTCACATGATTGACTTGGATTTTATTGTTTTAACCTAAACTCTGGGTGCCCTTATTTTCTGCACGGGCAGCTAGTAGTTTTGGTTTTGCAGATTTATATTCAAAGGTTCCTGATTTACAGCTGGAACGATATCCGGAATGCTCTGTATCCGTATATCTCTTTCAATTGTGTTTTGTATTATTTTCCGCTGCTATGTAATGTAAATTAAATCTCTGATATTTTCTGTGTAATATTTATTCATACTCTGTAATATTCTTGTATGCTAATGGAATTGTTGTAATAGTAACACCCCGAATTTTCTATTAGCAATCAATTAACAAATTAAAGTATAATTAATTATAAGTGAAAGAATTAAGGGAAACGGATTACGCCGTTGCGTTCGTCTCGGAATTCTGCTTGAGATAGAGTCCGAGTTTGTGTAAATCGGACTCCATATGAAGAAGTTATGACCTCCGGAAGTTTCAGAATTCAATTTAAATTTCAAACAGCTCAAAACTCAGTTCAAAAATTCGAAAATAGACCCAGACTGGGCTGGGCGGGAATTTTCCTACCCAGGACCCAGTCGACCAGGGGGTCTACCTGGGGGTCGACCATGTGGTTGACCTGGGGGTCGACCTAGGGGTCGACCTGCCCAGTCGACCTGGTCAGGTCTTGGCTGGCCTGGTCGGGTTCTAAGCGATTTTCTGAGTTCTGGTGTGTCACTGGGGCTGATTTGTCACTTTCTGATTGGCTCCTCTCAGTGTGTATTGTCTGGATTCACTCTATGATAATCTGATGGCTCAAATCAATCTGAAATTCTATAAATACAACCCAACACTCAACCTAAATTTACACAAATAAAATAGAGCTAGAGCCGTCATGCTGCCGGGAGGAAACTAAGAGTTGCTTTCAGTTGGAGAAATCTTAGAGACGAGCAAAACTAAAGTAAAAACAAGATTCAAACAATTTTTATCTACCCAAAGGAAAGCATTGCAAATTAAGAACTCAGAAACCAGAAGTCAAGATCATCGTTTTTGTAAGTTTAGTTATTTTTCCGATGAGAATAAAATTAAGACTTGATTCGATGTAAAATGGAAATGGAATTTTACTATTGTATAACGACGATGCTAATTCATATCTGTGTATTGCAATGATTTTGTTGTGAATGGTATTGGGATGTTTGTGGTATAATTGACTTGATGTTGGTCCTATTGTACATTTGGAATGAAAACAACATCACATACAAGTATATGGTTAATGTTAGAATTTACACCTATATGTTTATATGTTTAACATAGGTTGTATACATTTTTCTAAGTCCAAGTTAAGACTTATATACACATGTTCTATGTTAAGACCATTATGCCTACATGATTAAATCCCATGTATATGTTCTTATGTTCTTTGCAAGTTTGTAATTGGGTCCATGCCAAGTACCATTTAGTTTCACACGATTATTATAAGTTTCATGTTATAATAGGATACATGATTTGGTCTAGTTCACGTTTTTGGGTTAATGTTAAAAATAGACATTTTTATGGACATGTAATAACTTTGTCACATGCTAGTTTGTGTTTGAAGTTATGCCTAGATAAAAATATGTTTAGGCTTATATTTTATGCAAGTCTAAAATTATGCCATTTCATGTGACACCTATTTAATTAGATTCTTATTTGAATGCAAGTTCACATGACAAGTTGAAACCAATGATTTATGTTAATTAGACCGCAAAGTTGCAAGTTCATATGTCATACACCCTTTATGTTATTTAGAATATTTCATGTTCTTGGCTTTCCCTTATATGTTTATAAGTTACGCTGAAATATCTAGCCCAACATTCATTATAATCTTGCGAACGTACAAACGGGGGAATATCGTTGGGATTAAACATGAAAAATACATGGGTTGGCATGTTTGGCACATGCCAATAATTGGTGACATTTAAATGGTATGAATTGCCATGCCTTAAAAAAAATAACGAACTTGGAAAATGGGCCATAACATTTACATATAACAAGTAAAAGAGACAAATATGTAAATTTAGAAAATACAAATATGCTTAACCCGAGGTTGGATTGAGTTGTGATGTAAACCTACCCGGACCCGCCCGGCTGTCCAGTAATCACAACAATACCTATCCAATGTGGGAGGTTAAGGCATTAAGCCCAATAAGGACCCGAGGTTAGACTGAGTTGCGGTGTAAACCTGCCCGGAACCGACCGGCTGTCCAGTAACCGCAACAATACCTATCTAATGTGAGTGGTCGGTGCTTTAATGAATAAATTAAAGCTAGAACAAGGATGGTAGGGTTAAGTCATCTAAAACACTTAACCACTTCAACATGTTAACTAAACTGATAGGTGGGGTTAGGTTAATACAGAAACTTAACCACTTAACATGTTTGATAGAAAACCCTAGTAACGGGGACCCATTTCAGCAGTAACCCAATTAGGTATCATGGTACCCTGAAACTAGGCAGGGTGGGGCACGATTACTGGGCTGATTGTAAGCGTTCAAAAGCGACGGCGAGTGGTGCAGCAGTGTAGGTTCTAATGGAGTGCGGGCGTGCACACACTTCGGAGCAGACAAACAGGGCACTGGGCACCAGTAGTATACACTATGCATTCTAGAATTGTGTCGGGCCGCCACCATGGGACTTGATACACCCCATAGTGGGACCAACATAGGTATCTACAATCATTGGGGGCCGTATGACACATATGATTTTGCAAGTAGGAGCCGATCTTTAGAAAGGGGACCACTTCACCCTGATCATGGGGCGCCAATCGGAACAAATACAAGTAGATGCAGAGATGTAGTGTGGGGTGCGATAGTATATTCGGTTCAAAACTGCTTTATCTTAGTTTATGATACTTTCTTGTTTCCAGTTTATACCTATCATGCCCTTTTTCTTATTCTCATACTGAAGAGTCATTAGACTTACCAGGCTTTATGTCTGACTCTATTTTTCTTTCGTCTTCTTTTCTTCCGTTCCTCCAGGTCCATAGGGAGGAAACAACCCAGCTTAGTCAGACTCTTTGCAAGCTTCAAGATAGTAGATGTACGGTTTGGACTTTCTTTCCTTGGCTATGGCTTTTGGACACGTTCTATGGGGATTTATGCAGTTTTAATTTTGTTTTATCCTTCTTTATTTAATAATCAAGACAGAAATGATGATGTAATGTTTTGGAAGTTATTGGGAGACAATTATGGAAATGTTTTGTATGAACACGTATTTATGAAATGAAAGTCTGTTTGTTTTCCGCGGCTTATATATATATATGTTTATATCTGTCTTGTGTTTTATCTGTGACTTTTACTTATAAACCTCCACCGAAGTTAAGGCATTCCCTTTGTGAGTGACCTCACTGGAGGTGGGGTGTTTCACTTGGTATCAGAGCACAGGTTTACCAGATTAGATAAAGGTTTTTGAAATTATTTTCAAAAAGAAGTTCAAAGAAGCATTTTTTTTCAAGAAAAAGCATTGTTTTTAAAAAGGCATAATTCCCCAAAGCCATATGCACTATCTCTCTATCCTTTTGTCTTGAATCTTTATTTTGTTTCAGCATGTCTGGAGATCTTAACCTTCCAGAAGGGGTACCGATACCTGGCTGGTTCCGAAGGTACCTAGAGGCTAGGGCCAATGATGCGGGCCCAGCAGACATTCCTCCTCCCATAGTGGCAGCGTTTCCTCCTCCTCCTCCTCGTGGAAATGCTTTCGCTAAGACGTGTAGAGAGTTCAAGGCTATGGGTGGAAAGGACTTTTATGGAACTGAATCCTTTGTGGTAGGAAGGAACTGGCTGAAGGAGACCGAAGATTTGTTCGTCATCTTCGAAGTTGATGACATGTAAAAGATACAGCTAGCAGTGTGGTTGCTTAAAGATGAAGCTTCTTATTGGTGGGAAGTTACCCATGCTGAGAGGCCAGTGGAAACTTGGGAAGATTTCAGGATGAGATTTGAGATGAAATTCCTCTCCCAAGATGAAAGAAGCTTGCAGATGGAGAAGTTCCTAACTCTTAAACAAGAAAGTATGACGATCAAGGAGTACGTCAATCAGTTTAATCAGCTAGCCAGATTTGGGCTGGATTTAGTAAACACCCAACACAAGAAGGCCCTTCGCTTCGTCAAAGGTATGAATGAGCCTCTACATAGCCTTGCTATGATCCATATACCTATGGGAGCGACTTATGAAAGCTTGGTGGACATGGCGCTGCTACACGAGGAAGATAAAGGCAAGAAAGAGGCAAAGGTGGAAGTTAGTAATTTCTGTGGCATTGTTGGACATATAGTGAAAGACTGTAGAAAGAAGGTGAAGATGAATGGTGGTTGTTTCCATTGCGGCGAGACTAGACACATGGCTAAGGACTGCCCAAAGAAGCGGGGGCAGGGACAGAGGACTGGATCCACTTCGGGGGGACAGGTTCACGCGCTGGTGGCACCTCCGCAGGAACGAGGTAGAAATATTTCTGTAGAAAGCTTAGTTTATCTCTATGATCATCCAGTTCGCACTCTCTTTGATTCTGGAGCATCGCATCTTTTATTTCATCTGCTTTAGTAGAATCTCTACACCTACACACTAGTATGGTAGAAGATCCCTTGGTTGTTTCAAATCCAATTAGGGGCTCGACTTATTTGTCGATGGTTTGTTTGGATTTGAAAATCTCTATTCTAAGTGTTGAGTTTAGATGTAGTGCCTTTATTTTGGGTTTCTCGGGATATGGATTGATCATAGGCATGGACTGGTTATCCAGTAATGGTGCCATTCTTGATTGTGAGAAGAGAGTGGTTAGACTCTTGACTCGGCTCGGTAACACTCTAGAAATTTCTTGTAATCCCTTGAATGCTGTTATGCTTAGTTATCTAGAGTCGCTTGATGCTTCTGTTGAGAATTTGCAGTCGGTTAGAGTGGTCCGTGAATATCCGGATGTCTTTGAAGAGGTGAAGGGCTTACCTCCGAGGCAGGAAATAGACTTCCGCATATATCTTGTCGAGAATGCAAAGCCCGTAGCTTTACCTGTTAGACACATGGCTCCGAAGGAGAGAAAGGAGCTCAGTAAGCAAGTTAAGGAGCTTCTCGAGGAGGGGTTTATAATGCGGAGTATCTCGGAATGGGGTGCTCCAGCGGTGTTCGCCACCAAAGCAGATGGCTCGTTATGTCTTTGTGTGGACTATAGGGAGCTAAACAAGATGACTAAGAAGAATAAACACACACTTCCCAGAATAGATGATTTGTTTGATCAGCTTGTAGGTGCGTCGGTCTTCTCCCAACTTGATCTGGATACTGGGTTCTATCAGCTAAGGGTAGCTAAAGATAGCATTGATAAGACGGCGTTCAGAACCCCAGATGGTTTCTTCGAGTGGCTTGTCATGCCTTTCGGTTTGACAAACACACCCGCTTATTTCGTAGACCTAATGAGTAGGGTGTTCAGAGAATTCCTCTACAAGTTCGTGGTGGTCTTCATAGACGATATTTTGATCTTCTCAAAGAATGAGGAAGAACATGCTCAGCATCTGAAGGAAATCATGGATACTCTCCGTACACATCAGCTAAAACCAAAATTCTCCATGTGCCACTTCTGGGGAGAAGAAGTGAGGTTTCTTGGACATGTAGTGTCCAAAGAGGGGTTAGCTGTGGACCCCGCGAAAGTGGTGGCAGTGCAAGATTGGAAGACACCAAGAAATGCAATCGAAGTCCGAAGCTTTCTCGAGCTAGCAGGTTTTTACCGAAAGTTCATTAGAGATTTCGCGAAAATCTCAGCTCCACTCACAAGGCTAACAAAGAAGAATCTAGCGTTCGCTTGAGATTTGGATTGTGATATTGCTTTCCAACGCTTATAAAGGGCTCTTACAATAGCCCCAGTTCTGACTTTGCCTGATGGAAGCAAGACATTCACAATATACACGGATGCTTGTGGTACGGGACTAGGCGTTGTTCTGATGCAAGAAGGGAAGGTAGTAGCTTATGGTGTAAGACAATTGAAAGTTCATGAAAAGAACTACCCAACCCATGATCTTGAGTTGGCCGCCATCGTCTTTGCGCTTAAGTCTTGGCGCCATTATCTTCTAGGTGAGAAGTTCGAATTATATACTGACCATAAATCGTTGAAGTATCTTTTCTCGCGGAAAGATCTTAACTTAAGACAGCAAAGGTGGATGGAGTTTCTTGCCTTGTATGATTTTGAGATTTCCTATACTCCTGGCAAGGGCAACGTAGTAGCAGACGCCTTGAGTAGAAAGAAGCTGACCTCAAGCCCTCTCTTTGTAGAAAGGCAAAGCTTGGAGTATATAGCCAGTTTTGACTTTAGGCCCTCCTCTTATTTTGTACCTGATTTGTTGGCATCACTAGAAGTATGGCCCACTCTTTTAAACTCAATAGGGGCCGCACAACGTGAAGACCCTCAGCTTGTTGATGTGATTGATAAGCTAATTAGGGGTGAAACTTCCAGTCACCTCAATAGGTACTCCATCGATGATAAGGGTTGGCTGAGGCGAGATGGAAGACTATGTGTCCCACAAGCAAGTGATTTGGTAAAGATGGTTCTCGAGGAAGCACACCATTCCAAGATGACGATACACCCAGGTGGAGACAAGATGTACAAGGACGTAAAGAGAGTTTTCTTTTGGAGCGGCATAAAGAAGGATGTGGCAGATTTCGTTTCTAAGTGCATGATATGCCAACAGGTCAAGGCGGAACAAAAGAAGCCTGTAGGACTGCTTCATCCTCTAGAAGTCCCGCAATGGAAGTGGTATAGCATTTCAATGAACTTCATTGATGGGTTGCCTAGGTCAAGAAGGGGCAATACTAGCATTTGGGTAATAGTGGACAGGCTCACAAAAAGCGCCCACTTTATACCTGTCAAGATTAGAAGGACTACCTCATCTCTTGCATCTCTTTATCTCAAGGAAATAGTTCGACTCCATGGAATACCCTCCAGCATAGTGAGTGACCGAGTCCTATCTTTACAAGCGAGTTTTGGCGGAATCTGCAAGAAGCTATAGGCACACAGTTATGCTTGAGCACGGCCTATCATCCCCAAACTGATGGTCAGACGGTAAGGGTGAACAAAGTATTAGAAGATCTTTTGAGACTGTGCATTCTTGACTTTGGAGGGACATGGGAGGATCATCTTACTTTAGTGGAATTCACCTACAACAATAGCTACCAAGCCACCATCGGCATGGCTCCCTTCGAAGCTTTGTATGGAAGACCGTAAAGATCACCAACTTGTCGGTGGGAGTCTACAGACAAGCTTATACTTGGGCCAGACATGATTAGAGAGACTTCAGAAAAAGTGGACTTGATACAAAGGAGAATGAAGACTGCCCAAGATAGACAGAAATCCTACGCAGACAAAAGAAGGACCGACCTTGAGTTTGAGGTTGGGGACATGGTTTTCCTTAAGGTATCTCCTCAAAGGAACTTCGTTCGCTTTGGATCCGCAGGAAAGCTAGCACCAAGATTTGTATGACCGTTCCCTATCATCGAGAAGATTGGGAAGATGGCTTATAGAGTAGAGCTGCCTGAAAGTTTGGCTGGAATTCACAATATCTTTCACGTTTATCATCTCTAGACATGAATCTGCGGAAGTGGTGGAGCCAAGCATTCTAGAAGAAGTTGAAATAGAACGAGAAACAACTGTGAGGAGAGTTCCAACTCGAATCATAGGAACTGAAATCAAAAAGCGACGCAACCGTGAAGTCAAGCTTGTTAAAGTTCAATGGAGCGATGACGAGGAAGACGCGACTTGGGAAACTGAGGACAAAATACGCGATGCCCACCCTTTTCTTTTTGAGGGTACAAATTTGACCTCTCTTTTTCCATAAGTTTATGCTTGTATCTACCTTTTAGTGTATCTGCTCGGTCCTTTTTCTCCTAAATCCCTAGGTAGAAACTAATGGATGTAAATATGTATTTGAAACATGTTATGATTGATGTCTGCAAGTGGTTACTAGTGGTTGCTCGTGGATGCATATACACACAACCTAGGTATTAGATCGGCTCAGTCACTTCCATATTGCATATGCATATATGTGTTCATATTTGTATGTGGTTGAAACTTGATATGTTGTCATATGGATGTCGCATTTGTATGAATGGCTGCGCACTCATGTAGAATTATGAGTAGGGAAAAATTTGCATACATAGTGGATTCATGGCACTTACATGATTTGCATTAAGGAGGTCAACTGAATCAGTAAACCGCCTAATTTTTGCATTAGATAAGGACATATACACACACTATTCATATGATCATGAAGCATTAGAAGTCTAAGGACAATGAATGCCTTTGTTTGTTGGTTGAGTAGATGGACGATTGGATGTTAGGATATACGTTCTTCTAGACTTGAAGTTCGGGGACGAAATCCTTTAAGGAGGGGAGAATGTAACACCCCGAATTTTCTGTTAGCAATAAATTAACAAATTAAAGTATAATTAATTCTAAATGAAAGAATTAAGGGAAACGGGTTACGCCGTTGCGTTCGTCTCGGAATTCTGCTTGAGATAGAGTCCGAGTTTGTGTAAATCGGACTATGTATGAGGAAGTTATGACCTCCGGAAGTTTCAGAATTCAATTTAAATTTCAAACAGCTCAAAACTCAGTTCAAAATTCGAAAACAGACCCAAACTGGGCTGGGCGGGAATTTTCCTGCCCATGACCCAGGTTGACCAGGGGGTCGACCTGGGTACCCAGGTCGACCATGCGGTCGACCTGGGGGTCGACCTAGCGGTCGACCTGCCCATTCGACCCGGTCAAGTCTTGGCTGGCCTGGTCGGGTTCTGAGCGATTTTCTGAGTTCTGGTGTGTCACTAGGGCTGATTTTTCACTTTCTGATTGGCTCCTCTCGGTGTTTATGGTCTGGATTCACTCTATGATCGTCTGACGGCTCAAATCAATCTGAAATTCTATAAATACAACCCAAGACTCAACCTAAATTTACACAAATAAAATAGAGCTAGAGCCGTCATGCTGCCGGGAGGAAACTAAGAGTAGCCGTAAGTTGGAGAAAGCTTAGAGACGAGCAAAACTAAAGTAAAAATAAGATTCAAACAACGTTTATCTACCCAAAGGAAAGCATTGCAAATTCAGAACTCAGAAACCAGAAGTCAAGATCGTCGTTTGTTGTAAGTATAGTGATTTTTCCGATGAGAATAAAATTAAGACTTGATTCGATGTAAAATGGAACTGGAATTTTACTATTGTATAACGACGATGCTAATTCATATCTTTGTATTCTAATGATTGTGTTGTGAATGGTATTGGGATGTTTGTGGTATAATTGACTTGATGTTGGTCCTATTGTACATTTAGAATGAAAGCAACATCACATACATGTATATGGTTAATGTTAGAATTTACATCTATATGTTTATATGTTTAACATAGGTTGTATACATTTATCTAAGCCCAAGTTAAGACTTATATACACATGTTCTATGTTAAGACCATTATGCCTACATGTTTAAATCCCATGTATATGTTCTTATGTTCTTTGCAAGTTTGTAATTGGGTCCATGCCAAGTACCATTTAGTTTCACACGATTATTACAAGTTTCATGTTATAATAGGATACATGATTTGGTCTAGTTCACGTTTTTGGGTTAATGTCAAAAATAGACATTTTTATGGAAATGTAATAACTTTGTCACATGCTAGTTTGTGTTTGAAGTTATGCCTAGATAAAAATATGTTTAGGCTTATATTTTATGCAAGTCTAAAATTATGCCATTTCATGTGACACCTATTTAATTAGATTCTTATTTGAATGAAAGTTCACATGACATGTTGAAACCCATGATTTATGTTAATTAGATCGCAAAGTTGCAAGTTCATATGTCATACACCCTTTATGTTATTTAGAATATTTCATGTTCTTGGCTTTCCCTTTTACGTTTATAAGTTGGGCTGAAATATCTAGCCCAACATTCATTATAATCTTGCGAACGTACAAACGGGGGAATATCGTTGGGATTAAACATGAAAAATATATGGGTTGACATGTTTGGCACATGCCTATAATTGGTGACATTTAAATGGTATGAATTGCCATGCCTAAAAAAAATAACGAACTTGGAAAATGGGTCATAACATTTACATATAGCAAGTAAAAGAGACAAATATGTAAATTTAGAAAATACGAATATGCTTAACCCGAGGTTGGATTGAGTTGTGATGTAAACCTGCCTGGACCCGCCCGGCTGTCCAGTAATCACAACAATTCCTATCCAATGTGGGAGGTTAAGGCATTAAGCCCAATAAGAACCCTAGGTTAGACTGAGTTGCGGTGTAAACCTGCCGGAACCGACCGGCTGTCCAGTAACCGCAACACTATATGTCTAATGTGAGTCGTCATTGCTTTAATGAATAAATTAAAGCTAGAATAAGGATGTTAGGGTTAAGTTAACTAAAACACTTAACTAATTCACATGTTAACTAAACTGATGGGTGGGGTTAGGTTAATATAGACACTTAACCACTTAACATGTTTGATAGAAAACCCTAGTAACGGGGACCCATTTCAGCAGTAACCCAATTAGGTATCATGGTACCATGAAACTAGGCAGGGTGGGGCACAATTACTGGGCTGATTGTAAGCGGTTAATAGCGACGACGAGTGGTGCAGCAGTGTAGGTTCTAACGGTGTGCAGGTGTGCACACACTTTGGAGCAGACAAACAGGGCACTGGGCACCAGTAGTATACATTATGCATTCTAGAATTGTGTCGGGCCGCCACCATGGGACTTGATACACCCCATGGTGGGACCAACATAGGTATCTACAATCATTGTGGGCCGTATGAAACATATGATTTTGCGAGTAGGAGCCGATCTTTAGAAAGGGGATCACTTCACCCCGATCATGGGGCGCCAATCGGAACAAATACAAGTAGGTGCAGAGATATAGTGTGGGGTGCGATAGTATATTCGGTTCAAAACTGCTTTATCTTAGCTTATGATACTTTCCTGTTTCCAGTTTATACCTATCATGCCCTTTTTCTTATTCTCATACTGAAGAGTCATTAGACTTACCAGGCTTTATGTCTGACTCTATTTTTCTTTCGTCTTCTTTTCTTCCGTTCCCCCCCCCAGGTCCACAGGGAGGAAACAACCCAGCTTAGTCAGACTCTTTGCAAGCTTCAAGATAGTAGATGTATGGTTTGGACTCTCTTTCCTTGGCTATGGCTTTTGGACACGTTCTATGGGATTTATGTAGTTTTCATTCTGTTTTACGCTTCTTTATTTAATAATCAAGACAGAAATGATGATGTAATGTTTTGGAAGTTATTGTGAGATAATTATGGAAATGTTTTGTATGAACACGTATTTATGAAATGAAAGTCTGTTTGTTTTCCGCTGCTTATATATATGTGTTTATATCTGTCTTGTGTTTTATCTGTGACTTTTACTTATAAACCTCTACCGAAGTTAAGGCATTCCCTTTGTGAGTGACCTTAATGGAGGTGGGGTGTTTCAGTAATATACAATGAAATGTTCTTCAGTTTGTGTTCCGATTTGTCGTGTTCTCAAAACAATCAGGGGTTTCGAACGGTCTTGGTCGGTTTAGCGATCGATTCGGATCGAGCGAAATTGCCTATCGTTTCGCTTATGTCAACATGAAGGTCTGTAAAAATGAAATTCAAATTTTAAACTTTCAAACTTTCCTCCATCGTGTCAATAAGAAAATGCCAGTTCAAATTCTAGTTATTAACTTTGTCTATCAACTTATTTTCTTATATCTTGTTTCAAAAAATATATATTAAAAGTATATAAAATAGACATATTAATATGATATATAGAATTAATATAAAGTTTTCAAACGTTTGATATTGTTATAAATTTATTTATCTTTTATATATAGTTTAAACATACGATGTTTAACTTATATATGGTTCATGTGATTTCATAACAATTTTGGGTTACATTACCACAAATACTATTTGTAACTTAATATTAATTTTGATTTCTTGTTAAGATTTATAAAAGCCTGAATATTTAACCTAATATTTTGTATAAAAATAATATATATGATTTTATGTCTTAAATATGTAGTTATAGTTTAATTTATATATAGGTTTCATAATTTTGTTGTAACCATAGATTTCTTTTAAAAGTTTTAATATATAAATGGTTCTTTAGCAAATTAATATATTTTGATTTCTAAAAGTTTAAATTTAAGATTTGTATTAAATGATTGATTTATATAATAAATTAAATTTTAAGTTCTTTTTAAAATTAGTTTTTATATATATATATACAATTATGAATATATGTTTATATAAAAATAGTTTACTTTATATGATACAATTCAATGTTCACTTCAAAAAGATCTTCAATTTTTACTATATTAAATAAGCATCCTTTTAAAATTATATTCATATTTCTTAGAAAATTATTTTGAATATTTATTTTTTGATTACTAACTATCATGAATATATATATATATATATATATATATATATATATATAAACTTCTATATTTACGATCCTTTTATCTCTTTCATTAGTATAGTTAACCTAAGTCTAGAAATTAATATATATTACCTTTGTTTGATTGAAATAATTTATAATATATATGTATATGCATAATTGTTAGATAGTACTTTGGATATATTTTATCGAAATGGATATCTTCACCAAATCATTCTACATATTATCATTACGTACATCATTATTACAAACTACAGTGCATTCCAAATTAAAATCATTCGCATCATAAGTTTCATTTCATTTAATATATCATTTCATATTGCTATGCATATGACATACATTTCTTACTACATTATAACCAATATACTACACACACTGCATTACGTATTAGCTTTTAAATCCACACATAACAAGTATAATATATGGGGAATTATTGTCTTAGAAATATATAGGAATATTAGACACATAACATATTTACTTTAATTTGTTTGGCTTGATTAACTTGTTTGGCTTGATTGATTTGCTTGATTTGATTGACTTGTTTGGCTTAATTGACTTGTCAGATTTGTTTGACATGAATAATTTGATTGACTTGTTTGACATGGTTGAATTTCATTAGTGATTGATAGGTGTGTTATAAATATACTTATGCATTTGTAGTTGATAGGAGCTTTATAGGTTTTAGGATAAATAGAAGTTACAAGAAATGTTTAGTTTTATGTTTGAATTTATTTGAATTTAAATTGATTGACTGTTTGGATTAAATTGCTTTACTTAACTTATATCATAACTTTAAGGATATCTTATCAAAGTTATTTCTTAGTCTAGATTAACATTTTATTATAGTTTTAAGGGAATTAGAGTTTAGGATAGGTTTAGTCTTGTATTAGATTAAGGGGGAGTTTTGGAGTTTCTAAGGACTTTTTGAAGTTTCAAGAAGTGTTTTTGAATTGACATATATTTTTTCTTTGGTTGATTTGATTTAGATTGTTTAGATTGATCGTTTGAATTGCTTGTTTGTTTGAATTGCTTGATTGGATTTATTTGCTTGTTTGAATTGAGTATAAATATTGATTGGTTTGCTAAGTTTGTTATCCTTTTATTTAGTTTATTAGACTAGTGTAGTCATAGATTTAGAAGGAGTTATAGAAATTTACAGATATAAGGATATTATATAAGCATGAATTTAGGGGGAATTATATATACTTTAGTGCAGAATCAATTATATGAATCATAGGATATGTATAGAAAGATATAGGATTTAGGGGGGAGTATTTTTAAAATTTCTTTTTGATAATGCCAAAGGGGGAGAAATCATAAAATATAGACTTAGTATAAGTAGAATATATAGGATTCATATTGACAGGGGGAGTATTAGAAGGATCGGCATCAACAGGTACAAACAGGTATGAATATTTTATAAACTAAGGTTGTCATCATCAAAAGGGGGGAGATTGTTGGAGAATTTTGATGACAACAACCTTATTTCAATATTAATTGATTATAAAATATATATACTAACATCTCTATCTAGAATAT
>CM060926.1:397925558-398033410 GCA_030737875.1 Allium sativum
GAATCGGTGAGGAGCCATCCCTAGCCTCGACTCATGACGAAAATCCAATTTCCAATACGTGACATTTCGGTTTTGATTGTAGAGCCCAGTATGTCCACATGGTATATGGTACCCATGTCGTCTATGATTGATACGTTTATATTTGAAGTTGTTTTATAAACTATGCACTTATAATAGTATCAAATGATCTGTTTTAAACATACCAAACATGTTTGGCTATTAAAAGGGAAAACTCTATCCTCCGGCTTGTGTTGCATTGTGTGATGGGACCTGAGTCTTATAATAGGTTCATTTTTTCAAAAAGCATTACGCTATTTGTTTTATGCACTTGTATTCTTGGGAGGAAACCCGTTCCATGTTATACGGTGTGGTCCTTTGATTTACTTTATTTTTAAAGTAAAGATTTAGTAACTATTTTAGTTCTCACACCAGTCCCATGACTGACTCGGAGTTTATTGTTCTAACCTAAACTCTGGGTGCCCCTATTTTCCACATAGGCAGCTAGTTGTTTTGGTTTTGCATATATTATATTTCCTGGATTTACAGCTGGAACTATACTCGGAAAGCTTTGTATCCGTGTATTTCTTTCAGTTGTGTTATGTATTTTTTTCCGCTGCATTGTAATTTTAAATCTCTGATATTTTCCAATGTATAGTATTTATTCATTATCTGTTATAATCTTGTACTCTGATGTAAATTGTTGTAACAAGCAATGAAATGTTCTGTCATTTGCATTCGAATTTGTCGTGTTCTGAACTTAATTCGGGTTTTCCTGTAAGGGCGAGTTTGGGTCGTTTCAGGTCAAGTGTCGATGACAACACTAGGGGAACAATGAACTGAGGCCAATCATTAAATTCAAATGTACAATAAGTTCAAATTCAACATGGACAAACTTTCAGCATACATGAAGCATCATGATATGCACATGCCAGACCAAGAAATGATTCATCTCACAGATACATCTATGTATGAGACAAAGCAGCTAATACACATGTCGAATCAGATGCAAGCTCAAGTGTACATAAATGTCAATACAAAGGAGTGTTGAGACCAACATGTAGATGTTCAAAAATGATCAATGGAAACTGGTTATGTAACTGCTACAAGTAACAAACAGTGTGCAAGTGGAAATGCACATGGGTGCCTATGTTTATACAAAGCCAAAAAGAAATCAACATACATGTGTCACAGCAATTCAATGGTCACGGTGAAGATCAAATGAACCAGCCGAGCAAAGCAAAGCAATTCAAGTGTAGTCATGATCGGCCAATGAAAGCTCAAATGGTATGGCAAATGCCACAATATAAGCAGTAGTTTTCAAATGTTGAAACAACTTCAAAAATATAGTGCATTAGTGTTATAGCACAAATCAAACAGTGGGAATTCAATATCAAAGCAATGCAATGAATAGTGGCAGCACGCATTGTCAAAAACAAATAGAACAGTGTTATTCAGTGTCAAAGATCACACAATTGGATATGGAATGGCTCAACAAACAGTATAATTGAAATCCAAAAGCTCATTTTTTGGACACAGAATATATTCAAAATTCATAAAGCATGCAAGATAATCTTTCCATTCTATCGAGACAAACTAGCCAAGTTTCATTTCCAGTTTTCGAATATGCATTTTTATGGAAACTGCTAAATGGGCAAGTAAACGTGGAAAAAGTTTAATAATCAAGGAAATTTCCATAAATTCACTATAAAAGGTTTGGCAAGTAAATCAGAGTGCAATCTAGGCAAGATTGTATTCACAAGTTCTTATTTCCAAAAACAATTTTTTAGCAAGAAATTGATTTCGTAATTCAATACTTCCCAGAATTAGCCAAAACATTCTTTTCTAGAAATGAATATTTTTTTGGCAATAATTACTTTTGGCAAATCAAGTTTTACAATTTGCAAAAAAATTTCAGAAATCAACCATAGATACTCGACCTTTTTAATCTTGAAATCATGCAAGCAATTCAAAATCAAGGAAAGCAACCAAGGCATGTAATCAAGTCAATTATGGACTGAAAACAAATCATGGAATCAACCAGTTGTTTCAAGGGGAAGAAAATCATTTCCAAAATTTCCAAGTTTCAAATATTCATATTAGGCAAGAGATTTATTTGATTGATTCCAGTTATGCCGTAAGTTCAAGAAATCAGTTTTGGGCAAAGATCAATTTGAACATTTTCCAGAAAATCATGTTTGGAAAGAATTTCACTGGGTCTAGTAATCAATTCGTGTTTTTGGGAAAGTCTTTATTAATGAAATCAAAGAGTTCTTTTTCAGCAAGTGTTTCAATTCGATTTAAATCATTCCAAAAAAAATCAGGCAAAAATTTCACGCACAAATCAAGATCAGCCATATGTGAAATCATAGAGAGATTTAGGTTTTATTAACCTATATATAAAGCACACCCATTTCATCATTGACAATATCGAAAACCAAAATCATCAATTCAAGAGCAATTCAAAAATTAGAAGGAACTCACGGTTTTACGATTGAGAATCTCAAATCATTGATAAGCAAGAACAACGTCGGTTGAAGATCACCAGAGAATCATTTCCTTCCAGCAATCGCGATCAAGATTTGGGATTTCAGAAAATCCCTAATTTGGTTAAGGGTCAGCCGACAATTTATGGGAGCAAGGCTTTCAAATGAAATAAAAGGGAAAAGGGGCCGGCTTATTTCTTATTAAGGGCTTAGGGTTTTCAAGTTTTTTATTTTATATTGTTTTGTTTTTTAATTTCTTTTGTATTCGTACAATCAATTTTCTAGTGTCTGTGATAACTTGTGTTTACTAGCTACAGGTTTGTAGCTAGGGGAAAATCTGGTTTCAAGGACAGAAATTGGTGTAGGGTTTTGAGTGTAGGATTAGAACATCATCAGGTTTTGCGAGTGTAAAAAACTGTATAGGCGGTTATCAAGGGGTTCACGAGTTTATATGTTTTTGTATGTGGGCATCTGTTTAATACCTGGTAAAAAAACCTTGATTAATGCAGCAGTAGGCAGGGTTTGCCGAAGCTGGGTAAAATATTTTGTGTCATTTACATTCCGCACTTATTAAGTCCTCTGCTATCTATGCTATGATTATTATTCTGTGTTGCGATTTTTTTTATATTCTCGATAAAATTCAATAAACCCTATTCACCCCTCTCTAGGGTTAATCGAGATCCAACAATTTCAAATCGTTTATCGATATACATTTGTGTCACGCACGCACACATAACAACTCTGATTAATACGAAACTTGAAATTTTACAATGGTTTACTATATGTATTCGATGAAATTAATTTTATCGAAATCCAAGATCATTTGAAAAGCAGCTATTTTTACGGTTAGATAAAATTGATTAATAATAATTAGATTTCAAAACATTTACCTCCATCGATAATAAATTATTATCATATATATACATCTTAATAGAATTTTACATAGGTTCAAATTACTTCGATTTAAAACTCAATATTTTCAATCTCAAGTTAATTTAACATTCAAATTCTCGTTTTAAATTTAATTCAATTCGTTAACTCTTAAAATTAATCATTTTAAAATTTAAATTAGTCAAATATTCCATATTAAAAATCCAGGTTGTTACACTTGACTTTTCAAGTGAAAATTGAAAATGTCCTCCTCTGATTTGGTTATGAAACGCTTTTGGTTTTAATTTATTTTCGGCCATTATGGGCATTTTCTAAAGTAAAGGCTTTGGCTGGTGCTTGCGCTCCTTCTGAGATTTCGATCCCTTCCTTATGATAGGACATAAACAGAGGCAGTGCGTTCCTACGCCGAAGCAGAGGCAGGGATTGATTATGTAATGATCAAAGGTAGAGCGTACTTCCTTCGCAGCTGGGTGCATGTTCCTGGGCTTACCCATCCCTCCTCTATAGTGCGATTTAACCTGGCCCTCAAACACAATTAATAGATTTGGTGAATCTTCCTGTCTATTAGGCAAGGATGATGGCTTACCCTCCACCCTCTAGGAGGCGCCAGGGAGATAACCTGCGATTAGCTCCAAGTGCGTGATGCCCTGAGCTTGCCCTCTCTTTTTTTGACGGAAAGACCAGGATATATCCAGAAGTTTCTAAACTAATCCATTGTAGAACAGGGGACTTTCTTCCCTAACTAAATAGAAATTCTTAATTTTTTGGCACTGGTTAAAGCAATACTAAATTCCTCATGAAAATTCTTTCTTGCTAGTTGAATTTTAATTTAGAAAGATTTTCAATTCATAAATACCTCCACAATTTTCCTTCCCTATGAAGGTGGCTTATTCTCTTTTCAGGTACCCTACACTGATTCATTTCATGACCATTCATTAGGTGATAGTGGCAATAACTGCCTCCTTTATTCCATTCATAGTTTATTCCTTTCTTTCTTGTCGGCCAATATTCTAGTTACTTCTTTGATTAGGAAGAAGATATTTTCTTTTAAAGTGGTTAATTTTATTCCGTAATTGGATTGATCCTTCCCTTTTTCTTAGGGGCTCAGCTTCTGACTTCCTCTCATTTGGATGCAATCCCATAGTATTGTAAAATATTTTCCCTTTCGATCTTATTGCGGGGGTTATCGTGAAGAGAGTTTATTGGTGACACTTCTATGCTTTCCTGATTCATATGGGCATTGATCTACTTGGAATCTTGCTATAGTATCTTTCCATTTTTGGGCGAAGGCCTCATAATCCTTTGTCAATTCCTCCTTAAGTTAAGCCTTCTGAGAAAGTTTATATAGGAGTTTTTATCTGATGGAATAATGTATTGCTTTGATTAATAAAGGATGAGGTTGATTCCCTTGAACTGAATTCACCCATACTTTCCTGGAGTCATAAATTCTTTCTCTCTTTTGGTTAATCATATTCAGGTGTTTGTATACAACATTTGATCCTTGTGAGACCTTAAATTCATATAAAATATTTTCTTTCGAAATGGCTCAAAAGACCCTTATCTTGATTTAGTCGATTTGATATCCACGCCGGGGGACCGTCGTATCAATTTAAAAATCCTCTTTTCTTTTGGAAGTTCGTTTAACCTTTTCCCTTATTTTCTCGATAATCCTCATGTCGGCAAATAAAAGGATTCACAGCCTCTTTCTCTTTCCTGGACTGTGAAGGTGTCCATATATCCCTACTGATTTGATATCTTATTCTACCGGGTTACATTCTTACTTCATCGGGATTTTCATTCTGCTCGTAACTCTTGTCCATTGGTTCGTATGGAGCATTGCTCAAGGATTTGACGATCCTTTATAATCTACTAAGAGTTCTTTCATGCTTATTTTTCATTGATTTTTAAGGAGAAGCTTTAAAAATGGCATGCGAAAGAAAAAGGGATAGAGGTTCAAGCCCTTCTTCTAGCACCAAAAATGTTAGCCAAATTTATAGTTGACATCCCAAAAACGAGATCTAACTATAGAACTCCCAGTTTGTGATAGGAATGAACTAAGACTCTAGAGTTGCTAATGTTTTGGGATTCCTGCCGAAAATGCTACCATAGGACACTAAAGGTAAATTTTCTGTTGAGAACAAAATATGCCATGAGCCTCTCTTATATTTTTGAATAGCAGACTTCTCTTTTTGTAGTATATTTCCTTAGCCGAAGTAGTTTCTCTGGACAATCAAAGGTCACAAAACTGAACTTTGGGAAGTTAGATCTTCTTAGACGATCATCAAATGATAGGTTTTCGTATGTCTTCCTTGGTTTCTCAAAGACTTGATGGAGTGGAAGAAATATAATCCTAATCCAGTCGAGCTTCTAAATTTAATAAGCTGCTTAATAAGGAGATCCTAACACAATTTCGGGTTACTACTATAGTTAATAAGGGTAGTGTTTATTCCATGATCCAAGGATCTTAAAGGATTTCATGGGTTAGGGTATGTAATAGTTCTTAATTATATACATAATTTACATATTGTACTTGCAATGTTATCGATTGATAACAATAATGTATTCTATTGAACAAAATTTCTCATAATTCCCTTAATTTCCATGTGTCTCCTCTTTATTGAGCATATATCATGTTATAAATTCGTTCCCTAAATTGAGTTAGAAATTAGGGTTTCACTCCATAATAAGAGATAATATATTTTGAAAAATGAACAAAATGCACCCATTTTGAGTCTCTAGGATCCTATTTATAGTTGCGGATTGGCCTTTACTTCGGCTTAAGTGTTTTGCTTCGGTCACCCATAGGGGTTAATCATAAAGGCTTGGCGAGTGCATTTGCTTCTTTTCTTTAAGAGAAAATCCCAGTGGCTTCTCCCGAGGGCCTTACTGAAGGGAGATTTTGGTTGAATAGGAAAGAGGTGGTCATGCAGGATTTTTCAACTCTTCTTGACTTTTCGTCCCATGCTATACCAATGCTTAAAGGTTTTGGATTTCGATTCTTCACCCTTTGTATTGTGCCAGTCGTGTCTTTTCCTTCTTAGACCTTGAAGGCATTCATTGAAAGCTTTGCTTCATCTCTTCCGAAGGGCTCTTCGAGCAGCTACATTAGGTTATCCCCGGAATAACGGGTCTTAGTATGTATGTGTGCTTCATGATGCTATAAGCTGAATTTGGAATGTTCTTCCTTCCTATTCTCATCTTTGGCTGCTTTCGAAGATCCTCTCCTCCTATTCTGTCCTTTTTTCTCATTATTCAAATTATCTTCAGGTTTCATCCTACTATTGCTTCAGAGGTCTTCCTAAGGGTCATACGCAGGCTTTCCGGGCAACGACAATTCTTCTTCATTAGTATGTTCACAATAGGACCCCTTGGTTTTGGTCCGAGTTGTTGTGAGAGTCACAGGTGTATGTGAACTCTCAACTTGTAATGGTAGCTATCTTCAAATTAACATCTTCTCTGATGGGGTTAGATCCGATAGCTTTTCCTTGGTATTCGCTTCTTCTAATGGGCTTCTCCTTTGCTCCTTCCCTTTTGTGTACTTTGTCCTTGTCCTACTTCTATCATTATTTTGTATAGGGTCAACATGTCTAAAGTCTGAAACACCCCACCTCTGTTAAGGTCACTCACAAAGGGAATGCCTTAACTTCGATGGAGCATTATAGGTAAAAGACACAGATAATTTACAAGACAGATGTATATATAAGCAGCGGAAAATAAAACTAACTTTATTTCAAACATGGTTCATAACAAAACATTACAGCAAACTGTTTCAAACCAACTTCCAAACCATTACATCATAATTTCTGTCTTGCTTATTATATAAAGAAGCATAAAACATAATTAAATTGCATAAATCCCCAAGTCTAGTGTGTCCAAAGCTATAGCCAAAGGTAATAGGTTCCAAGCCGTACATCACAGAGTCTTTAAGCTTGGAAAGATAAACGGTCCAAATTAAGCTGTGCTATTTCCTCCCTGGCTACCTGGGGGGGGGGGGGGGGAGGAAGAAATGAAGACGAAAGAAAAATGGGTCAGACATAAGTCTGAGTAAGTTTAGTGACTTTTCAGTGTGTGAATAAGGAAAAGGGTCATGATAGGAATAAATTGAAAATAGGACAGTACCAGAACATCAAACTAACATAAAGCTATATAAGGCAGGATAACCTAATATATATCGCACCCATGTTTAATTCTTTGCACCTACTTATACTTGTCCAACTAGCACCACGTGTTTTTGGTGAAATGATCCCCTTTTATCGATCGGCTACTACTCGCATACATTTATCACGTGTGTCATTCGGCCCCTGCTTGACTGTAGATACATGTCTTGTTCCCACCACGGGGTGTATCAAATCCTATGGTGGTAACCCGACATGATTCGAGATGCACAGTGTATGACTACTGATGCCCAGTGCCAGCTTTTCCCACTCCGGAGTACGTGCACGCCCGTACTCCGCCGGAACCTTCACTGATGCACCAGCGCCGATGTTTTTGATCGCTTATAATCAGCCCAGTAATCGTGCCCCACCCTTCCTAGTTCAGGGTCCCATGAAACATTTACGTGGGTTACTGCTGAAATGGGTCCCCGTTACTACGGTTTTCCAGCCAACATGTTAAATTGGTTAAGTGTCCAAATTTACCTAACCCCACCCATCAGTTTAGCTAATCATGTTGAATTGATTAAGTGTTTCCTTAATTGACTTAACCCTACCACTCTTGACTTAGCTTTATTAGAGCACCAACCACTCACATTAGACAGGTATTGTTGTGGTCACGGGATGTGCCGGTCGGTTCCGGGCAGTTTTACACCACAACTCAGTCTAACCTTGGGTCCTTTTTGGGCTCAATGCACTAACCACCCACATTAGATAGGTATTGTTGTGGTCACTGGATGTGCCGATCGATTCCGAGTAGTTTTACACCACAACTCAGTCTAACCTCAGGTTAGGCATATTCGTTTTTTCTAAATTTACATATTTATCCTTTTATGCAAATTAGCCAACAATTTATTGTCATGGCCCACTTTCTTTTTAAATCAAATTCATAATCTTTGATATGTAAATTATATCATTTCAATGCCATACCATTTACATGGTTATGAGCCAAATATCATAATTATGTATAGTTCTCATGTTTTCCCCAACGTTACCCCCGTTGTATGTTCGCAAGATTACATAGGATGTTAGGCTCGACATTTTAGCCTAACTAATAAACTAAAAGGGGAAAAGGGGAACTTGCAACATTCCAACATCATACAAAAAATATGAACTTGGCATAATATACTTTTTAATTATGAACTTGCAAACTAGATCTATGCAACATGAGTCATAAAATAATAGTTTTACGGAGATCTACCAAAATCTATTTAGACATGTGGTGGTGAACTTGCATAGGGATTTAATCATGCTAATATTGATCTAACATAAAGGCATATGGTTCTAACATATAAAGTTGTAGATCTAAACATATAGTTTTACATAATCATGTTTTTAACCTTTAAACTTGCATGTATTCATAACATGATAGCATCACTTAGCTTGCATAAACATGGCATAATTTCTAAATTGACATACAACATATAGATATAATCACCAAATTATACAAGGTCGTAGATCTAAACATGTATGCATAATGGATCTAAACAATTAGGCATAAACTACATGACTTAGCCTAAAACTTGTATAATATCACCAAACGTATGTATGATAATTTCATAACATCGTAGGTTTATTCAGCAATTTCCACATAACATAATAGGTTCGATAGACCACAATAATTCATAGGCATATACGATAGAATAGACATGAATAAACATAAATCAGCATCACATACAACATAATACAATTCCATTTTAAAATTCATTACAAACAGTGTCTTTAATTTATTCACATCTGAAAGATAACTACACTTACAAACAGAAAGGGATTCTTGAGTTTTGGGATCTGTATTCTGAAATTGAATTGCTCGCCTTTGATGTTGATCGTTGAATTTTCTTAGTTGAATTAGATTAGATTTAATTTTGACGTAGCTTCAATCTTGCCTTTGAGTTGAAAGAGATGGCGGCTATTCTAGGTTCACCATTGATGGAATGGAGGCTCTTGGTATGAATATTTTGTGATTTAAAGTTGAGAGTTAGGTTGCTTTTCCAGAGGTTTAATTAATTTAGAGCCGTCAGATTAACCCTAGAAATAATCAAGACCATCCTGTCAAGATAGGATAACACCTCAGCCCTAATGCCTCAATAGGGAGTCAGAAATCGTCATCCTTTCAGATCTGCCAGGGGGGTAGGTCGACCCCCAGGTTGACCTGTAGGGTAGGTCGACACTAGGGTCGACCTCCTGGTCGACCTGGCCTGGGCAGGAATTTTTCCTGCCTTGCCCTCTTCTGAGTTTAAATTTGAATTTTGAATTTCTGAAACTTCCGAAGGCCATAACTTCTTCATACTTCCGAAGGCCATAACTTCTTCATACGAAGTCCAATTCACGCAAACTCGGACTCTACCTCAACCAGAATTCCGAGACGAACGCAATGGCGTAACCCGTTTCCTTTATTCTCACATTTAAAATTAATTATTCTTTAATTTGATACATTAAGATTTTTCGAAAATACGGGGTGTTAAATTCTCCCCTCCTTAAAGGATTTCGTCCCCGAAATCTTCAAGTTAAGAAGAACGTATATCCTACCATCCAATCGTCCATCTACTCAACCATCAAATACAGGCGTCCATTGTCCTAATAAGACTTCTAATGCTTCATGATTATATGCATAGTGTGTGTACATGTCCTTATCTAATGCAAAATCAGGCGGTCTACTGATTCAGTTGACCTCCTTAATGCAAGTCATGTCGGTGTCATGCGTCCATAATGTATGCAATCTTCCCTAATCATACTTTCTACATGAGTGCACAATCATTCATACAAATGCAACAACAACATGATAACACATCAAGTTTCAATCATATATAAGTAGTACATATATGCATATGCAATATGAGAGTGACTGAGCCGATCTAATACCTAAAGTGTGTGTATATGCCTCCACGAGCAACTACTAGCAATCACTTGCAACCACTTGCAAACATCAATCATAACATGTTTCAAATACATGTTTACATCCATTGGTTTCTACCTAAGGATCGAGAACAGCACTGAGGAAAACACTAAAAGATAGATACAAGTATGAACAAACTTAAGTAAAAATAGATCAAAGATGTACCCTCAAAAAGAAAAAGGGTAGGCTGTGCGTATTTTGGCCTCAGACTCCCAAGTCGCTTCTTCCTCAGTGTCACTCCATTGAATTTTTACAAGTTTGACTTCGTGGTTGCGTAGCTTTTTGACTTCTGTACCCAAGATACGAGTTGGAACTCTTCTCACAGTCGCCTCTCGTTCTACTTCTAAGTCCTCTAATATGCTTGGTTCCACCACTTCCGCAGACTCATGTAAGCACTTTCGTAAGTGAGAAACGTGAAAGACATTATGAACCCTAGCCAATCTTTCGGGCAGCTCTACTCTGTAAGCCATCTTCCCAATCCTTTCAGTGATAGGAAACGACCCTACAAATCTTGGTGCCAACTTTCCTGCGAATCCGAAGCGAACGACTTTCCTCAAGGAGATACTTTAAGAAAAACCCTGTCCCCAACCTCAAACTCAAGGTCGGTCCTTCTCTAATCTGCGTAGCACTTTTGTATATCTTGGGTAGTCTTCATTCTTTTTCGTATCAAGTCCACTTTCTCTGAAGTTTCTCTAATCATATCTGGTCCAAGTATGACCTTATCTGTAGACTCCCACCAACAAGTTGGTGATCGACACTATCTTCCGTATAAAGCTTCGAAGGGTGCCATACCTATGGTGGCTTCGTAGCTATTGTTGTAGGCAAACTCCTTCAAAGGAAGATGATCTTCCCATGTTCCTCTGAAGTCAAGAATGCATAATCTCAAGAGGTCTTCTAATACTCTGTTCACTCTCTCCGTCTGACCATCTGTTTGGGGGTGATAGGTCTTGCTTAAGCATAACTATGTGCCTACAGCCTCTTGCAAGATCTTCCAAAATTCGCTCGTAAAGATAGGATCTCAGTCGCTTACTATGCTAGAGGGTATCACATGCAGCCGAACTATCTCTTTAAGATATATGGATGCTAGAGATGAGGCAGTCCTTCTACTCTTAACGGGTATGAAGTGAGCGCTTTTTGTGAGCATGTCCACTATTACCCAAATACTGGTATTGCGTCTTCTTGACCTAGACAGCCCATCAATAAAGTCCATCAAGATGTTATCCCATTTCCACTGTGGGACCTCTAGAGGATGAAGAAAACCACCAGGCTTCTTCTGCTCCGCGTTGACTTACTGGCATACTAAGCACTTCGAGACGAATTCAGCTAAATCCCTCTTCATGCAATCCCAGAAGAAAACCCTTTTGATGTCTTTGTACATCTTGTCTCCACCGGGGTTTATGGTCAACTTGGAATGGAGTGCTTATTCAAGAATTTTCTTCACCAAATCTCTTGTTTGTGGCGCGCATAGCCTTCCATCCCGCCTCAACCAACCCTTATCATCGATGGAGTATCTATTGAGGTGACTAAAAGTCTCACCCCTACTTAACTTATCTATCACAGAAACTAGCTGAGGGTCTTCATGTTGTGTGGTCCCTGTTGAGTCCAAAAGAGTAGGCTACACCTCTAGCGATGCTAACAAACTAGTCACATGTTCGATAGAGGGTCTAAAATCAAAGTTGGCTATATACTCCAAGCTCTACCTTTCTACAAAGAGAGGGCTTAAGGTCAGCTTCTTTCTACTCAATGCGTCTGCTACTACATTGCCCTTGCCAGGGGTATAGGAAATCTCGAAATCGTAGGATGCCAAGAATTCCATCCACCTTTGTTGCCTCAAGTTAAGATCTTTCTACGAGAAAAGGTACTTCAACAATTTATGGTCAGTATATAATTCAAACTTTTCACCTAGGAGACAATGGCGCCAAGACTTAAGCACAAAGACGATGGCAACCAACTTTAGGTCGTGGGTTGGGTACTTTTCCTCATGTATTTTCAACTGTCTGCCTCCATAAGCTACTACCTACCCTTCTTGCATTAAGACAACTCCTAATCCCGTACCACAAGCATCCGTGTATACGGTAAATATCATGCTCCCATCCGGCAATGTCAGAACTGGGGCTTCATTAAATCTCTTTTTAAATGTTGGAAAGACATATCGTAATCCAAGTCCCAAGTGAAAGTTAAGTTCTTCTTTGTCAACTTTGTAAGTGGAGCTGAGATTTTCACAAAATCTTTGATGAACTTCCGGTAAAAGCCTGCAAGCTCGAGGAAGCTTCGGACTTCGGTTGCATTCCGTAGGACCTTCCAATCTTTCACCGCAACTACTTTTGCGGGGTCCACAGCTAATCCCTCTTTGGACACCACGTGTCCAAGAAACCTTACTTCTTCCCTCTAGAAGTGGCATTTGGAGAATTTGGCTTTTAAATGGTGTGCACGAAGAGTGTCCATGACTTCCTTTAGATGCTGAGCATGCTTTTCCTCACTCTTCGAGAAAATCAAAATGTCGTCTACGAAGACCACCACAAACTCATTGAGGAACTCCCTGAACACCCTGCTCATCAAATCGACGAAGTAAGCGGGTGCGTTTGTCAGGCCAAAAGTCATGACTAGCCACTCCAAGAAACCATCCGGAGTTCTGAACGAGGTCTTGTTAATGCTGTCTTCAGTCATCCTCAGCTGATGAAACCCGGTAGCTAAATCTAGTTGGGAGAAAACCGATGCACCTACAAGCTGATCGAACAAGTCGTCTATTCTTGGAAGTAGGTGCCTATTCTTCTTGGTTAGCTTGTTTAGCTCCCTATAATCAACACATAGGCGAAGCGAATCGTCCGCTTTAGTTGCAAACACTACTGGAGCACCCCATTTAGAAATACTCCACCTTATAAACCCCTTCTCAAGCAGCTCTTTAACTTGCTTGCTGAGTTCTTTCCTCTCCCTTGGAGCTATGTGTCTAACGGGTTGGGCGACGGGTTTTGCATTATCAACGAGGTATATGTGGAATTCTATCTCCTGCTTCGGAGGTAACCCTTTAGCCTCTTCAAAGACATCCGAGTATTCACAGACTACTCTAACAGACTGCAAATCCTCAATAGACGCATCAAGAGATTCTAGATAGCAAAGCATAACAGAGTTCACGGGATTACAAGAAATTTCAAGAGTGTTACCAAGGAGAGTCATGAGTCTAACCACTCTCTTTTCACATTCGAGGACGGCACCATTACTGGATAGCCAGTCCATGCCTAGAATCAACCCATAGCCCGGGAAGCCCAAAACATAGGCATTGCATCTAAACCCCACACTTAATATAGAAATTTCCAAATCCAAACAAATCATTGACAAATAAGTTGAGCCCCCAATTGGATTTGAAACAACCAAGGGATCCTCTACTAAACTGGTGTCTAGGTGCAGAGATTCAACTAAAGCAGTAGATATAAAAGAGTGCGATGCGCCAGAATCAAAGAGTGTACAAACAGGATGATCAAAAAGATAAACTAAACTCTCAACAGAAACATTTCTACCTTGTTCTTGTGGAGGTGCCAGGAGAGTGTGAACCTACCCTCCAGAAGTAGATCCAACTCTCTGCCCTTGCCCTTGCTTTCTTGGGTAGTCCCTAGCCATGTATCCTGCATCACCGCAATGGAAACAACCACCCATCTTCCTTTTCTTCTTCCTGCAGTCCTTAACTTGATGTCCAGGAATGCCACAAAAATTACACTTCCTCTTGTCATGGGTCTTGTTGTTTTTCCCGCCTTTCTTGGAATCTGTCTTCTTGCTCTGTGATCCTTCCCCTTTCTTGTCTTGAGATGCTTCCACCTTTGTCTCCTTCTTGCCTACCTTATCTTCTTCTTGCAACAGTGCC
Source organism: Allium sativum (assembly GCA_030737875.1). Taxonomy (NCBI): domain Eukaryota; kingdom Viridiplantae; phylum Streptophyta; class Magnoliopsida; order Asparagales; family Amaryllidaceae; genus Allium; species Allium sativum. The sequence continues at coordinate 397,939,836 of CM060926.1, forward strand.
ATGTCCACCAGTCTTTCATAAGTCGCACCCATAGGTATATGGGACATAGCTACGCTGTGCAGTGGCTCATTCAATTCTTTAACAAAGCGAAGAGCCTTCTTATGTAGAGTGTTCACTAACTCCAATCCGAACCTAGCCAGCTAATTAAATTGGTTAATGTATTCGTTAACCGTTCCCTGTCTGAGAGCTAATAACTTCTCAATCTATAGGCTTCGTTCAGCTTGTGAGAGGAATTTCATTTCATACCATATCCTAAAATCCATCCAAGTTTCAATTAGTCTTTCAGCATTAGTGACTTCCCACAATAGGAAGCTTCATCTTTGTGCAACCATACCGCCAACTGTATCCTCTGCCTATCTTCCACTTTGAAGATATCGAACAAATCCTCAGTTTCTTTGAGCCAGTTTCTTGCTTCCACGAAGGATTCATTTCCATTGAAGTTCTTTCCATCCATGGCTCGAAAGTCCCTACATATTTTTGAGAAATCATTTGCACGAGGAGGAGGAGGAACCACTGCAGCTGGGGGAGGAGGAATGTCTGCTGGGCCTGCATCATTGGCCCTAGCCTCTAGGTACCTCCTGAACCAGCCGGGTATCGGTACACCCTCTGGAAGGTTAAGATTCCCAGACATGCTGAAACGAAAAAGGAAAGATATAAGACAAAGGATAGAAAGATAATGCATATGGCTTTGGGAGATTATGCCTTTTAAAATAAAATAACACTTTTTCTTGAAAAACGCTTCTTTTTGAAAATAGTTTTCAAAAACTTTTATCTGATCTAGTAAACCTTTGCTTCGATACCAAGTGAAACACCCCACCTTCGTTAAGGTCACTCACAAAGGGAATGCCTTAACTTCAATGGAGCATTATAGGTAAAAGACGAAGATACTTTAAAAGACAGATGTATATATAAGCAGCGGAAAATAAAACTAACATTATTTCAAACATGGTTGATAACAAAACACTACAACAAACTGTTTCAAATCAACTTCCAAACCATTACATCATGATTGATGTCCTGATTATTATATAAAGAAGCATAAAACATAAATAAAACTGCATAAATCCCCAAGTCTAGTGTGTCCAAAGCCATAGCCATAGGTAATAGGTTCCAAGCCGTACATTACAGAGTCTTCAATCTTGGAAAGATGAACGATCCATATTAAGCTGAGCTATTCCCTCCCTGGCTACCAGAGGAGGGGGAAACGGAAGAAAAGAAGACGAAAGAAAAATGGGTCAGACATAAGTCTGAGTAAGTCTAGTGACTTTTCAGTGTGTGAATAAGGAAAAAGGTCATGATAGGAATAAACTGAAAATAGGACAGTACCAGAACATTAAACTAACATAAATCTATATAAGGCAGGATAACCTAATATACATCGCACCCATGTTTAATTATCTACACCTACTTATAATTGTCCAACTAGCACTACGTGTTCTTGGTGAAATGATCTCCTTATATCGATCGGCTCCCACTCGCATGCATTTATCATGTGTGTCATTCGGCCCCCGCTTGACTATAAATACCTTTGCTGGTCCCACCACGGGGTGTATAAAATCCTATGGTGGCAAGTCGATACGATTCAAGATGCACAGTGTATGGCTACTGTTGCCGGGTTCCTGCTTTTCCCACTACGGAGTACGTGCATGCCTGTACTCCGCCGGAACCTACACTGATGCACCACCGCCGATGTTTTTGACTGCTTATAATCAGCCCAGTAATCGTGCCCCACCCTTCCTAGTTCAGGGTCCCATGATACGTCTACGTGGGTTACTGCTGAAATGGGTCCCCGTTACTACGGTTTTCCAGCCAACATGTTAAATTGGTTAAGTGTCCAAATTTACCTAACCCCACCCATCAGTTTAGCTAATCATGTTGAATTGGTTAAGTGTTTCCTTAATTGACTTAACCCTACCACTCTTGACTTAGCTTTATTAGAGCACCAACCACTCACATTAGACAGGTATGGTTGTGGTCACTGGATGTGCCGGTCGGTTCCGGGTAGTTTTACACCATAACTCAGTCTAACCTCGGGTCCTTTTTGGGCTCAATGTACTAACCACCCACATTAGATAGGTATTGTTGTGGTCACTGGATGTGCTGGTTGGTTCTGGGCGGTTTTACACCACAACTCAGTCTAACCTTGGGTTAGGCATATTCGCCTTTTCTAAATTTACATATTTATCCTTTTATATAAATTAGCCAATTGTCATAGCCCACTTTCTTTTTAAGTCAAATTCATAATTTTTGATATGTAAATTATAACATTTCAATGCCATACCATTTACATGGTTATGAGCCAAATATCTTAATTATGTATAGTTCTCATGTTTTCCCCAACGTTACCCCAGTTGTACGTTCACAAAATTACATAGGATGTTAGGCTCGACATTTTAGCCAAACTAATAAACTAAAAGGGGAAAAAGGGGAACTTGCAACATTCCAACATCATACAAAAAATATGAACTTGGCATAATATACTTTTTAATTATGAACTTGCAAACTAGATCTATGCAACATGAGTTATAAAATAATAGTTTTACGGAGATCTACCAAAATCTATTTAGACATGTGGTGGTGAATTTGCATAGGGATTTAATCATGCTAATATTGATCTAACATAAAGGCATATGGTTCTAACATATAAAGTTGTAGATCTAAACATATAGTTTTACATAATCATGTTTTTAACCTATAAACTTGCATGTATTCATAACATGATAGCATAACTTAGCTTCCATAAACATGGCATAATTTCTAAATTGACATACAACATATAGATATAATCACCAAATTATACAAGGTCGTAGATCTAAACATGTATGCATAATGGATCTAAACAATTAGGCATAAACTACATGACTTAGCCTAAAACTTGTATAATATCACCAAACGTATGTATGATAATTTCATAACATCATAGGTTTATTCAGCAATTTCCACATAACATAATAGGTTTGATAGACCACAATAATTCATAGGCATATACGATAGAATAGACATGAATAAACATAAATCAATATCACATACAACTTGATACAATTCCATTTTACAATTCATTACAAACCATGTCTTTAATTCATTCACATCAGAAAGATAACTACACTTACAAAAAAAGGAATTCTTGAGTTCTGGGATCTGTATTCTGAAATTGAATTGCTCGCCTTTGAAGTAGATCATTGAATTTTCTTAGTTGAATTAGATTAGATTTAATTTTGACATAGCTTCAATCTTGCCTTTGAGTTGAAAGAGATGACGGCTATTCTAGGTTCACCATTGACGACATGGCGGCTCTTGGTATGAATATTTGTGATTTAGGATTGAGAGTTACGTTTCTTTTATAGAGGTTTAATTAATTTAGAGCCGTCAGATTGACCCTAGAAATAAGCAAGACCATCCAATCAAGATAGAATAACACCTCAGCCCAAATGACTCAGCAAGGAGTTAGAAATCGTCATCCTTTCAGATCTGCTCGGGGGAGGGTGGTAAGGTCGACCTGTAGGGTAGGTCGACACTAGGGTCGACCTCCTGGTCGACCTGGCCTTGAAGGGAAATTTTCTTGCCCTGCCCTCTTCTGAGTTTAAATTTGAATTTTGAATTTTTGAAACTTCCGAAGGCTATAACTTCTTCATATGAAGTCCAATTCACGCAAACTCGGACTCTACCTCAACCAGAATTCTGAGACGAATGCAATGGCGTAACCCGTTTCCCTTAATTCTCACATTTAAAATTAATTATTCTTTAATTCGTTACTTTAAGGTTTATCGAAAACACGGGGTGTTACAAAGTCAATGCCTTTTCGGTTAAAACCGAAAGGGGCTTTCAGAACCGAAGGAAATTACCCCTTTTCTTACTTATCCTATTCTAAAAGAATACTACTGGAAGCTTCACACTTCATCCTTCAGAGTGTTGCTGGTTCTCACACTCCTTCACCTTGATTTTCATTCTTGACTAGTCCTGGTTATTTTTGGTGCTAACACAATCCATACTTCAAATTTTCTTGATTCATTGGCAAAGTAAAATTTTATACCCTTAATGAAAGATAAATGTATCCGATACTCAAACAAAAGCAATACAAATCTCAGAATAACCTTGAAAAACCTATCGTAGATTAATTCCTATAGAAGGGTATGAGATCAAAACTTTCCCAAAATAAAGAATTTTTAAAGAAAATAGTGATCTTGCTTGAAAAATTATTAGTTCATGAATCACGACTCTTCAGATTTACTAACAAGGCATTTATTATTAAAAATTGATACCTTAGTGGTATACTCATTCAAGATTTAATCAAATATCTACATCACAAAGTAGATCAATGGAAAGTTTAGAAAGTTCCTTATAATTATAAAATAAGGTTTTCATTTTCGAATACTTTCATTTATTTTAAGTAATTGATTGGTCGTAAATAATTGCAACGACCCCATTTTTCGACCCTTAGAGTCGACACTAATACATCCACGGTATTTACATGCTGAATATCCAAGTGCCAGAAAACCAAATCATTAGGGGTTAAAGCAAAAGAAGACAGTAGAAATTCTCACAATTGTAGCTGATAATATACAATATAACAAAACATCTCACAAGAGCCGAATACTTTTAATATACATATACAATATAATAGTAACTCACTAATAATAACATAATCAGTTATAATAACCTGTCCTGAACAATTCTGATAGCTAGAAAGAACACCAGCACAACAGAAAATATGGATCTATGAAAATATGCGTTAGATTCCAGCTACTCTTCTAAGCTCCAAGTACCTAATTAACATGTCAAATATGCTTAATCTGACTTGAACATTATCAGAAAACATGTCCAGGTAAGTCTAGAAAACTAGCATGAGAAAACCTGAGTAATAATTTTTTTTATTTCTTATTAACTTATAACCCATTTAAAAAAAGGGTATCCAAGACCATGTTGCACATAAACATGGACGAGTATTTACCTTATGATAATCAAAACACTTTATAGAAAATCACATTGTAACAACCTGCCTGGAGTGGGCCAAAATTCCAACCCAGAAAAGACCCACCACAACTTAGCGCCATTCTAAATGGAATGTTTGTTCCAATAAGGATTACATTCACAACATAAAACTAATAACTACATTTAGAATCTCAAAACGGAAGGGATAAAATATAATATCAGAAAGTAGATGTACCATTAACCAAAACCCATAAAATGTTAATTACGTAAAAATCTCAACTGTCAATAAGGGTACATTGATAATAATAGTAATATGCCAATAAACAACAATCACAATAATAATGATAATAACTAAATATCCTCCTTTGTCAAGCTCTAACATTCATGACTACATCAACCAAGCGTTCCCACCTACTAAACTGTTTGTTTGTTAGGAGGAGAGAGGTCAGACCAAAATTTCTAGTGATTGAAAATCACATAAGTTTAAGGAATGTTTATTTCCTATATATGGAAGTATATATTTATTAAATTAAGTCTACCCAAGATCAACATACAAATTCATGTATAAATTTAGTGGACAATCCCAAAGTCACTTAAGGCCAACATGCACACTTATAAGGGTTGATCTATTATCACTTAATAACCTATGAAGAGGAATACCATTTGGTCATTTAAGGCCAATATACAGATACTTATTTAAAGGTGGATCACATTGATCACTTAAGACCATATAGTAAAATCTAGTCAGTTAAAACATCGTTTTAAATTCTTTAGCGCTACTAAATATGCTCTTATTTGTAATACAAGAAATAATTAGCAACCACTTAACATAGGTTTAGGTAGATCCTTATAGTCATTTAAGACACTCCCGCGGACCCTTTCATTACTATTTTACTAGTATTAAAAGTGAAGTCCTAGCTACTCAATACTTCTTGTAGACAGGCAACCCTTTAGAATATTTTCATACTACATATCCTTAGTTAAGCCCTCACACAGTGCTTAGATGAAGCGACCAACTTCTGGAAAACTACACCACTCAAATGTAATCGCTTAAGACCATTTAATACCTCATGAATATTTGAGTAAGGAAGACGTTGTGACCACTCAAAAACCTTTGTAACGGAGAGTCCCATGATTTGGGTCCTAAACCAAGGAGTGAACCTAGTCCTAACTACTTAATATCCAAAGTAGGCAGGTAAGCCACTTAGTACCTTTCTCAAGGCAGGCCTGCTACACACATACGCACACACACACACACACACACACACATATATATATATATATATATATATGTACATACATACACAAGATATCTCACATTAAACCGGTCACTTGTAGATGTTGGATTTGACAGGCGGTTCCAGGCAGGTTTCTACTATAAGTTGGGCTTAACCATACATCTTTGTTTAATAACTATAATGGCCTATGGCACCTAGACCTCTCATATTAATCCACCTAACTTGTAGATGTTGGATATGACGGTCGGTTCCAGTCAGGCTTCTACTACAAGTAGGGATTAACCTTGTGTCTATGTATCATCAATATTAATAAAAGATATTAAAACTCACACATGTACATATTTCCTATAAGAACATTTATAATTCTAGTTTCCCATTTTAATGCATTTAGTATGCCATTTAATATAATAATATGTTAATTACGCTAAAAAATTATAGTAAATAAACTGTAAATTAAGCGCATGAGAATGAACATCCTAATTCATTCGAAATGTTAATCCTAACATCAAAATAAGATTCATAAATTTATTTCCTTTAATTTTTCTCGATATGGCATCAACACGTATATCATAATCAAGAACAGGGAAATAACAACATTTATATAAAACTTGTACCCAAGGTTTAAATAATTACTTCAATAAATAAAGAAAGACAAGGTGCGATAATTCAATTATATATGTAAGGTTTCCATTTTGGTACTGCTTCATTTTTCATAAGATTAACATATATGTACAAAAACATAAGGCTTAAACCTATCTATTTTAAAAATGGATGCCTAAACCTATTAGATTTACAATACTTAAGTCTTATGCCTTCACATGCATACATATTAAATTTACGAAATTTAGAAGAAAATGAATCAGACCATTATTAGTAACTGTACAACACTTAAAAGCCAATCTTTAATTACCTTAATAATCAAAACCCAATAAAAACAATTGATTGACCATTTCCGCAAATTATAAGAGATTTGGTGGATTTTTTAATGTTTTGTTTTCATGTAAATCCAAATCTTTTTAGGCATAATAATCCACATATACACTAACATCATATAGAAAATAGAAAATCGATGTAATTTCCACTCACTGAGGTAGGGAGAGAAGAATATTGAATCTAGTGCAGAATCATACAATTTGGATTACAACTTCGAATCAGCGTACTCTAATTCTCTAATATACATACATATATATATATATATGTGTGTGTGTGTGTGTGTGTGTGTGTGCGTGCGTGCGTGTGTGTGTGTATAAGAATCGAATTTAGAAGCTCATATATATATTATACTTAATTCCAAAATCTATATAAGAATTCATATTAGAACAGATAGAAATAGGTTAAAAGAAGAGTAGAAACCATGTCTATGGAATTAAGAAAATTGCAGAGAGACATAATTAAGGCGTAGAGGAAGATAAAGGTAGGGTTTTAAAAGAGTGGCTAAGGGTCTTTCATAGTTGCTAGTGTGTATGTGGACCATAGGATTAATCAGATTTTATCTTAATAGTCCAATGAAAAAAAAACTATAGAAAAACCCTTTAAAAATAGTGGCTCTCTCCCAACCCCGATCGGGAGGGCGGTAGACACCCTTCAAAAAAGGGCAGTCGACCCCCGTCACAAAAGGCCAGTCGACCCCACTTCTGTGGGGGTGATCGACCCCTGGGATCAACGTTGGGAGATCTGTTTTGTTTGGACTTTGAATTTTTACTTATTTACAATTAATTCTTTCATTTTTATTCTTTCTTGTCCCCTCTTGTGTGTGTGTGTGTGTATCTACACACAATTTCAAATCTTTAGGGAATGTTTCAATATGTATTTATATTCAGGATGTATATTCATTTAGTTTGATATTCAAATCTTATGTATTATAAATATTGTATAACTTGTTTTGTTAATAACTTCTTCAAATGGACTCCGTTTTTACAAATAAAATATGAAAATGGATCAGAATCTCGCCAGGAATACAATAGTAATATTTTAATGGCCTAATTCTCAATAGTATAGAATTCTTATTTTCAATCCATTAATATTTTATTAATTTATTATTGTTTATACTTAATTTATTTATCAATGTCTATTTAGGGTATATATTATGGGGTGTTACAATCTACCCCCTTAAGAGAGATTTCATCCTGAAATCTTTTCGAAGGGGATAAAAACACAGCTCGCTCTGACAAATCTGTTATACATCCAAGTTATTTATAAACATCGATTACTGGATGTGATTATGCACTGCTAACTTGCAATTATGAGCTCAGCCTTAGCGTGAATGTGTAGCATGTGATGTTGTATGTATGCAAAACACTCTAACATGCATATAATTTCTTCATAAGTGCTCAGTGCATTTATGTTGCAAACAATTCCTATCATCCAATCTGGCAACCACACTACAACCATATAATCCTAAGATTTCGAGAAAGGCTAAAAAATTAAAACTTCCATGCTCATAGAATTTTCTCCTTTATGTATTCGAACCAATCTGATTAAGTGTTGCGGAGCTTAGTAATCTCGTCCTCCAAAAAATCCATGATGGCATCAGATACCAAGGGCTCCGTCTTTGTTCTCGTTTCTTGATTAGTTCATGCCAAAAAATTTCGTAATGCGAAGGTTTCTTATGAAATTTAAAAGTATAAAAAATTCATAGGCTCCTAATAACAAAATATCTTTTATTTCCCTGCTATTGGGAAAGCCCCAAAATATAATACTGACTTTTTATCCTCCACAAGTAGCCTAACCAATTTAGACTTTTTCCAAAGTCTAATCACAAATTTGGTTTGAGTAAAATATATTTATGGTTTTCCACAAATACACATATCCTCCTTGAAATACTTCAGGAGCGCTATCTCAACCATCAATTGTACTATACTAATCCTAAAGATACATATTATTCCCATTATCTAAGAGATTTTGGATGCAAACTTCTTTTTTTGCCCTCTAAGCTCCAGCTATCCCTACAGTCTGCTCATCAGTCTTCGAATGAGGTATGACCCAAAAATTCAAAAATTTCCTAAACTAAAATTTCTATCTAACTTACTAATGTACTGATATGTACTAATAATTAAAATATTTTCCTATGCTCCAATTTGCTGGAATTGAAATTCCAATAAGGTCTTTGTTATAATTTCCATAAATTTGCCCAAAAATAATATAGACGTATTTAAAATTACAAGAAATGGGAATTCTTTTATTTTGAATGGATAGTGTAATATTTACCAAAACGTAAATTTACACATCACACCCATTACATTTTTTGTTTATGTAACGACTGTAACGGCCCGCCAATTTGACTATTTCAAATTGATAATTAACCCAACTTAAAACGTTCAAATCGACTGATCGTATTTAGCTTACAGATTTAAAATACAGAATCAACACAAAAATAAAGAATAAATGATAACATGGTATTGAACAGAAGAACAAAACTTTTATTTATAATCAAAATTTTTGAATATAAAACTTTTCTATATACAGCGGTATCAAAACAAAGTTAAATACAAGAAAAATATATTTACTATTTTAAAATGTTCAGAGCGCGCCGTCTCTGAAACCGCAGCTTTGTCAATCTTCGAATCCTATGTTGTGAATCTTTAAATATACAACTACTCGAAGTCTGACCTGAGCGTCCCATGCAAAAACATAAAACACTCAAGTCAGGATTATATCATAGTTCAAGCAAATTAACTTCAATATAAACTGAATATAATAGTTAGTCCTAACATCAATGTCATATATAAAATAAATAGTTATGGTATCTTTTCATATCGGTTCTGTCTATTTCCAGGCACGAACAGTCTCGAGACCTTGCGAGTGTGCGCGTGTATATAATATACACGTGTACACCGCCTCAACATCCTGAATTGAATATAAATTGTAACTTATGTAATTCCTGGAGCTTGCATATACACGTATATATATACATACACATACATGTATTGCCTCAGCGTCCTGGATCGTTCACAGGCACAAAAAACCCAAAAATCACATGGCATCAGTAACAACAAAGGTGAGATAGCCTCAGTAACCCGGATTTCAGAATAAGCCATGTAAATATGGCACCCGATATTTGAGATAAAAATGTCTCAGTAAACAAATGCAAGCCGAATGGCTACAAATACCAAATACAATAGGTGCAAATATCATGCGCACTACATGTATAAACTATAACATGCGTATATAGTCAGTATAACATAGAAATGTATATGTACAAAAGGGTGCCGAACTATTTGTAAAGATGCCATTATTCAAACTCAGTTGTCTCTAACCATGCAGCAACCAATGCTAAATTAGACAACTAAGATTTTTTCTAGGTATATAGCAAGTAGGGTACTTCAGTTCCAATATACAAGCTATTACCACATATATTCATTTTAAAAGTAGGCTCATCTTCCTACAATTGGACAAAAGTGTATACTTCAGGGTTTTTTTTTCTCTTTTATTTCAGTATGGACATATGTACCCTAAGTATATTTTCCAGTACTACAAACGAGGGAAGGCTATGTGTAGCAACTGCAAGTGACCGGTGAAGTATTTACACGCATGTGTATCATCCAACAACAACATGATCATGGAAATAACCAAGTGGATAAGTGCACATATTAGTGTAAACAAAACAACACGGCAATGAAAGCATGAATGGGTAACCCCAATGAAAATACCCAGTTTCAAGTTTATTAACATGGCAACATTCATGCATAAATATTTGCTAGCTAGTTTACTATAGAAAGGCCAACTCAGGTACCCGGTGTGCTCCAGGTAATCATAATTGAATCGGCCACTATGTAGCATAAATTTTTTGGGTCTAGGTAAAAACTTAAGAATTTGTTCATATATTTATAAAATTAAAGTGCATAGTACATGCAGTAACAAAAATTCCCATTCTACATAAAAATGATCCTATGCATTCAACTGATGATCAAAATTACCCATTTGTATCTTGTATTGGAAAACCAAGCCCAGATAGGTTATACTAGAATTTGGCAACAAATTTAGAAATAAAATAAAATGTTCCTTCAGCCTAATTACTGGTCATTTAAGGAAAATGGATAAATGCAGCTACATTAATACAACAATGTTAATTATATTCTGATTGATGTAGAAGTTGCCAATAGTGCAAAATACCAACATATTAAATATAAATGAAACATGCCAATCAAAATTTTGTAGTGCACTATATTATCAACACCACTAATAACTTCTAAGAGACATAATCAGTAAACAACTAAAATCGATATTTAACAAACAACCTTTTATACACATATCTAAACATAACACTAACCGACATTCAAATTGGTTACCTGTTATAGTAAAAACAAGCCCATATTAACAGGTAATTCAAATTCCATTTATTTTTGGCTTGTTTATTTTAAGTAATAGGGTACAATGTTATATTTGGCATCAAAAAAACCAATGTATTATGTGTCTTATAAGGGGACTTTGAGATTTCACATAAACTTTACAAGTAACCCGACAAATGTTAAAAAATTACGAAAATTACAACACTAAAGATGACTTGTATTGCCAATCAGATGGTATTCACCTAAAACCAATTAGATGCATTAACCGTAGGAACTACTGAATATAATTTGTTGAAATCAATGGAGGCGCAACTCCACAAATAACTTAGGAAGTGCAAATAAATCTTGAAATATGTGAACAAACCATCGACTTTATAATGATCAAGCTCCCTTACAGTCTGGATGATTTATTTTGACTATAGTAAGTAAAGGTAAAAAAGGAAAAGACTTATTTCCTCAACTACAAATGATAATCAGGTTACAGCCTTAACCATCAATATATAAAGTCAAGGTTCATGGCCAGACATAGGCAGTGAAACAAAAGTCACTACAAAGCCAAATGCTCAAATAAAATACAAATCAGCCATAAGCACTCAACAAATTAAGTACTCAGGTTCATGGAGAGGCCACTGGAGCGAAACGGGTAGTGTGGATATGGCATCAGGCAAAATAAGACCGACACTCCAACACGTAACAACCAAAGCATAACAAGAAAATAACCCAACTGACTATCTAACTTTAGACTTATCGAAGTTAAATTACTTGAAAAACAAGCTAATCGTGAGTGAATTAACACTCACCTTAACTAGCGGAAAGAAGACGCAGGCAAAGATTTCGATCCGACGAGGTTGAGTTGCGGATTCCAAGCACTGAAGTATTTGTCTTGACTTGTAGCAAGCTTCAATTTTTAAGCTAGAGGAGACACTATGATGGCAATAGGTGAAGGCGCTCGGTGGTTCGAGGCTGCAAAGTCTAAGAAATTGGTTGTAGGTTTTGGCTCGACGATTGCAAGAGTGGCGGAGGCTGTTTGACGAGGCGGGTTTGATCTTGATTTAGGAGGAAGGACCGGTGAAACAAATTTAGAGTGGAAGCCATTTTTTTTCAAATTTGAGGAAATAGATATTCAGCCATTAATATGGAAAAGGAATACGATTTAATTTGGCGAAAGCTGAAGAGAAATGGAAAAGGGGGTGTTGTTTTATAGATGGAAAAATGAGGAATAAGAACGATGTAATGTCATATAGGTTAGGGAGGGGCGACGATCAGATGTAGGTCGGCGTAGTTTTTTACTGGGGAAACTAAAATTTAGGGTAGGTAACATTTATTTATAAATTAATATTAAATCTCACCGCAAACTTTCATGTAACCGTGCAATGCTCTGAATTCATACTGCAAACAAAGTCTCCCAATACGACAAAAATTATACGTACACCTTCGTTTCCACGTTCTAAATTAAATAAATTTAACTGTAGTCCGACTCCATTTGTGTACAATGATATTTTATTTCTAAATTAATGATTGGTTCACTGATTTTATCTCGTTTTGATTCCAAAATTAAAATGTACAATTTCATTTTCTTTATATACACAAACACACATATCAAGGCCAATTTCTCATATATCTCAACAAATAAAATTTCTAATTTATTTAACATCAATAATGTTTATTTATTTATTTTTATATTCAACCATTTCTATTCTCCAATCGAATTTCAAATCCGATCTGAATATTCAACCAAATTCAATCCAAATATTCAACAGTAAATATTTGATTCTCAACCGACCATAATAAATTAAATATTGAATTCAATTCATACACCAAATCGTATATTCGATTTTCATCCCAATATCAATATAAAATTTCATTGTAAATAGCTAAATCTTCAATTAATTTCATATTCCAGTTGGTGAAATTTCTGGGACGTTACAACGACCCTCCTTCTCGGTCGGTCCAAATCGATCGTTAAACCGACTTAAATTGAACCAAAAAGGCGGATACGCTAACTTTGGGCACACAACACATCAGAAAAACAACATAAGACTTTTATAAACATCATAATAATGTTACATCAAAGTACAGAATATCAGAGTATCAAAAATAATATACAGCGGAAAATAAATTTGAAATAAATGTAATATATTGCAGCGAAAACAAATAAACTAACACGGCGGAAGACTATCAATGCTCTGGACACGATTTTAAGCTTCAATCCAGAATCTTGCTAAATGAAATAATCTGCAAAACCAAAACTACTGACTGCCCGTATGGAAAATATGGACACACAGAGTTTAGATTGATACAATAAACTCCGAGTTAGTCATATGACTTGTGTGAGAACTAAAAACAGCTATTAAATTTTACTTTAAAATAAGGTAAATCACGGGACCACGCCGCATGTCATGGAATGGGTTCACCCCCATGAATACCAGTGCATAAACAATAACTAATAACAGTCATATAGATCTACAATGCATCATACAACATGCAATTCCTCAATCTACCCATTTAGGCTTAATCCCAAATTTAGATTTTTCCAAATCTAATTCACTTTACAGAAATTATTTCTTTGGACTTTATTTCCCGATTTCTTATTTCAAATCATTTGAAACATATATCTAGCTTTATATCAAAGTAGATTTCACTTCGGGATGTCAAACCAAAATCTTTGGAAATATGAATTCCAAAATATCACAATGCATACAAACAAGTATGCAACCAAATATCGGGAGGTATTCAGCCCTCAGACAAGGATGTACGTGCCTCTCCAACTCGATATATATGTGCACCTCCCACAATGGAGCAGGCTACACTAACGATGCATCTCCCAGGCCCTCAGAGAAAATCCACCGCCCTCACACTTTTAGTCATCCAGGGTTACCCGAATCTTTAGCCACATACCAAGTCATTTCATATCCCAATGTAGGGAAAATCATTTCACAACCTAATAATCACAAGTACTTTCCAAAATATAGTACTTTACATTAGCAATTCACACATATGATCAGTCAATATTAATCACATAACCTTTGAGCTCGTACGTCTCAAAGAAGGGTGTTAAGCAAGAGAATAAATTCTCCGCCACCAAATAGATATATCATCAATATAAAATAATCGGTTATGCGATGAACTACAATGTCAAACACATAATACATTTCGAAATCAATTCGAAACATCGGGTTTAGGCCTCAAAATCCTTTTTGTTTTATAAAACATTTTTATAAAACATTCCCTATCCAAATTTGGGAACACATTTCTATTCACTTAAGAAAAATATCATTTCAAAATCATTCGCTAAATTTGAAATGAACTCAATCACATCGCCAAACATCTCATATTCAAATCATGAAGTGATTCACAAGATGTTAGCATACAAATGTTTCTACCGAACCCAGTTCTAAATGTAAAAGCATATTTGCTCATAAACTGGTCGAGCATAATCCAAACAATCAATACCAACAACCAAGAATATTTGGTTTATACCACATCTCATGTTTTGGTAAATTTAATCACCATTCATTCATTCAAATCTAATTAAAGATTTATTAAAACTCTTCTTCGTTTCAATCTCTAAAATCATTACTTAATGATTATTCAACTTTCTTGAAAGTAATTTTTCCTTTAACCGGGTTAAAGAATCAATGTCCTTTAAAACAAAGTTGACGATAAACCCAAAATTATCTTCCATCAAAATGTAATCTTCACGGAAATCATAACAGTATATAATCGATATAAATTTCCGTATCAAACTAATACTATAAGTGGAATAGCGGCAAGGCCGTTTAAATTCCATATATAGTAACGGTCTTCCTTTACAGAAGCTAACCTCGATTATTACCAAATTGAATTCCATTGGTCTTGGAAATCGATCCCCATTAAGGTGGAGTTTATGGACTATTTATAGGTGTAAGGAGAGGCTAAAACATAGTGTGCAGGTTTTGGGTCGGCCTCAAAGTTATTTATGAAAATGCCACCACCTGTTATTGCCAGCTGTTAAGCTCAAATTCTGAAACTAACGGACATCGTATTGGGAATAACGATATATATATCTTCCAAATTTCTCAATAATATCTGTATAATCACAGAAATCCAATATCGAAATATTCCGAAGATTATTTCCATTCAAATCCATTTGTTGGAAAATTCAGGTTATTTTAAAACCATTTTCAATCCAATTTATTATTCTAGATATTAACTAGTTCATTTAGATAAAAATGTAATTTATCTTTTCAAATGCATATTTTTTCATCCTAAAACTTTCCAAATCATTTATTATATTTTACACAATTTTTCCATGTTTTTAATAATTTTATTAAGGCACTTACAGTCGGTTTCCAATATCGGCCACCGAACTGCATTCATAGCGACCTTTTCCAAAATTGATTTGGAGATAATTTAAAATCCAACTATTCAAATTTAAATCTCTTATATTCATTGGAAAGAACTTTTCGATACGAACGTAATGGTTCCGGTTTTAGGAGAATCCGACGGTCAAATCTCCTGTTACATCCATTTGAAGTCAATGGTTGAAATTCACGAACAGTCGTTGCGCGGCGCGTTCTATTCAAGCCATTATAAATATAATATAATCATCGATTTCCTTTTAAAACATATTTTATAAAAAGTTTTAAATTCTTTTTAAATACGATTCCGTCTTCCATTTCAATTTTAGATCAAAATTGAATATTCCATTATATGAAAATTTAATACAGTGCATATATATGTTAAAAATTATATTTTTAACAAACAAATATATATTTCAATACATGACAATTTAATCCATTTCAATTCTATACAATGCATATATATTTTGTACAACACATATATATTTTATATAACGCATATATATTTTATTCTCATCTCATATATATATATATATATATATATTATTAACATTTCATATATATATTTTATTCTCATCGCATATATATATTTTATTCAAATCGCATATATATATATATATATATATTATTCACATCGCATATATATATATATATATATTTTATTCACAACTCATATATATATATATTTTTTATTCATATCGCATATTTATATTTTATTCACATCGCATATATATATATTTTATTCACATCGCATATTTTTTTTCACGTTTCATATATATGTGTGTATATATATATATATATATATTATTTAATCCATCTCATATCACAATACACTCAATTAAATCGTCCATGGTCTGTGGACGACAATGAGGTGAGCTAACAGACACCATACAACATTTTTGATAATTAAAACTGATAAAAACCAATACTGGCAATTTATATCTTCAGTTATAAAATAAATAACTGGAAAAAAAAATAATGAGAGAAGTTCTCACATTTTTTCCACTCCGCCACTCTTTATTTGATGATTTAATATGGTTTGGATTTGAATTTGCCACAAATTGAAATTTTCACCATTTCTGTCCTAGTTAGTTTCATTGCGTAGAGTTCGAATTTACGGTTCCAACGCAATTCGGTTCACTGAATTCTATATTGATTTGCATAAGATATTATAGTTTGAATATTTATCACATTATAAAAATTAATTAAAGTAATTAAATAATTAATTACATTACTTAACCATTCTTCCCTCTATATATCCTTCTAGGTTTTCACGCGAGAACCCATTTGATGACCCCGCTTATTCACCTGCGCGCGCCGCCATATTGGCCGGGCTCAGATCAAATCCCACCACATCGACGCCCCCAACGCCACCGGCTACCACCGCAAACAGCTCAAAGCTCGGTAACTCCTCCTGATCTAGAAATCGGTTCGAACAGTGGAACTTTGAGGGGAAATTTCTCCCAGTACAGTAGACGAAAATCAATCACACTTGCATAGATTTAAAGAGGGGAAAAAGTATTACGATGTTTGTTTTGATTTCATCTACTAATTCGATTTAATTTGTGATCGATTTGGGGAGGAATTCCTAAGCGTAAGGGTCGTTGATTTTAACCCTAGGTGGCGGTTTTCTGAGTTATGGGTCTAGGGTTTCAATTTCAATGCTATTTATTTATAATAATAATAATAATAATTTATTCAATTCCTTTTAAAAGTAAAATTTTCGTCCGAACTCCAAACGAAACCCAACAACTGTCGCCCCTGACTAAATACCCCCATTTTGGACACAATGGGATATGTTTCATAAGCCAACTTGATCATTTCGATCAGTTTTCATCAAAATTAAAATATAAATTAATATAACGGTCAATACTGAAATTCAACGTACATTTTAATTTACCAGGGCCACATACTGACTCCAAAAATTATGGAAATTGAAATCTAGCTATGTTTTGATGATACGGTCCTAACAAAACTAATTTCGTCGAATTTGGAGACCATTTGAAAAATGACCATTTTTCCAGTCGATTAAATTCAAATTGAAATCACCAAACACATTTAAATTCACTACTCTCACATATTAATTCCAAAAATTATGAATGTTTAAACCTAGATATAATTTGACATTCTGGATCCAATAAAAGTGGTTTCGTCGAAAACAGAGGTCCTTTGCAAAATGGCTATTTTTAAGGGTTATATATTATATTAAAATGTATATAAATTCTATAACGACTATTCTAAATTTTAAATTGGACATAAATTTCAATTTATATAGTGAAATCTCAGTTTCTTACATTCTTAGAAAGATATAATTAAACAGATTCTAAGGTTTCTGGTTTTACTGAAATCCGATTTATTTTGAATCCTATACGTTCAATTGAAATTTAAAATCGAATTTTCAAACTACCGCGCCATGTTAGGCTCATTTTATAATTAAAATGAATTTATACATTCTAACTTCGATTTAACTAAATTTTTAGTCGTTATTATTTAAAATAAATCATTTTAAATATTGCTATGTTTTCAAAATATGTTGTTTCTTCTAAAAACACTTTTTTAAAACCTTGTTTAAGGTTTGTATACCTTTTAACAATGAAGCTTAATAGCTTCAACATGTAGTTATACATAATATATATATATATATTAGAACTTTTATTGCCACGTGTATTTTAAATCTCACACTAATCAATATTTAGAATTTTGAAAAACTTTTATTATCCATGAATGTTTCTTTTAAAAACATAATTGTTTATTCTAATTTATTTGCATTTTCAAATATACTTTTCAAATTTCTTTTAGTAGCAATAGATCATATAATTTATTTATTTTAAGTTATTAATGGTAACTTCTATCCTTATTCTATTACTCCTCGCAGAATGCTCATTATTATTGGGAAAATATTATATATTCTATTATTTCATCTATTCTAGTAATTCCTCTTCTATTTCAAATGAGAATTCCTTGCCTACATATCCTATATTTACACCTCTGCCAAATTAATTCTCAAATAAGTATCACATTCATAATTACAACTACTACCAAGTCTTGAAGGAAATAACTTTATAGATTAATTTGGTTTACATGAAATTAACATATAAAATAAGGTTAAAACAAAAGAGTTGAAAATTATTGTAAAAAAATAATTTATTTGAAGCTGTCACATGGAAATTGTAACAATTACAAATTTATCATTAAGATTTTAAATGTTTGATGCTTTTTAAAGAAATGCATTTCTTTTCTATTTAAACCTCATAAATGTAAACTTTTGAAATTATTGGTTTTTCTATTGACCTTTTATTCTTTTAAATAATCCATCTTCTATTTTCTTTGAAATTTATATTTATAGCTTGTATAACAGAATAAATAGCAAATTTTTCAAAATTTCTACTAAAACATTTGTGCTTCCAAAAATCATATTTCCAATGTCTTTCTGAATGAAACTATTACTTAATTTGAGCCTAATAACGAAATGTTCTACAGTGAATTCAAAATTTTGTTTTACAAAATAATTTTGTGGTATGTCAAAAATTATTTTTGTAGGTGTTTGCGGTCTCCTTAAAAACCGGATGGCTTTGCCAAAAAATTATTTTTGTAGGTTTTCTAGCAAAGCTTTTTTCCAATTTTGAAAAACGGTTTTTATTCTTTTCCTATAAACTTTCCTATTCTACATATTTTCTTTTCGACAAAGATTGATGTCCACTTTTCCACGGAAGTCTGCTTCTTACCTTAACTCTTTTCTTCTGTATTCCTATTATTCCATCTCTAAACATTCCTAATAGTTGCGTTAAAAATTTCCTTTATGTCCATTTTAACCCTTTTTAAGGAATACTCGTTCTTATGGACATTCATTATTTAATTCAAAGCTAAATATTCATACTTTCGTATAAATGGTCTTAATTACTCATTAAATATTTTTGTTTCCAATATCCTTTCACTTGTTGACCATTTAATGCTCTTTCAAAATTCAATTTTGCATGCTTATTATTGCAGAAGTTTATATCATTTAAAAAAGTTGTACTTCTGTTTTTCCTTGAGACTCAAGATATTCTTATGCAGTGGACATAAATTTGTCTTTATTGTTGGTTATCCTAACAGACACCTATTCCAAATTCTTTGTATTTTCCTCTCCCTATAAATGATAAATAAGTTACCAATCTGATCTCCATTTACTACCTATTAAATTAGGAGTTTAAATTCTATCCACTTTTCCAACCTTATGGTCCTTACAGCCATTATGTGCTTACCATTTCTAAATTTATAAGGAAGTAACTAAATCAATGTATGGTTTCTAGGGTATTTCTAGAAATTAAGGTTAAGCCTTTACAAGAAGAACCCATGGATACTACTTTATAGAGACACTTGTTCTTTAATATATATATACACACTTATATATAGTAAAAAAAATCTTTTGTAACAAGGAACGAGTTTTATCATCTTCCTCTGCAGCTTTGATTTCATCTTACATTCCCTCTTGCTTCATTTCTTCCTTGCGCCCTCCTCCTTCACTACTTTGATGTCTTCCAACCCCTCCTTCTTTGACTTAACATTCATTAATATGGAGATTTGGTTGTGTGGGCCAATATCAAACCCCCTTAAATCTGATTTCTCATAATGTTTTGCTCCGCCTAATTCGATCCTTAACTAGCTACACACTTTGTACCCTTTTGACATCTCTGTGGCTCCCTCTTCATCATATCTGGCAGATCTTCGTGACTCCGCTAGTCCTTAGTGTGTGATTACATCGTAAATACTTGATTTAGCTAACACAAGTATGAGCCTAGTTCGACAAATGTTGGTGTATGTTTTTAGTTCTTTACGTTTCTGTCTTGGTATTGGTGTTTTGTTTGTTTTTCTACTGGAGTCTAGTTGTTTTGGTTGTTAGCTACCATTGTAAGTGGTGTCGACTTTTGTTTTCTCGGGTTGTATTGTGTTAGTCTATGGTGATTTCTGTCGATGTATCCATTGGGTTTGTTCTATTGGTCGGTCAAGAGGCTTGTTTTTTTATGAGGTTCTTCATCGTAGTTTCCCTTTATCCACGACAAAACCACATAGCTTCGGTGGTGTTTTGGGCCATAACTGGTTATGTTTATGAGTATTGTTCTTTGTCCTCTAGTCCGTTAGGTTGTCATTTTCTTCTATAATGTAACACCCCGGATTTTTGAATAATCGAATTAACTAAATTAAAGAATAAATGTTTAGCATTGTTCTAAGGTTTGTAAGCAAAAGACTAAGTAGCTCATTTGGTTGGAACATGTGACTTACATACAAGAGGTACAGAGTTCGATCCCCGCCAACGCCATATTTTTGTTTTAGGGGAATGGCTAAAAAGCGGCTTAGTGTGAACGCGGTTCAAAAAGTAGTTTAGTGTAAAAAAGGTTAATTAGGAAGATAGAAATGCATATAGATATATTTATAAAAAATAAAATAAAATTCAACCTAAAATTTAAGAAAAAATTCAAAACAGCGGAAGCGGGAAGGCAAAACACCAAACCGACCTATTTTATGGGTCGACCCACTCAGGAGGTTTGGAATTGGTCCCATCGGCCCTAAATGGTCTATGACGAAATTTTATGTTTTAGGGATTAGGTGGCAATTTCTGGTTGGTCTGTTGACATCATTTCTTGGTTTCTAAGGCCTAGATGGATCCTAGAGTGATCCGATGGCTTAAATTAATTCATAACTCTATAAAAAGACCCATAGACTCAAACCCTAAATCAGAATTAAAACTAAAACTATGACCATCATGCTGTTGTTTTGAACCCTAGAGCAGACGCCACCAAAATTAAGAGGAGGAACAGCAACCAAATCAGAACTACTCAACCCTAACAACGATTCTTCATCAAAGGAGCGCTAATTCAACTCCAGAAATCAGAATTCAGAACTCAAGACTGCTTTTGAGTTGTGAGTTCGATCACCTTAACAAAATAATTGCTAAATCAGTTATGATGTGAGATATGTTGGATTATAAGTTGTGGTTGTGAATCTAATTCATATGTTTAATCATGTATGTTAACTTGATTCATATTATATGATGTTATGAAAGTTTTATATGCGATGTTATGCAAGTTTCATATATGATGTTATGCAAGTTTTATATATGATGTCATGCAAGTTTTGTATATGATGTTATGTAAGTTTGGATCTAAAATATACGCTAGTAGTTCATGATGTTAACTTTTGTTAATGAATCCCTTTTTATAATCCAACCACCTAGGTTTATAACATTAGTTTTTATGCGAATATGGATGTGGAACATATGCTAGTTCGTATAGGTATTATGTTCATATGCAAGTTTAAGTTATAATTGGATTCATATGTATATATACAAGTTCACACCTTTAAAATTTAGATCCATATTCAAGTTGACATTTTTATGTTGAATCTATGACATGCCTGGTTATGAAAGTTTACACCTTTATGTGGATCCATAGTTTACTCAAGTTAACACCTTTATTGGATCCATAGTTATGCAAGATGACACCTTTATGTTTAGGTTGACGACATACACAGTTTATGTAAGTTTGTGATAACTACTTAGGCTAGTTGGGTGTAAAACTATGTTCATACATGCAACCCCACACCTTTTAGATCTATGATTTTTGATCCTTGATAATACAAAGACTATGCAAGTATGTTGTAATTCTTAATTGCAAATTTAATGCAAATTAGATCTATTATTGTGTGTATGTGAGTTTGTGACGTTGATTCTTTTTTTAAGTATTAGACTAATTTCTAGTCTAATATGAATATGTCATGTTTAGCGAACGAATGACGGGGGTACATAGGGGATAATATTAAAAAAAATTAATTGGCATGTAATGGCCTAAAAAGGCATGTAATTAATTTTAAGGAATAAAATTAATTAGTAATTGATATAATTTATATACCATAAATAGAAGAGCATAAATGCCTTAAAAGGCATAAAATATAATTGTGGTGAAAATGGGTATGATTTTACATACCATAAATGGATGGACATAATTGAGTCAATTATGGACATCGTTAAATTTGGAATTGATTGATAATTTGAATAGGGAAAGTAATTCAAATTGGGGAATGATTAATTAGGAGTAATTAATCGTCTAATACACGAGGTTAGGCTCTTTTGTGGTGTAAGACTGCCCGGAACCGCCCGACAAATCCAGCTGCCACAAATGCCAGTCTAATGTGAGAGGTCTTAGGCATAAATTAAATACGTAACAATTGTAAAGACACGAGGTTAGGCTCTTTTGTGGTGTAAGACTGCCCGGACCCGCCCGGCAAATCCAGCTGCCACAAATGCCAGTCTAATGTGAGAGGTCTTTACGAGGTTATGGTCTTAATTAATTAAGAAATACTTAACTAGATAAACATGTAGTGGGACATGAGGGGGTTAAGTAGGTGCCTTGGGTGGCATGTGGAATCTAGTGGGTGCCTTGGGTGGCATGAGGAAATACGATTAGTAACACTTAACCAAGGTAAAACATGTAAGTGAGACATAGGGGTTAAGTGGGTGCCTTGGGTGGCATGTGAAATTACTAATGGAAACCCTTAACCAAATTTAAAACATGTAATTGAAACATGAATAAGAGGTGGGTTAAGTAGAATGTACTAGAGGGGACCAAGCTTAGGTGGATAGCTTGTGTCAAGTCATGGAGGCCCATTTCAACCAGTAACCCATACGTATCTTTGTGGGCTCGACCCAAGTAGAGGACGGGACACGCATACTGGGCTTGACTGTAAGAGGCCAAACCGGGTTAGCGGTGGCAACGCAAGTCCAACGGGTTCATATGCGTGTGTGGACCCGGGCTGGTAGGTAAGACGTTGTTGCATCGTGTAGACATAAGCCGTGCATTTTTTGTGGTATCGGGTTGCCACTTTGGGGAGTGATACACCCCATTGTGGGGCCAGCACGGGTATCTACGAGTTAGGGAGCCGATCGAATGGGGCAAGGTAGTGGGTACACCTAGTGGAGATAGGAGCAGACGGCACCTATGTAGTCAACTAGGGGTACACGAAGCTACCACTATTATTAATAATCACTAAGGGGGTACACCTAGTGGAGATAGGAGCAGGCAGCACCTATGACGTCAGCTAGGAGTACATAGAATTACCATTATTACTTATTGAAGGGGGTACATCTAGTAGGGATAGGTACACGCTGGGTACCTATGATAGCAACTAGAGATATACAGTCAAACATGGAAGATAGTGGGTAGATCTAGTTGTACACGAAGCTATCATCGTTCTATTTAACCAAGTGGGATCAAATTTCTAGAGTGACTAGTAGGGGTGCAGTTAGTGTTAGTACATTACAGTATGGTACAGTATGGTAGAATATAGTAATTATCCTATATAGATTAGGAAGTGCCATTTACGTTATCTTTGTTTCTCTTGATTGCATTGCCATACGCATGTGGTTCGCACAGTCATTACCTTGTTCTCTAGCTCATATCTTATCATATTGCTTTAATAATTATGTTGTTAGAGTTATCGCACTCGCCAGACTTTATGTCTGACCCCCTTTGTTTCCACTTCTTTTCTCCCTCCTTTCCCCCAGGTTCTAAGGGTGGGACTAGTACTAGTGGAGCTTGATTGGGATCTCTTTGAGAGCACTTGGATTTGGATTGCCGAAGTAAAGCTCAGCCTATCATTTTCTTTATGGCTATTTGTAGTAGTGGGATTATGTACTTTGTTTTATCAAGATGGAGATTATGTACTTGACTTTGATTTATGGTTTTTGATGACGTAACCAAACATATTTATCTTCTGCTGCAATAAATAAAGTTTTAAATTTTCAAGTACTGCTTTATATCTATCTTGTTGTGATTTTCTGTTCTATATTCACTTAAAACGCTCCATTGAATTTAAGGCATTCCCTTTGCGATTGACCTTAATGGAGGTGGGGTGTTACACGTGGTATCAGAGCTGAAGGTTACCAGAACAGATAAGATATTTTGAAAAACTATTTTTCAAAAGCATTTTTATAAAGAATACTTTCAAAAATATGTTTGTAGAAGAGTATTTTTGAAAGAAAGGTTTATTTTAAGAACATAATCCCCAAGATCCATATATTCTTCCTTCGATTCTCTATTTTGAATCTCTTCCTCTTTCTCTTTCTCTTTTTGATTTTTTTTCCACTCCGCGTATAGATGCTTTTTCTAAGATAAATAAGGACTTACGTACGAAGGACGGAGAACCACTTTAAGGGGCTTAGACGTTTGTCGGGCTAGAAGTTAGTCCAAGAAAGTAGGGGGCTTGTTGGTACCTTTAAGATAGACGATGGGAGGAAGATTCAAATAGCTGTTTGGTTAACAAAGGACGAAACGTCATCTTAGTGGGAGGTCACTAATGGAGGATGTGAAGAAGAAGGCTAGTTGTTTTGGAGAAATAGGACACCTTAGGATTGTACATAGAGGCAAGGACAAAGTACAGGATCTTCTGGAGGGTAGCTGTATTCCCTCACGGCTGGTATACCTGATGGGGGTAGGACCGTCTAGGTTGAAATTTGGTTTTCTTTATCATCCTGTTTGAACTTTGTTTGATTCTGGTGCTTCATACTCGTTAGTATCTGCTTCGTTAATTGAAACACAACACCTAAATACTAGTCTAGTTAAGGATCCTATCCTAGTATCAAATCATGTTGGTGGTTCGGCTCATCCTTCAGGGGTTTGTCGGGATTTGAGAGTGACTATCTTGGGCATTGGATTTGAATGCAACGCCTTCATCCATGGTTTCACGGGCTGTAGTTTGATCCTAGGGGTGGATTGGCTAGCCAGACGGGGTGCCATCCTAGATTGCGAAAGGAGGGTAGTTAGACTATTGATTCATTATGGAAAGACCCTCATATTTCTTATGACCCTAGGGGTTCAGTGATGCTTAGCTGCCTAGAATATTTTGACACATCCAACGATGATTGGGAGTCTGTTTGTGTGGTCCGTGAGTATGGAGACGTCGTTGATAAAGTGTTGGGCTTACCCATAGGCACGAAATAAGTTTTCGTATGTGCTTAATAGATTAAGCAAAGCCAGTTATGTAATCAGCGGTAGTTTTGGAGCAAGACTGGCAAGGACAGCCAGAGTCGGTCAAGTGCTCAATTCGTTGGCTGTCTTACTAGTATCAACCCACATAGGTCGTCTGAATTCGAAGGAGGTATCCCTTGGGTGTTTGTCTGATATTGGTTTAGGCCTTTGGGGCTTGCACTTGGGGGATGTCGAGTTCGACTAGGATGGTCTGCGTGAGAGATGGATAGTTGTGACGATTTTGCATGGGATAATATCCTGGTTTTCTCTAGAAGCAGAGAAGAGCATGCCCTACATCTTAGGGAAAGCTGAGGGACCCTACAAGTGCACCAGCTTAAAGCTAAGTTCTCCAAGATACCATTTTTGGAGGAAAGAAGTGAGGAATTTAGGGCATGTGGTCTCTAGGGAAGGGTGATATGTTAGGGTGGATGGAGTTCTTGGCGTCCTACGATTTTGAGATAGCATATACCCCTGACAAGGGCAACGTTGTGGCAGATGCTTTGAGTAGGAACAAGTTGACATGGAAGCCCTTTGTTTGTCGAGAGAAGTAGCTTAGAGTTTATCTCTACCTTTGACTTTAGACCATCCAGTGATTTTGTACTGAGTTAGCTAGCATCCTTAGAGGTCAGACCTACGCTTTTGGGACGGATTGGCGAGGCACAGCGAGACGACCCACAGTTGGTTGAGTTAGTAGAGAAGCTCAAAAGAGGGGAGTCATCAAGCCATCTCCATAGGTATACCCTAGATGATAAGGTTTGGTTGCGTAGGGACGGTAGACTTTGTGTACCAAAAGACGATGACCTAAGGAAGACCATTCTTGATGATGCCCATCGTTCGAAGATGATCATCCATCCCGGCGGGGACAAGATGTACATGGACATGAGACGAGTTTACTTTTGGGCCGAGTATGTCGTTAGATGCTTGGTGTGCCAACAAGTAAAAACATAGCAAAAGAAGCCCGGTGGATTGCTTCACCCATTGGAGGTCCCACAATGGAAGTGGGAAAGTGTTTCGATGGACTTTGTTGATGGATTACCAAGATCAAGGAAGGGCAATACGGGGATTTGGGTCATGGTAGACAGACTTACTGAGAGAGCTCATTTCATTCCCGTAAAGAGTAAGAGGACTTCTCCATGGTTAGCCTCCGTATACATTAGAGAGAGAGTTCGTTTGCACGGTGTTCCTTCTAGCATAGTGAACGACCGCGATCCTATTTTCACTAGAGAATTTTGGAAGAGCTTACAATAGGCGGTAAGGACTCAGTTATGTTTGAGCACCGCATATCATCCTTAAACGGACGGCCAGACCGAGAGGGTGAATCGTAATCTTGAGGACTTATTGAGGTTATGTGTCTTAAATTTCGGAGGTACATGGGAGGAACATCTTCCGTTGGTAGAGTTCGCATATAATAACAGCTTTAAGTCTAGTATTGGCATGGCACCGTTCGAAGCTCTTTATGGACGGCCGTGTCATTCGCCTACATGTTGGTGGGAATCTACGGACAAGATCTTGCTTGGACCCGATATGATTAGAGAGACTTCGGAGAAGATCGATTTGATTCGAAGGAGGATGAAGACGGCGCAAGATAGACAGAAATCTTATGCGGACAAGAGAAGGTCAGATCTTGAGTTTGATATTGGGGACATGGTCTTTGTCAAGGTGTCTCCATTACGGAACGTCGTTCGCTTTGGGTCCATTGGCAAGTTAGCATCAAGGTTCTTAGGACTGTTTCCTATTAAGGAAAGGATTGGGCAGATGGCATATAGAGTGGAGTTGCCCGAGAGACTTAGTGGTGTACACGACGTATTCCATGTATCACATTTTGAGGAAGTGCTTGCACGAGACCGCGGAAGTGGTAGAGCCGAGCTTGCTTAGAGAGGTGGAGATCGAGCGTGATGCGACGAGCTCCTACGCGCATTCTTGGGTCGGAGATTAAGAAGTTAAGGAATCGAGAGGTCAAACTAGTCAAAGTGCAATGGGGAGATGATGAGAGCAACGCTACTTGGGAGACGGAAGCGAAGATGCGTTCATTGTACCCTTTTCTTTTCGAGGGTATGTCTTTTGATTTCTCCTTTATCACTTACCTTGTACTTATCTTATCTTTAGTATGTCCTGTAGCTAGTATCTTTGACCTTTAGATAGGATAGTCCTATGGTTGATACATGTGTTTGAGACATGTTATGTATGATGGATGCATGTGGATGCAAGTGTTTGCTAGTGGTTGCTCGTGGATGCATATACACACATTTTAGGCACTAAATCGGCTCAGTCACTTCATATTGCATATTGCATATAAATGTGTGTACATATTTAAGTAATGTATGAATAATTGTTGTACCATCATATGGATGTTGCATTTTGGTGAATGGTTGTGCACACATGTAGAAATAATATGTATTGATAGGGTTTTTTTTTCGCATACATAATGGACGCATGGCACTATCATGGTTTGCATTAAGGAGGTCAATTGAATCAGTAAACCGCCTGATTTTGCATTAGATAAGGAACATATACACGCACTTTTTGCATATGTTCATACAACATTAGAAATTCTATAAGGACAATGGATGCCTGTGTTTAATGGTTGAGTAGATGGTTGTTTGGATGTTAGGATATGCATTCTCCTTAACTTGGAGATTTCGGGGGCGAAATCCTTTAAGGAGGGGAGAATGTAACACCCCGGATTTTTGAATAATCAAATTAACTAAATTAAAGAATAAATGTTTAGAATTGTTCTAAGGTTTGTAAGCAAAAGACTAAGTAGCTCATTTGGTTGGAATATGTGACTTACATACAAGAGGTACAGAGTTCGATCCCCGCCAACGCCATAGTTTTGTTTTAGGGGAATGGATAAAAAGCGTCTTAGTGCGAACGCGGTTCAAAAAGTAGTTTAGTGTAAAAAAGGTTAATTAGGAAGATAGAAATATATATAGATATATTTATAAAAAAATAAAATAAAATTCAACCTAAAATTTAAGAAAAAATTCAAAACAGCGGAAGCGGGAAGGCAAAACACCAAACCGACCTATTTTATTGGTCGACCCACTCAGGAGGTTTGGAATTGGTCCCGTCGGCCCTAAATGGTCTATGACGAAATTTTATGTTTTAGGGCTTAGGTGGCAATTTCTGGTTGATCTGTTGACATCATTTCTTGGTTTCTAAGGCCTAGATGGATCCTAGAGTGATCCGACGGCTTAAATTAATTCATAACTCTATAAAAAGACCCATAGACTCAAACGCTAAATCAGAATTAAAACTAAAACTATGGCCGTCATGCTGTTGTCTTGAACCCAAGAGCAGCCGCCACAAAAATTAAGAGGGGGAACAGCAACCAAATCAGAACTACTCAACCCTAACAACGAATCTTCATCAAAGGAGCGCTAATTCAACTCCAGAAATCAGAATTCAGAACTCAAGACTGCTTTTGAGTTGTGAGTTCGATCACCTTAACAAAATAATTGCTAAATCAGTTATGATGTGAGATATGTTGGATTATAAGTTGTGGTTGTGAATCTAATTCATATGTTTAATCATGTATGTTAACTTGATTCATATTATATAATGTTATGAAAGTTTTATATGCGATGTTATGCAAGTTTCACATATGATGTTATGCAAGTTTTATATATGATGTTATGCAAGTTTTGTATATGATGTTATGTAAGTTTGGATCTAAAATATATGCTAGCAGTTCATGATGTTAACTTATGTTAATGAATCCCTTTTTATAATCCAACCACCTAGGTTTATAACATTAGTTTTTATGCGAATATGGATGTGGAACATATGCTAGTTCGTATAGGTATTATGTTCATATGCAATTTTAAGTGATAATTGGATTCATATGTACATATACAAGTTCACACCTTTAAAGTTTAGATCCATATTCAAGTTGACATTTTTATGTTGAATCTATGACATGCGTAGTTATGAAAGTTTACACCTTTATGTGGATTCATAGTTTACTCAAGTTAACACCTTTATTGGATCCATAGTTATGCAAGATGACACCTTTATGTTTAGGTTGACGACATACACAGTTTATGTAAGTTTGTGATAATTACTTAGGCTAGTTGGGTGTAAAACTATGTTCATACATGCAACCCCACACCTTTTAGATCTATGATTTTTGATCCTTGATAATAGAAAGACCATGCAAGTATGTTGTAATTCTTAATTGCAAATTTGATGCAAATTAGATCTATTATTGTGTGTATGTGAGTTTGTGATGTTTATTCTTTTTTTAAGTATTAGACTAATTGCTAGTCTAATATGAATATGTCATGTTGAGCGAACGAACGACGGGGGTAAGTAGGGGATAATATTAAAAAGACTTAATTGGCATGCAATGGCCTAAAAAGGAATGTAATTAATTTTAAGGAATAAAATTAATTAGTAATTGGTATAATTTATATACCATAAATAGATGAGAATAAATGCCTTAAAAGGCATAAAATATAATTGTGGTGAAAATGGGTATGATTTTACATACCATAAATGGATGGACATAATTAAGTCAATTATGAACATCGTTAAATTTGGAATTGATTGTCAATTTGAATAGGGAAAGTAATTCAAATTGGGGAATGATTAATTAGGAGTAATTAATCGTCTAAGACACGAGGTTAGGCTCTTTTGTGGTGTAAGACTGCCCGGACCCGCCCGGCAAATCCAGCTGCCACAAATGTCAGTCTAATGTGAGAGGTCTTAGGCATAAATTAAATACGTAACAATTGTAAAGTCACGAGGTTAGGCTCTTTTGTGGTGTAAGACTGCCCGGACCCGCCCGGCAAATCCAGCTACCACAAATGTCAGTCTAATGTGAGAGGTCTTTATGAGGTTATGGTCTTAATGAATTAAGAAACACTTAACCAGATAAACATGTAATGGGACATGAGGGGGTTAAGTGGGTGCCTTGGGTGGCATGTGGAATCTAGTGGGTGCCTTGGGTGGCATGAGGAAATATGATTAGTAACACTTAACCAAGGTAAAACATGTAAGTGAGACATAGGGGTTAAGTGGGTGCCTTGGGTGGCATGTGAAATTACTAATGGAAACCCTTAACCAAATTTAAAACATGTAATTGAAACATGAATAAGAGGTGGGTTAAGTGGGATGTACTAGAGGGGACCAAGCTTAGGTGGATAGCTTGTGTCAAGTCATGGGGCCCCATTTCAACCAGTAACCCATACGTATCTTTGTGGGCTCGACCCAAGTAGAGGACGGGACATGCATACTGGGCTTGACTGTAAGAGGCCAAACCGGGTTAGCGGTGGCAACGCAAGTCCAACGGGTTCATATGCGTGTGTGGACCCGGGCTGGTAGGTAAGACGTTGTTGCATCGTGTAGTTATAAGCCATGCATTATTTGTGGTATCGGGTTGCCACTTTGGGGAGTGATACATCCCACTGTGGGGCCAGCACGGGTATCTTCGAGTTAGGGAGCCGATCGAATGGGGCAAGGTAGTGGGTACACCTAGTGGAGATAGGAGCAGACGACACCTATGTAGTCAACTAGGGGTTCACGAAGCTACCACTATTATTAGTAATCACTAAGGGGGTACACCTAGTGGAGATAGGAGCAGGCAGCACCTATGACGTCAGCTAGGAGTACATAGAATTACCATTATTACTTATTGAAGGGGGTACATCTAGTAGGGATAGGTACACGCTGGGTACCTATGATAGCAACTAGAGATATATAGTCAAACATGGAGGATAGCGGGTACATCTAGTAGTACACGAAGCTATCATCGTTCTATTTAACCAAGAGGGATCAAATTTCTAGAGTGACTAGTAGGGGTGCAGTTAGTGTTAGTACAGTACAGTATGGTATAGTATGGTAGAGTATAGTAATTATCCTATATAGATTAGGAAGCGCCATTTATGTTATCTTTGTTTCTCTTGATTGCCTTGCCATACCCATGTGGTTCACACAGTCATTACCTTGTTTTCCAGCTTATATCTTATCATATTGCTTTAATAATTATGTTGTTAGAGTTATCGCACTCGCCAGACTTTATGTCTGACCCCCTTTGTTTCCACCTCTTTTCTTCCTTCCCCCCCTCCCCCCAAGTTCTAAGGGTGGGACTAGTACTAGTGGAGCTTGGTTGGGATCTCTTTGGGAGCACTTGGATTTGGATTGCCGAAGTAAAGCTCAGCCTGTCATTTTCTTTATGGCTATTTGTAGTAGTGGGATTATGTACTTTGTTTTATCAAGATGGATATTATGTACTTGACTTTGGTTTATGGTTTTTGATGACGTAACCAAACATATTTATCTTCTGCTACAATAAATAAAGTTTTAAATTTTCAAGTACTGCTTTATATCTGTCTTGTTGTGATTTTCTGTTCTATATTCACTGAAAATGCTCCACTGAAGTTAAGACATTCCCTTTGCGAGTGACCTTAATGGAGGTGGGGTGTTACATGTGGTATCAGAGCTGAAGGTTACCAGAACAGATAAGATATTTTGAAAAACTATTTTTCAAAAGCATTTTTATAAAGAATACTTTCAAAAATATGTTTGTAGAAGAGTATTTTTGAAAGAAAGGTTTATTTTAAGAACATAATCCCCAAGATCCATATATTCTTCCTTCGATTATCCATTTTGAATCTCTTCCTCTTTCTCTTTTTGAGGTTTTTCCCCCTCCGCGTATAGATACTTTTTCTAAGATAAATAAGGACTTCCGTACGAAGGACGGAGAACCACTTTAAGGGGCTTAGACATTTGTCGGGCTAGAAGTTAGTCCAAGGAAGTAGGGGGCTTGTTGATACCTTTAAGATAGACGATGGGAGGAAGGTTCAAATAGCTGTTTGGTTAACAAAGGACGAAACCTTATCTTCGTGGGAGGTCACGAATGGAGGATGTGAAGAAGAAGGCTAGTTGTTTTGGAGAAATAGGACACCTTAGGATTGTCCAAAGAGGCAAGGACAAAGTACAGGATCTTCTGGAGGGTAGCTGTATTCCCTCACGGCTGGTATACCTGATGGGGGTAGGACCGTCTAGGTTGAAATTTGGTTTTCTTTATCATCCTGTTTGAACTTTGTTTGATTCTGGCGCCTCATACTCGTTAGTATCTGCTTCGTTAGTTGAAACACTGCACCTAAATACTAGTCTAGTTAAGGATCCCATCCTAGTCTCAAATCATGTTGGTGGTTCGGCTCATCCTTCAAGGGTTTGTCGGGATTTGAGAGTGACTATCTTGGGCGTTGGATTTGAATGCAACGCCTTAATCCTTGCTTTCACGGGCTGTAGTTGGGTAGTTAGACTATTGATTAGTTATGGAAAGACCCTCATATTTCTTATGACCCTAGGGGTTCAGTGATGCTTAGCTGCCTAGAATCTTTTGACACATCCAACGATGATTGGGAGTCTGTTTGTGTGGTCCGTGAGTATGGAGACGTCGTTGATAAAGTGCGGGGCTTACCTATAGGCATGAAATAAGTTTTCGTATGTGCTTAATAGATTAAGCAAAGCCAGTTATGTAATCAGCGGTAGTTTTGGAGCAAGACTGGCAAGGACAGCCAGAGTCGGTCAAGTGCTCAATTGGTAGGTCGTCTAACTAGTATCATCCCACATAGGTCGTCTGAATTCGAAGGAGGTATCCCTTGGGTGTTTGTCTGATATTGGTTTAGGCCTTTGGGGCTTGCACTTGGGGGATGTCGAGTTCGACTAGGATGGTCTGCATGAGAGATGGATAGTTGTGACGATTTTGCATGGGATAATATCCTGGTTTTCTCTAGAAGCAGAGAAGAGCATGCCCTACATCTTAGGGAAAGCTGAGGGACCCTACAAGTGCACCAGCTTAAAGCTAAGTTCTCCAAGATACCATTTTTGGAGGAAAGAAGTGAGGAATTTAGGGCATGTGGTCTCTAGGGAAGGGTGATATGTTAGGGTGGATGGAGTTCTTGGCGTCCTATGATTTCGAGATAGCATATACCCCTGACAAGGGCAACATTGTGGCAGATGCTTTGAGTAGGAACAAGTTGACATGGAAGCCCTTTGTTTGTCGAGAGAAGTAGCTTAGAGTTTATCTCTACCTTTGACTTTAGACCATCCAGTGATTTTGTACCGAGTTAGCTAGCATCCTTAGAGGTCAGACCTACGCTTTTGGGACGGATTGGCGAGGCACAGCGAGACGACCCACAGTTGGTTGAGTTAGTAGAGAAGCTCAAAAGAGGGGAGTCAACAAGCCATCTCCGTAGGTATACCCTTGATGATAAGGGTTGGTTGTGTAGGGACGGTAGACTTTGTGTACCAAAAGACGATGACCTAAGGAAGACCATTCTTGATGATGCCCATCGTTCGAAGATGACCATCCATCCCGGCGGGGACAAGATGTACATGGATATGAGACGAGTTTACTTTTGGGCCGAGTATGTCGTTAGATGCTTGGTGTGCCAACATGTAAAAAAATAGCAAAAGAAGCCCGGTGGATTACTTCACCCATTGGATGTCCCACAATGGAAGTGGGAAAGTGTTTCGATGGACTTTGTTGATGGATTACCAAGATCAAGGAAGGGCAATACGAGGATTTTGGTCATGGTAGACAGACTTACTAAGAGAGCTCATTTCATTCCCGTAAAGAGTAAGAGGACTTCTCCATGGTTAGCCTCCGTATACGTTAGAGAGAGAGTACGTTTGCACGGTGTTCCTTCTAGCATAGTGAGCGACCGCGATCCTATTTTCACTAGCGAATTTTGGAAGAGCTTACAAGAGGCGGTAGGGACTCAGTTATGTTTGAGCACCGCATATCATCCTCAGACGGACGGCCAGACCGAGAGGGTGAATCGTATTCTTGAGGACTTATTGAGGTTATGTGTCTTAAATTTCGAAGGTACATGGGAGGAACATCTTCCGTTGGTAGAGTTCGCATATAATAACAGCTTTAAGTCTAGTATTGGCATGGCACCGTTCGAAGCTCTTTATGGACGGCCGTGTCATTCGCCTACATGTTGGTGGGAATCTATGGACAAGATCTTGCTTGGACCCGATATGATTAGAGAGACTTCGGAGAAGATCGATTTGATTCGAAGCAGGATGAAGACGGCGCAAGATAGACAGAAATCTTATGCGGACAAGAGAAGGTCAGATCTTGAGTTTGATATTGGGGACATGGTCTTTGTCAAGGTGTCTCCATTACGGAACGTTGTTCGCTTTGGGTCCATTGGGAAGTTAGCACCAAGGTTCATAGGACTGTTTCCTATTAAGGAAAGGATTGGGCAGATGGCATATAGAGTGGAGTTACCCGAGAGACTTAGTGGTGTACACGACGTATTCCATGTATCACATTTGAGGAAGTGCTTGCACGAGACCACGGAAGTGGTAGAGCCGAGCTTGCTTAGAGAGGTGGAGATCGAGCGTGATGCGACGATTCGACGAGCTCCTACGCGCATTCTTGGGTCGGAGATTAAGAAGTTGAGGAATCGAGAGGTCAAACTAGTCAAAGTGCAATGGGGAGATCATGAAAGCAACGCTACTTGGGAGACGGAAGCGAAGAAGCGTTCATTGTACCCTTTTCTTTTCGAGGGTATGTCTTTTGATTTCTCCTTTATCGCTTACTTTGTACTTATCTTATCTTTAGTATGTCCTCTCGCTAGTATCTTTGACCTTTAGATAGGATAGTCCTATGGTTGAAACATGTGTTTGAGACATGTTATTTATGATGGATGCATGTGGGTGCAAGTGTTTGCTAGAGGTTTCTCGTGGATGCATATACACACACTTTAGGCACTAGATCGGCTCAGTCACTTCATATTGCATATAAATGTGTACATATTTAAGTAATGGATGAATAATGGTTGTACCATCATATGGATGTTGCATTTTGGTGAATGGTTGTGCACACATGTAGAAATAATATGTATCGATAGGGATTTTTTTCGCATACATAATGGATGCATGGCACTATCATGGTTTGCCTTAAGGAGGTCAATTGAATCAGTAAACCGCCTGATTTTGCATTAGATAAGGAACATATACACGCACTTTTTGCATATGTTCATATAACATTGGAAATTCTATAAGGACAATGGATGCCTGTGTTTGATGGTTGAATAGATGGTTGTTTGGATGTTAGGATATGCATTCTCCTTAACTTAGAGATTTCGGGGGCGAAATCTTTTAAGGAGGGGAGAATGTAACACCCCGGATTTTTGAATAATCAAATTAACTAAATGAAAGAATAAATGTTTAGCGTTGTTCTAAGGTTTGTAAGCAAAAGACTAAGTAGCTCATTTGATTGGAACATGTGACTTACATACAAGAGGTACAGAGTTCGATCCCCGCCAACGCCATATTTTTGTTTTAGGAGAATGGATAAAAATCGGCTTAGTGCGAACGCGGTTCAAAAAGTAGTTTAGTGTAAAAAAGGTTAATTAGGAAGATAGAAATATAAATAGATATATTTATAAAAAATAAAATAAAATTCAAACTAAAATTTAAGAAAAAATTCAAAATAGAGGAAGCGGGAAGGCAAAACGCCAAACCAACCTATTTTATGGGTCAACCCTCTCAGGAGGTTTGGAATTGGTCCCGTCGGCCCTAAATGGTCTATGACGAAATTTTATGTTTTAGGGTTTAGGTGGCAATTTCTGGTTGGTCTGTTGACATCATTTCTTGGTTTCTAAGGCCTAGATGGATCCTAGAGTGATCCGACGGCTTAAATTAATTCATAACTCTATAAAAAGACACATAGACTCAAACCCTAAATCAGAATTAAAACTAAAACTATGGTCGTCATGCTGTTGTCTTTAACCCTAGAGCAGCCGCCACCAAAATTAAGAGGGGGAACAGCAACCAAATCCGAACTACTCAACCCTAACAACGAATCTTCATCAAAGGAGCGCTAATTCAACTCCAGAAATCAGAATTCGGAACTCAAGACTGCTTTTGAGTTATGAGTTCGATCACCTTAATAAAATAATTGCTAAATCAGTTATGATGTGAGATATGTTGGATTATAAGTTGTGGTTGTGAATCTAATTCATATGTTTAATCATGTATGTTAACTTGATTCATATTATATGATGTTATGAAAGTTTTATATGCGATGTTATGCAAGTTTCACATATGATGTTATGCAAGTTTTATATATGATGTTATGCAAGTTTTGTATATGATGTTATGTAAGTTTAGATCTAAAATATACGCTAGTAGTTCATGATGTTAACTTGTGTTAATGAATCCCTTTTTATAATCCAACCACCTAGGTTTATAACATTAGTTTTTATGCGAATATGGATGTGGAACATATGCTAGTTCGTATAGGTATTATGTTCATATGCAAGTTTTAGTGATAATTGGATTCATATGTACATATACAAGTTCACACCTTTAAAGTTTAGATCCATATTCAAGTTGACATTTTTATGTTGAATCTATGACATGCCTAGTTATGAAAGTTTACACCTTTATGTGGATCCAAAGTTTACTCAAGTTAACACCTTTATTGGATCCATAGTTATGCAAGATGACACCTTTATGTTTAGGTTGACGACATTCACAGTTTACGTAAGTTTGTGATAATTACTTAGGCTAGTTGGGTGTAAAACTTTGTTCATACATGCAACCCCACACCTTTTAGATCTATGATTTTTGATCCTTGATAATAGAAAGACCATGCAAGTATGTTGTAATTCTTAATTGCAAATTTGATGCAAATTAGATTTATTATTGTGTGTATGTGAGTTTGTGACGTTTATTCTTTTTTTAAGTATTAGACTAATTGCTAGTCTAATATGAATATGTCATGTTGAGCGAACGAACGACGGGGGTACGTAGGGGATAATATTAAAAAGATTTAATTGGCATGCAATGGCCTAAAAAGGAATGTAATTAATTTTAAGGAATAAAATTAATTAGTATTTGGTATAATTTATATACCATAAATAGATGAGCATAAATGCCTTAAAAGGCATAAAATATAATTATGGTGAAAATGGGTATGATTTTACATACCATAAATGGATGGACATAATTGACTCAATTATGAACATCGTTAAATTTGGAATTGATTGACAATTTGAATAGGGAAAGTAATTCAAATTGGGGAATGATTAATTAGGAGTAATTAATCGTCTAAGACACGAGGTTAGGCTCTTTTGTGGTGTAAGACTGCCCGGACCCGCCCGGCAAATCCAGCTGCCACAAATGCCAGTCTAATGTGAGAGGTCTTCGGCATAAATTAAATACGTAACAATTGTAAAGACACGAGGTTAGGCTCTTTTGTGGTGTAAGACTGCCCGGACCCGACCGGCAAATCCAGCTGCCACAAATGCCAGTCTAATGTGAGAGGTCTTTATGAGGTTATGGTCTTAATGAATTAAGAAACACTGAAACAGATAAAATTGTAGTGGGACATGAGGGGGTTAAGTGGGTGCCTTGGGTGGCATGTGGAATCTAGTGGGTGCCTTGGGTGGCATGAGGAAATACGATTAGTAACACTTAACCAAGGTAAAACATGTAAGTGAGACATAGGGGTTAAGTGGGTGCCTTGGGTGGCATGTGAAATTACTAATGGAAACCCTTAACCAGATTTAAAACATGTAATTGAAACATGAATAAGAGGTGGGTTAAGTGGGATGTACTAGAGGGGACCAAGCTTAGGTGGATAGCTTGTGTCAAGTCATGAGGGCCCATTTCAACCAGTAATCCATACGTATCTTTGTGGGCTCGACCCAAGTAGAGGACGGGACACACATACTGGGCTTGACTGTAAGAGGCCAAACCAGGTCAGCGGTGGCAACGCAAGTCCAACGGGTTCATATGCGTGTGTGGACCCGGGCTGGTAGGTAAGACGTTGTTGCATCGTGTAGGTATAAGCCGTGCATTATTTGTGGTATCGGGTTGCCACTTTGGGGAGTGATACACCCCACTATGGGGCCAGCACGGGTATCTACGAGTTAGGGAGACGATCGAATAGGGCAAGGTAGTGGGTACACCTAGTGGAGATAGTAGCAGATGGCGCCTATGTACTCAACTAGGGGTACCCGAAGCTACCACTATTATTAATAATCACTAAGGTGTACACCTAGTGGAGATAGTAGGAGGCGACACCTATGACGTCAGCTAGGAGTACATAGAATTACCATTATTACTTATTGACGGGGTACATCTAGTAGGGATAGGTACACGCTGGGTACCTATGATAGCAACTAGAGATATACAGTCAAACATGGAGGATAGTGGGTACATCTAGTAGTACACGAAGCTATCATCGTTCTATTTAACCAAGAGGGATCAAATTTCTAGAGTGACTAGTAGTGGTGCAGTTAGTGTTAGTACAGTACAGTATGGTAGAGTATAGTAATTATCCTATATAGATTAGGAAGCGCCATTTACGTTATCTTTGTTTCTCTTGATTGTCTTGCCATACCCATGTGGTTCACACAGTCATTACCTTGTTCTCCAGCTTATATCTTATCATATTGCTTTCATAATTATGTTGTTAGAGTTATCGCACTCGCCAGACTTTATGTCTGACCCCCTTTGTTTCCACCTCTTTTCTTCCTTCCCCCCCCCCCCCAGTTTCTAAGGGTGGGACTAGTACTAGTGGAGCTTGATTGGGATCTCTTTGGGAGCACTTGGATTTGGATTGCCGAAGTAAAGCTCAACCTATCATTTTCTTTACGGCTATTTGTAGTAGTGGGATTATGTACTTTGTTTTATCAAGATGGATATTATGTACTTGACTTTGGTTTATGATTTTTGATGATGTAACCAAAAATATTTATCTTCTACTGCAATAAATAAAGTTTTAAATTTTCAAGTACTGCTTTATATCTGTCTTGTTGTGATTTTCTGTTCTATATTCACTTAAAACGCTCCACTGAAGTTAAGGCATTCCCTTTGCGAGTGACCTTAATGGAGGTGGGGTGTTACATATAATTTGCCTTCCTATGTTATGTGGTTTGGCCTGCCAGCAATGCTGCTATATAAAGGATCTTGTAATTTTGGATCAGTCTTGAGTGATGTTGCGGTTGTTCAAGATTTCTAGAGATGATGTAATTGTTCTTCATGCCTCTTTGGGATGATGGAACGCATGTAACATGTAGTTTGTGTGTTGGTTTTTCTGGCGATGTAAATTTTGGAAAAGTACCATTTCTACAGTAAGGTATCGACTATGAAGATATCGAAGCTTGGCATTGTGATGGTAAGTGTCAGCCTGTTATACATTAAAGTATATAGGTTTTGTCACATCTGTTGATGTACTAAACGTAGTTACCTGGAATGCACATGTTT
Source organism: Allium sativum (assembly GCA_030737875.1). Lineage (NCBI taxonomy): Eukaryota > Viridiplantae > Streptophyta > Magnoliopsida > Asparagales > Amaryllidaceae > Allium > Allium sativum. Next base: position 397,979,876 of record CM060926.1, read on the forward strand.
TGTAGTCTAGAAATAGTGTCTAGCTCCAGTATAGTAATCCAGACAGGATGCTCGGTGGATGGTCCACTTTAAAAACTGTAGTGGCGAACAATCTACCTTAGAAGTCATTGTAGTAGTTTGGCAGTCTTCCAATCTCCTGTACCTATCTGTAATCATTATATGTTATTATAATAAGTTTTAAAGATCACTTTAAAAATCGATTGGCCTTGCCAAAAAAATAAAACCTGTTGAAAATTCTTTTTCAAAATAACAAGTACGTCTCTCATACTTATATTTCTCCGTAATCGGGTAACTTAATCTCTGATACCAAATGTAATACCCATTTGAAGTGGGCCTAAAATTCGACCAAGAAAAGGCCTATCGGAACTTGGAGCCATTATAAATTGAATGTTGGTTTCTATAAGAATTACATTAATAGAGAAACACCAATAACAACTTCAAAATCTCACTGTAGAAGAAATAAAATGTGATAATAGAAAGTAGATGTACCATTAATTAAAACCCATAAAATGTTGATTACATAAAAATTTCAACTGTCAATATGTGTACATCAGTAATAATTGTAAAATCTCAATAAACAATAATCATGATAATAATGAAAATAACTATAAATCCTCCTTTGTTAGGCTCCAACATCCATGACTTCATCAAACGAGTGTTCCCACCTACTAACCTATTTATTTGTTAAGAGGAGGTCAGAACAAAATTTCTAGTGAAAGAAAGTTCAAGGAATATTTATTTCCTATATATGGCATCATACATTAATATAATTATGTCTACGCCACCTAAGCACACAAATTCATGTATAAACTAGATAGACTATTCCAAAGTCACTTAAGGCCAACATGAACATTTATAAGGGAAGATTCTATTATCACTTAATATAATACGAGGAGGACTACAATTTGGTCACATAAGGCCAATATACAAATACTTATTTAAGGGTGGATCCCTTCGATCACTTAAGACCCTATGGTGGACCTAAGTCACGTAAGACCTCGTTTTAAATCGTCAACGCTATTGAATATTCTCTCTTATAATACAAGAAACAGAAAACAACCACTTAATACTGATTTTTGTAGACCTCATAATCATTTAAGACCATACGGGGGACCTCTTCAGTACTATCCTAGCCACTTAATCCTTCCCATAAACATGTAGCTCTTTAGAAAATTTTCATATTGCATATCCATAGGAAAGCCGTCACACATTCCCAAGAGGAAGCGGGCAGCTTCCAGAGAACTACCCTACTCAAACGTAGTTGCTTAAGACCACTTAATACCTCATGATTATCTGAGAAAGGCAAAGCTTGTAACCACTTAGGACCTTTGTAAATGCGAGTCCCATGACTTGGGACCTAAACCAAGGAGTGAACTTAAGGAATGGACCTAGTCCTAACTACTTAATACCCAAACCTAGGTTGATCATACACTTAATACCTTTCTTGAAGCAGGCCTACTACACACACACATAAAAAAACATACACATGACATCTCACATTAAACCAACTACTTGTAAATGCTGGATTTGTCGGGTGGTGGAGCTTAACCTCACGTCTTTGTGTAATAATTATAATGGCCCATGACACCTAGTCCTCTTATATTAACTACTAACTTGTAAATGCTGGATATGTCGGTCGGTTCCTTGTAGGCTTCTACTACAAGTAGGGATTAACCTCGTGTCTATGTGTCGTTAACATTAATAAAAGCCATTAAAATTCACATACATACAAATTTCCATTGGGGGCATTTATAATTCTAATTTCCTATTTTAACGCATTTAGTGCGCTGTTTAGTACAAATTTAATACATACTAGTTATACATTAATTACACTAATAAATAATAACACATAAAACGTAAATTAAGCGCATGAGAATCAACATCCGAATTTGTTTGAAATGTCAATCGTAACATCAAAATAAGGTTTAAAAGTTTATTTCCCTAACTTTTCTAATATGGCATCAGCATTTATATCATAACCAATATCAGGGAAACAACAATATATACATAAAATTTGTAACCAAGGTTTAGATGATTATTTCAATAACAAAAGAAAGAAAAAGTGTGATAATTTAATTAAATATGTAAAGTTTCCTTTTTGGTACTGCTTTACTTTCAATAAGATTAACATATATATAAATAAAGCTTAAGAATTTAGTGATTTTTATATAATAGTTCAATCTCCCTATTCTAAAAATAGATGCTTAAACAATTTTATATTTACCATACTCAAGTCTTATGCCTTCGTACACGTACATATGAAATTTACAAGAAAATAAATCAAACCATTATCATAAAATGTGCAATACGTATAAGCTTATCTTTTATTACCTTAATAATCAGAACCCAATTAACACAATTGATTGACCACTTACGCAAATTATAAGATATTTGGAGGATTTGTTAATGTTTTTTTTTTTTTGTGTAATAGGCTTAACAATCCAAATCTAATTAACATCATATAGAAAATAGAAAACTGATGTAATTCCATTATTTAGGTAAGAAGAGAAGAATAGGGAATTTAGTGCAGAATCTGACAATTTGGATTGAACCACCGAAGCAACGTATTCCAAATTCTCCTAAAAAATGTATATAAGATTGGGATTCAAAATCCCATATATATATATATATATATATATATATATGTATGTATGTATGTATGTATGTATGTATGTATGTATGTCATACTTAATCCCATAATTTATATAAGAATTCTGATTAGAAGTACTGTTGATGTGGGGAATCGGCTATTCGGGCACGCCAATACTCAAGTGCATGTTTTGTTGCAAAACAATAATCCGAATATCCAAAGTAGAGAATTGTAAAGGGGAGAAAACATCTTTTTATGGTGGTTGGCAACTAACGCCTACATCCACTTTATAATAATCATTTATCATATAATTGTCGATTACAAAAGTTGTACAAGTTATGTGTACAAAGTTGTATAATAGAACAACAAAATGTTCGTTAATTCTAAACTTCGAGCAAAATGCCCTTCTTCTTCTCTATTAAGCCAAAGTGTGATATCCATGTCCAAAAAGTAGCTACGATGTCCAAGAGATTCCAAAGATATTAAAAAAATGTCCAAAAGTAGTGCAAAAGTACAAGTAAATGTCCAAATGTTGTTGCCAAACGTTTGTGCAATGTTTAGAAGTCCAAATAAAGTGCAAAATCCATGAAGATCATGAAAACAACCATTAATGGTGCTTGAGAGCTTCAATCCCGTATGCTAAAGTGTAGAAAGAGCGTAAATAAGCCAATCTCTTTGAATGCCAAGCTTGTGGTTATTTATAGGTCAATTTTGCGACCAACAGCCTAAATTTCATATCTCTGGGGGACGCGAAATTCACATCCCAAAAACAAAGTGGAAAAGGTAGGCCAATGTCAAAAAATCGCATCCCAAATTTGGTGAATCTCGAATCCTAAAAATCTGGTGAATTGCGGATCGGGCCAAAAATGGTGATCCGCGCAGTAAAACTGGTTTGCCAAGAAATCTAGCACTTTGCCACTTCGCATCCCAAAAATGAGTGCTAAACCTGTGTTACTCAAGCCAAAAACCATGATCTGCATGCCATCCATGCCAAGTTTCTAGACATCTAACAAAACTTCAAATCCGTGCAAAACCAATATTTCGCGTCCTGAAAGCCGTGGTACAAAGCCATGGAAATTTCGAATCCCACCCTGCTGTTCAACACAATTTCGAGTGTTAGAAATTCATATCCCTCCTTTACCATAATTTTGTATCCCAGAACCATGAGTCGAACTCGAGAAAACCATTGTTGGGCCAGAGGAGTGAGTGAGGATTTCATGTTCCTCCTAGGATACGAAATGCTGGGATTTGAATCCAACTTTTCCAAGCTTGTGTTTTGAGCTACTTTTTTCCCTTGATCAGACTAATGCGCACACGTGGTTTTCCACGTTTGACCGTGCCGATCACTCCATTTTTTCATGCCAAGCCGATGATCGACCACTTTACTAGATGTGATCATCCAAGTACGAACAAGTGATTTTTGATGATTTTCACATGTCGATCACAAGTTTTTGAACTTACCGGTTTTTTTTTCCAAGTGCTAGAGTTTGATGCCGTGAGTTGCACAAGCAATTTTTCGTGATCATGTCATGTCGATCAACTATTTTTGAGTGCACGACACCGCTTTGTACCAAAATCCATATATTTTTCCACGATGAGTTTTACCACATGATTGGACTGATACACCCAAGCATTTCGAGCTGATCAGACTGAAATGACGTATTTTCACCATGCCGGTTTTTCCAAGTCTATTAATGACGATTTTATGAACCGATGCTATTTCCAACCTTTTACGAACTCTTCGCGATTTCGACCAAATTGTTTTATGTTTTCTGATCATGTTCTCGAGTCTTGAGCATGTTGCTAACCAAAATCTTGACGTGTGATAGCTTTGCTAAAAAGTGTGTCAACACTTTGCCCCTAAAATATGTCTTGCTTGGTTAAAGGAAGATGTGTTCTGCGAGAAAACCAGAAATCCGTGAATCCGGAAACCAAAGCCAGGAGAAGAATGAAGCGAACTTTTATAACCAGAAAACTGAAGAGCTACGATTGTGTTGGATCGTATTAACCGGAAATCCAAAGCCAATAAACTAGAAATCCACGATCACTCCAGATCATATAATCCATTAACTAGAAAACCGAAAAACCTCGAATCCGATGAAAGCCAACGATCGCTCCAGATCCTTTAGAGATAACTAGAATAACCGAAGGATTGCAGGAGCCCAATAACCTGAATAACCATAAAATCCATAACCAGGAAATTAAAAAAAACCAAAATCCATTAATCTAGAGTAACCAATAACTACATAGCCAGAAATCCGAATGAATTTCCCTATTAAGTCGATCCAATAACCAAACGAGCAAGATCCACTGACCAGACGCATAAGATCCAAGACTCACCACAAATCAAGGTAATCTTGTAAAGATAGCACAAGAGGTCAAGATAGCCACGAGTATATAATCTTGTCGCATCACTGACAAGTCCACCCGATGTAGCCAAATATCAAGACTAATCATCTTGACAGGAAAACCCAATAACCAGACGAGCGAGCTCCACCAACTAAACATGTAAGATCCACACTCACTAGAAATCAAGGCAGTCTTATCAAGGTAGGACAAGAGGCCAAGATAGCCAATCACTTGTTAAATTTTGCAATCTTATTAAGGTTTCATACTCTATAAGTAAGCATCCATACCTGATGAAGTAATTTTATTAAAGTTATAAAAGTTGGGGAGATTTTAGCAAAGATAAAAAAGAAAACACAACGGTTCTTTATCCGTAAAGAGCTTGCCTAGGAGGTTGGCATTCCCCCGTGCATGGGTAGGCGGACTTGGATGTTTTTTGATTCCAAATTCATTCGTGAGGGAGAGTGAATGATTTATTGTTTGCGAAGAGCATGCCTCGGATCTCGTCGGTTCCTATTACATGATTAATCAAACTTAGCCACTCAATATCCAATGCCGAGAACGGTAAACTTCTCATTAATAAACAAAGGGGGTGATGGTGTATTGTCGGAAAAGAGCTTGCCTAGGTACCCACCTGTTCCCATATATGGGTATGTCGACTCAACCATTTTACAACCAAAATAACCAATAGGAAATGTTACATCCAGAGGACCGAAGTCCTTAAAGCCAAAACCATGGGTCGGAGCCCGAATATCCAAGATCAAGAAAAAAATCCAAGAGAGCCAAACCATAGGCCCAAGAAATCCATAAGCCAGAAAACTAAAAGTGAGAAAGCCATAAGTGAGAAGCTTATTATCTAAGAGCCTTTAATCCAAAAACCGACGAAGGCCAAAATCCAAAGACTTAGAAAATCAAAATCCGAGAATCTAGAAAAGACCAAAACCAAGAATCCAAGAAGCTAAGACCAAAATCCAGAAAACCAAGCAAAACCAAGTACCAAGAATCCATAATAACCATAAGATCTAGAAACAAGCCAAAAAATACTGATGCCCAGGATACTTGCATCCAAGATAACTGTTTTCACCAAAAGTGGTTCAAACACCAAGGGTAGAATGAATGTACTTCACCAATATTGTTAGAAAGCCGCACTCAACAACAATTGAAAGTAAAAATGCTAAAGAAAATAAAATGGAGATGAGGTTTTAGAGTGGTTCAGCCTTGTGTTAGGCCTACATCCACTGCGAATAGAGTTAGCATTATCATGATGATAATTACAAGACATATCAGCTCTTGATCTTTGTACATTTTCTTATTCACTCAATATATTCTCACTTTTATATACAAATTTCTCTTAAATTCACAAGATTCAATGAAGGAATGGAAGGATCTATGATGGAGAAGGACGGATAGGCGACGGAGGAGGAGGAGTTCTTCGATCATTTGCACCTATAGGATTTTGACGGACGCCATGGACAAATGGATGAAGGATCTTCAGATGATGATGATGATGGCTGAAATGTTTAAGGAATGGCTAAGTACAGAATTTAGCAGCACTTCGTGGCATCCATAAGTCCCCCTCTACAGTGGAAGACATGGCTTATTTATAGGTGAGCCTCCCTCGAAGAAATGAATTGGAGTTCCCCTTTCTAGGTTACAGACCGCCTGCCTTACTAATCACGAACATGCCCCCGCTTAGTTGTAGCCAACTGGTGACAGCTGTTTCCAGATTTCCTGTGTGAAGTGACTTTACAAGAGTGAGCGACCACACAGGTCTAGGTATATTGAATGGGCGGGCGGGCGATAAGTGTACATGCGACCTATCAAAGCTTCCTGGCTTGTACAAGAATGATTGACTGATGGATGACATTTGGTTGATGCAGCTTGTTTGATTATGAATGGGCGAATGAAACTGTAGTCTGAGATGTAAGTATGACCCTTTGAGAACTGATAGCCATCCGACTTATGAGCAACATCTGGTATTAACAGCTGATTGAGTATCAAGTGGGTGATTGGAGTTGCATTCTATGACCGGAAATGGAATATATGTGCAACCTCTGATTTTCTATGCATTTCCTTCATTGCACGATCGATCAGTTTATTATGAATGAACGACTACAGGACATATCATGTGACTGATCCTGACTGTGCTGACTGGACGACTCAACTCGCTTTTTCCTTTCCATATTTAACCTTGGAGCTAGTGCTTGAACCTTATTCTGTGCGATCGCCCCTTACCCTTTGTAACTGTCCAAGTGTACTGGGTAGAACTAGATACGATCGACCTTAATGATGTTTGTCCCACGATTTTCATACAGACTTAATATACCAATATGTGTGGGGTTTTTGAGGGATTCAACAATCCATATTGTATGGATTAACATTTGCCCCTCGAAATTTGTATTCATTGAAAATAATGCAAGCTTCGATTTGAACAATTCTGACATGTGTTAGGTCGCTTTATGTTCCAGGTCGTATAATCTTGCGAATTGCTTTTGGGCTTTTAGCTTGAGTTTGGCCTAATTATTTTCCACCCGTATATTATTCTTTGACTCACGCCATCATCCTTTTTTATATTTGCCCTTTTATTTTACTTCGATCTTATTGATAGCGTCTCTTTGAGGTAAAATTTTAACCATCATAGATTCTTTAGCGAATTCGACTGGCCAAACTACTCAGCCTTAAAGCTTCACGACTCAGGTTTGATTTTGATTTGATTTGTTACAAGGCTCTAAAGGTCGTCGGTTATTTGCGATGCCCTCTACTGATGATGACTATGCTATGATGATAATTTTGCATCCTCTTACTGTTCACCAGCGATCTTATTCTGCACATCCATGTCTTGTTATTTCTCTAAAAGTCGGAAACACCTTTGTTATATGTCTCCAATTGTAGTGCTTTTAACAGTTTGCAAATGGTACTCCAAATTAGGTTGTTTCCATCCCCTTGGGCCCAATTTGTAATCAGCTTCCTTCTTCTCTTAGGTCCGAGGATAAAGCTTTCTTTGCTAAAAATACTAAAGAGAAAATGGTGGAGAAGATCCATAGGGAAAAGAAGAAGAGGGATCCGAATGGAGGCAGTCTTAGGAAATGCCCCAAGCTGGACAAGTTGACATCCCCAAGCTGGACAAGTCTTCCATGCCACACACTTAAACTAGCTCTCTTCAACCATCTCTGACTTCTACATTTTCTATTTCAACCGCTACGGATCCTCAAGCGAATTGTGCAAAGGCCTCGTTATACCCCCGATCCATGCAATCCTGTGCTTGTCGCACGATTGGAGGGTTTGTGTCTACAAGGTATGGATCTTGATTTAGAAGTAGACCCGTACGACAATTGGGTGGTGGCGGGCAAGATGGACGCCATGAAAGTCTTTATGCTGGCTCAGCTTGACACCATCAAAGTTCAGATGAAGGAGGGAATTGATACGGCCAGGAATCATGCTGTGAGACGGTTGGGTGCCTAGCATATGCTTGCATGTTATCTCCAAAGATTGAACAGGGAAAACATCAGACGGATCCGTACTTTAGAGAATGATAAGACTGAGCTTATCAAGACCCTTGAATCACTACATCTTTCTTCTAAGGAAAAGTGAAACCAAGCAGATCTGGTATTAGGAGGAAATGGAACCATGGGCTACGATTATCTTACTTTATCTTTTATTCCATTCTTTTAACTTGTTGTATATGCGGGTGTCAGCCCTCGCTAACTACTTTTATGTTGGTTTGTGTTTGAAACTCCTATGCTGGACTTGTGATGTGGGGGTGGTAATGCATTTTGCTTATTGTACTCTAAGCCTTCAATTTAACTTTTCCATACTTTTACTTTGCATTAAGATCCATCAACGGTTTTTTTTTTTTTTTTTTTGAGATGATCCATGCTTTATATCATTATCTTTCGCCGAGTCAGACGTTTTCCGATACCGATGATCAATCGAGCGTTTGTTATTCCCTACATCCGAGGTTTTGAATGCTATACACACTTATTGTTCACTCCTCACATCTGATCTTCCAAATGTTACGCTAATGGATTGATCATTCTTCTTTAATTACAAACATGCCCTGCTTAGCCGTAGCCAACTAGCGACGGTTGCTTCCAATTGTCTTGGATGAGCGGCTTCATAGGAGTGAATAGATGCATAGGAACAAGTGATTGCATCAGTTTTGGCATATTGAACAGATGGATAGGAAATAAGTGCATAGGCGTGACTTGTCAACGCTTCCCGGTTAGTGTAAGAATGGTCGACCAGATCTTGTTGAACCTTTTGCAACTACCTGGTTAGAGCATCTGTGTTTGATGGTAGATGGGAGACCGATCGAAACTTGTAAAGATATTGTATGTGCGAACACTCTTAGCATCTTTACGTTTCATAAGAGACCGACTTCTTTAGACATAGACGGCCGACTCTCTAGGCTGCACTTGTTCGCTATTCACTAGGTTACGTGCAAATAACCCTTGGATATCAGAGCGGGCGATCCATATTTTAGGTACGAATCTCCTAAACTTGCTGGGGCCGCCTTGCCCTTTGGCATATTCGAGACTAACTGTATGACTGGTGCGGGACCCATCAACTTCGAAGTTAACATCAACTTCGATGTTATGTGTTCTTCACTGATATGCTCAGCTTTGGTTATGTGAGACTACCTTCTACTTTATCTAAATTATCCGAATATCTTAGGCCGTTCATGTAAGTCTAAACTCTGTAGCGATTGTCTTGTGCGTTTTGTGAAGAATTGGTACACCAATTAGGGATAAACACTTTTGTTCTTCGAAGTTCGTGATTTCCTAGTTTCATGGAAGCTTAGGGACTTCGAAAGAAGAAAGAAAAGAAAGACTGTAATAACCCGCATTGGCAGAGGTAGTATAATTAATTTATTTAATTATATAAATGGTGGTTTAGAGTATTTAATGGTCGTGGAATTAAATAATGGTGAATATTTAATTAAAATAATAAATTAAATAATATATTTAATTTTGAAATAATCAGAATTGGCTGAAATGACGATATGATGTGAACCGGATCATCTGTGATATTTAATTCAGCTTGGAATTAAAATTGAATAACGAATATATTATATAAACGACATTTTGAACGTATAATTTTATTATAATTAAAATTGAGCTCGAAATGGCGCTGCAGATCCTAAATTGGCGATTCGAACTTCAACTAAATGTACAGGATTCGTTTTAAGCTGGATTTCTGTGAAACATGAAACGTGTGGAGCTGGTGGAGTATATCTTTCTAGTGGAAGAGAAAATTCTGGATTTTATCGTGTAGATTTTGATTTACGTCCAAATCAAATTTTAGAAAAGTCGCTGTGGAATTCCTTTATAATTTGCAACGCTTTATTTACGTTATAAAAGGGTTTTTCAATATATCTGAATATCGGTTTTGAATTTAGACAAGGTTCTTTTGTGACATAACGATAATTTAATTTTTATATTTTTTCCGTAATTTTTAATTAATTAAATAAGCGACTTTTATTTTGGAATATTTTGCATCCTGTATCAATATTTTGGGGTTTCACAATATGAGTTAATCTACCGGTATTATTATATTTTTGGAATCAGAACACCTCGCTCGTCGCGATGATATCTTTATTTCTGTCCGTAGAAGCTTTTACATAAATGGAATTTGAGTACATTGGGTACATAACTTTTAAATAAGTATGGAAATTATCCTCCCCGCAGCTTAATTATATTGTCACAAATTCTTTGGACTTCTTAGCTGCTACGTTGCCTATTCATTTACCACAGAGACAAATGGCTGCTTATGAAACACATAAACAAATCGTACCCGAGAATACATTTCCTATTCATGCACCAAGAGACCACGTCTTCAGCATTTATCCCATCTCTTTAAAACCTAATTCAATTGTCTCCTGCGAACGAGAAAAAAACATCGGCCGCCAGTTCTTCTTCATTTTCCTTTTGCAAACGATAGTTGAAACACTTCTAGAAATCGCTAAACATATATCTGTAGACTCGTATAGCTGAGTTCTTCAATCCCGCATCAGTTTTAATGGGATCGACACATACTTGGTTCGCTGTCTTCACCGCAGCATCGAAGTGTGTGTTGGAGATGTTGATCGGGAATAGAAGGCAGAGCTGAGTTCGGTGGTGGGTTCGGAAGCAAGAGGTTGCGGAGGGTCTGGTGTTTTGGGGTAGCATCGCTGGGCGAAGTCGGAATGAACTCCGATAGTCCGAAATGAAGGCGGGTGTAGATCTAACTCCGGTGTTGGAAACTTGTGCGACGTGATGATGGTGCTCCGGTTGAAGTGTGAGGGGTTCAAAGCAGTTACAGTCGGAGATTTCTGGGGCGTGAGCTAGTGTAGGAGCAGGCTCGGATTTTGTTGAGGAGGAGTTGTGAATTAAGGGGAAAAGGAGCGGGTGGAGTGAAGTGTTACATCAGGACGGGATGAGGAGTATCATGGTGTTAACGGTTTTGGGTTTCGTTGAAGAAGTGAAGAGCGGTGGGTGTTGGAAGCTTGGGAATGGCCATCGAAGAGTTACTAGTGACGCGGATTTTATTTGGGGGAAGAAAGCAAGAAGAAAGGGTTGGGTCCGATTTGTCTAGGTGGGCCAATGTCTGAAAGGTAAAGGCCCAATGGATTAGAACCAATATGTATTAGTTTAATTTAAATCTAAATAAGTATATAAACTTCGTAAAGCAATAACTATTTCATACGTTATCGAAACTCAGCAAAACAAGATCCGTTGGGATCGTATGAACGGACACTACCCAATGGAGCTGACTGGGAGTGAACTGGGGCTCGTTTGAAATTACGGCGAAATAAACTGTTTGATTCAAATCAAATAACAGTTTATCGTTCTTTAACGATGAACTGCCAATGTGAGTAAATCTCACTAACTCTGAACAGTTTATAATTTCATGTTATATTTTTAGAACTGTTGGATATTGGCTGATTGACTGTGTGTTGACAGTTTGATTGAACTGCTAGTCAATTAGTTGATTTTCTATATTGATTCTGTTTAACAGAATATATCATATGGAACTGAAAGTGATATTATCTATATTGTTTAACATCTGTGATGCAGGGAAACAGGTTGGAAGAATCCAACTGGATTCCTTAACATTTATTTTACTGTTTTCATATATTGTGATATATGATGTGTTATATAATCTGTTATGGATTATGGGTGTTGGAATGATGTTCATCATTTTTATTCGATATTTTAAATATCATAAAAGACCCTGGGATGTAAAAAGAATTTATTTCAATGTATATTGAAATAAAGGGATTTTATAAAATCAACAGATTTTATAAAAGGAAATATTTCGAAAATAAATAAAAGGGAAAAATGTTTTAAATGAATAGAGTTTTATAAAAGGGGAATCATTTGTAAAGTGAAGAACTGTTACTAAAAGTAAATTTTTATAAATGAATAGTTTATTCGAATAGAATAAAGGAGTTAATCGATGTTAGTTTAATCGATTAGAGTTAAAGCAAAAGAGTTAATCGATGTTAGTTTATTCGAATAGAATAATGGAGTTAATTGATGTTAGTTTAATCGATTAGAGTTAAAGCAAAGGAGTTAATCGACGTTAGTTTAATCGATTAGAGTTAAAGCAAAGGAGTTAATCGATTAGAGTTAAAGCAAAGGAGTTAATCGATGTTAGTTTAATCAATTAGTGTTAAAGTAAAAGGTGTTAATCGATTAGTGTTAAAGTAAAAGGAGTTAATAGATTAGTGTTAAAGTAAAAGGAGTTAATCGATTAGTGTTAAAGTAAAAGGAGTTAATCGATTAGTGTTAAAGTAAAAGGAGTTAATCGATGTTAGTTAATTCGATTAGAGTTAAAGTAAAAGGAGTTAATCGATGTTAGTTTATTTGAATAGAATAAAGGAGTTAATCGATGTTAGTTTAATCGATTAGAGTTAAAGCAAAGGAGTTAATCGATGTTAGTTTAATCGATTAGAGTTAAATCAAAGGAGTTAATCGATGTTAGTTTAATCGATTAGAGTTAAAGCAAAGGAGTTAATCGATGTTAGTTTAATCGATTAGAGTTAAAGCAAAGGAGTTAATCGATGTTAGTTTAATCGATTAGTGTTAAAGTAAAAGGAGTTAATCGATTAGTGTTAAAGTAAAAGGAGTTAATCGATTAGTGTTAAAGTAAAAGGAGTTAATCGATTAGTGTTAAAGTAAAAGGAGTTAATCGATTAGTGTTAAAGTAAAAGGAGTTAATCGATGTTAGTTTAAATCGAATAGAGTTAAAGTAAAAGGAGTTAATAGAATATAGTTTATTCGAATAAAGTTAGTAAATCGAATATAGTTTATTCGAAAAGGGGTTAAGTGAATAGAGTAAATCAAATAGAATAAATAGAATAGAGATTTATTCGAATGAGAGTTAAGTAAGGAAGTTAGTAAAGGGATATGAAGTGAACTTTGTCTATTTCAAAGTTAGAAATGTTGGTCAGTTAAGGTCTGAGAGGTAGTTCTACCCCAACTTGATTGGCTTCGTTTTTAACTAAGGAATAGTTAAGGTTCGGCAGTAAAGGAAATGGTTTGAGTTGGCATCGCGATGGTTTGTTTAAACATCTGTCTAAGTCCAATGAAGAAGCTTTGGAAATGTTTTCCAAATAAGAAACCAGAAATGTTTTTCTAATAAAGAAAACAGGAAATGGAAATGTTTTCCATTGTTAATAACGTATATTTTCCAAATTTAGAAAATAGGAAATATTGAATATAGGGAAACATGAGATAGGTAAATTAATGGAATAAAGAGATAAATGTTGAATGATGTTTGATTGATATAAATTTCCATTTGGAAATAATATCATTGGTTGCACACTGTTTTTCTTCGATAGTTAAATCACAGACTATCGAATTTTTTGACCATTTTAACGTTGTTAATATGGAGAGACCGGTTGGATTATTATCCAAAGAACCACTCTGTATCGGCATAAGCGTTGCGAATCATATATGCCAAAGGAAATTGAAGACGGAGTTATGCAAGGGCTATCCTGTTTACAGAATAGTGACTTCGGTTCATCCTGTTCCTGGATGACTTGTATGGACGGATGTCTGACAGAGTATTTCCAGACGATCACGTATATTGATTTCTCCAACTGTACCAATAGTGGAAGCGGAGAAGGAAACTTCTTTTAGCTAACGCGTAATGTATGGTTGAGGACGTAAATCGGTGATTTGATGGATTTAACTATGTGGCATTCAAAGTGAATCTGGTATGATGATAAAGCGTAGCTTCTAGCCTCATCATCCGGTAAATGACAGAAATCGGGCAGGCAGCATGGCTAAGTCGGTCGCACCGAAGTAGGGTGTATAATCACCTGATCTAGAGTTTCATTTACTTCTAAAAATCTATTGTTGATGCTGTCCCATTCGGGAAACGGTTGTTGATCCCAACCGTTGGTGATATGCATTCGATACGCTCAAGCGAAATGAGTGGTCGGTCATGTGTGGCCGGGTTGCAAGATGTTCTTGTTGAACCCAGTGTATTCCTCTCTAGAGGTACACTAGCGAAAGGTGGTTCCATACCTTGTCATAGTTGGAAATCCATTACCCAATACGTGCTTGCGGTTTTGATTGTATACTATATATGTAGGACGTAAGATGAAAGCGTTTCTGCTAGATGATTATTATATTGTGGTTGATAGACATTATTATAATATCAAAAGGTTTTTGATATAAAGATATTTGGATTCTCATAAGGGAAAAACCCGTTCCGTTATACGGCGTGGTCTTATGAGATATCGATTACCTGCTTGAACTATTTTAAGCTGTTTTACTCACACCGGTCCCATGACTGACCCGGAGTTTACTTTGTTGTTTTCCCTAAACTCTTGGGTGCCTAAATTTGTATGGGTAGTCAAGTAGTCGGGATTTACAGATACATTGAAGAGCTGGAGCAGGAGGCTTCAGAATTATATCGCTATTATTATTCCGCTGTGTTGTAAGTGTTGTACTTTGATAATGATATGTATATGAAAGTACAGATGTATATTTCAAGTTATGTTATATATATTATCTGTTATTCGTTCCGCTGTGAGGTTCGTGTTACTCTGATGTTGTGTTCTTCTTCTTCTTCTATTCTAAGTTTCTATCTTATCTCTTCTCACCCTCTAATTTCTTTCACTAATTACCAGGATTTTTCGATGTTTTGGTTATCGACATCGTGTTTATGTCGATAACCAAAGTCGCTCGAAATCCGGGTCGTTACAGTTGGTATCAGAGCTTAAGTTAAGAATTACTTGGCTCTGTGACGTGACTCAGTAGAGATAGGGTTAGTAATACCCTAGATTGAGTTTGAGTGTATATATACGAGTGAACGTATTTGTATATGATATAAAAATAATTTTATATTGTGAAGATTTATTGGTTGAGTTGTTTATGGGTTCTGGTCGATCAGTTTGATCCACTGTATCGGTAGGAGTTTATAAACACTCGAATACGATGGGTCGGCACGATATGTTTTGAAAAGAGGGTAAATGAAAATAGTTTACCCAACGTAGATTTTGATATATATTGGATATATTGGTTGATATTATAATTGAGTAAGATTATAAAGTGAAATGGTTATGTAAATAGCCAATCAGAATTCATATAAGTGAAATACGTGGAACCAGATGAGTTAAATCTGAAATTTTAAACCATAAATTTGAACTAAACTTTGGAGAATTTGATTGGTGTTTGTAAATGGATTTGGGTTAAAAATAAGGAAAATTTAAGATTCCGGGAGATTTTAAATTGTTTTACAAGCAATGTGAATTATATTTTGAAATGAATTTCAAAGTGGAAATGTTTAGAAATGGTTTTATAGTATTGAACTCACTTCGATCGCTGGAAAATAGATTCTGATGATGACAGCTGCATCATCAGTATTCATTTTCGAGTTATAAGTGACGAATTACTACCATAGATACTGTTTTGAATTTGTTTTGGGAAAGACAAGTGTGTTGAATTTCAAAATGGGATTTATAATATAGAATTTGAATTTTTGAAACAGATTTGAAATATTAACTTGTTTTAAAAGAAATAAAACGAGAAGTTCCTTTATAAACGAAGTTTATAAATAGTTCTTTTATAAGAAGTTTATAAATGAAGTGAAAAGAATTATCATTGGATAATTCAGAAATAAAAATACAAGTGTGAAGTTGAAAGGGAAACCTATTTTCCAAAGGTAGTAATATCAATTTCAAAGGGAATTGAAATCGAGACTTATTTAAAGGAATTTGAATAAAGGAAGTTCAAACATAGAATTTAAATAAGAAAATTCAAAGGGGATTTGAATAATGAAAATTCAAAGGGAATTTGAATATAGAAATCCGAATGAGATTTGAATAAAAAAGATTTAAATAATGGAAAATTGAATACAGAATTCATATAGTGTAATAATAGGATTTGAATATAGAAATTCAAACGGAGTTTGAATATATGAAATTCAATGGAATTGAAATAGAGTTTGAATATAGAAATTTAAACGGAATTCAAATATAGAATTTGAATATAGAAAATATAAAGGAATTCAAATATAGGATTTTAATAAAGAATTCAAATGGAATTTAAATTATAGAATTTGAATAAAATTTGATATATCGATTTGAATAATAGAAGTGATATAAAATTTGAATAGAAATTGAATAGAATTAACTAAGTCGAAGAGGAATTAGTTAAACGAGTTTTGAATTTGAAGTTGAACTTTGAAAGGTGAATTGGATTTGTAAAGGGATATTCGAAATCGAATATAGAACTTAAATTTGAAATTTGGATTCAAATTAGTTAATAAGCAAGTTCAAATCTATTTGAACATGTCATGTTCAAATATAAAAGTGAAATAGACTAAAGAGTTAATTAACAAATTAATTAACAAATTTGGTTAAAACGATCGGGTATAGTTGAATTAAATTGGGTAGGTATAGTTATACATGAGATAGGTATGGATAAGGTATGAAGGTATATAAATAGAATGCTTGACGAAAAGGTATCTATTTAATTCATATATGAGATTTTATGCGCCATATCGGCTAGCCGCTTGGCTTTTTCTTTTTCTTTTGGATTGGTGTGGGCCACGGGAGGCTATTTGAAATATCTCGATGCTCCTGGTACAAAGGAGGCTATGGCGAATTTTCCCGGGAATTCAAGGAGTTAGAATATTTTTAAGATAATTTGATAGTTAGAAATCAACGTATCGATATATATATATATAGAAGTCGATAAGGAAACAAACTTAGAAATAGAATAGTAAAAATCAAAAAGGAAGACTAAGAATAAAATCTAGTAATATTAGAAAGAGGAAGCGTGTACGTATTTAAAAGTAAATAAGTAGTTATATAGCATTGATTATTCAAGTAAGTAGTCGTATCTGTTTTGACGTTATAAATGTTATTCAGTCAAGGTCTGAGAGGTAGTTATACCCCAACTTGATTGATTTCATTATTAACAAATAAATAGTATGATTTCCGGCTCGAAAATCAATGGTGAATAAGAGTTAGTTGAATATAGTAATTGGGTTGTCGTAACGATGTTTTACACAACATCCGTTTTAACCCAAATAAGTGTAACTTGGAAATAGAATGATAAATATTTCCTAAGTATAGAAATAAACGAAATCGGAAAAGAGATAAGTAACTGGAATATTTTCCAATTATAAATAGCATATATTTTCTAAAAAGTTTAGAAAATAAAGGAAGGCGATATTCGGAAATGTTTTCCAAATAACATATAAAGCCAATATGGTTATTGAAAATATTTGGTTTACAAATATTAATAAAAAATAGAGAAGTGATTTAACTAATGGAATATTGATTTTGGGCTCAGTTGAACTTCAAAAAGGAAAATTTGATTTTTGAAAAAGTAAACTATTTAAAATTCCCAGGAAGAGACTATTTGAATCAAGAACAAATTTAAATAGAAGTTTGCGGAAGTAAGCTGAAATTGAATTGAAACCGTTAAGTGAAAACTGAATGGAAATAGAACGATATCAGGAAAAATTTATTCTTGAATAAAATTGGATTGTCGAGATAAGAATCTGAAATGAAAATTGGATTAAGGAGTTAAGAAATTGAAAATCAAGAATTGAACTTGAGCTGAAATGGGATTTGGCTTAGTTAAAAACGAATGGTTGTGTTAGAGATAAAACTGATTTGGAGTTTTATTGGCATGACATTGGTATATGCTGAATTGATAATAGGTGGAAAGGATATAATGATTTGCCTAACAAAAAGGTACCAGTTTATATTATATATGGGTTTGAGATGTTGATGAGCCAAATTGGCAAGCCGCTTGGCTGTTTGATTTTCTTTTGGGTTGGAGATGGCCCAGAGTGGCGAGTTGTGGTTTTACCGATTGACCAGTACAAAGGAGGTGCTGACGAAATTTTTTGAAGAGTTAAGGCGTTAGAAAATTTTCATGATTTTCGGAAATTTTCGTTGATAAGAATTAATTAATAATTAAATTGAAATTAAATTGGTTCAGTTGAAACTGAAGTTAAGAAGTGAACGAATATGTTCTAACCAGTCGATAGGGTCATCCCCTACTTTTTAGCAATTTCGAGGACGAAATTATTTTAAGTGGGGAAGATTGTAATGACCCGCATTGGCAGAGGTAGTATAATTAATTTATTTAATTATATAAATGGTGGTTTAGAGTATTTAATGGTCGTGGAATTAAATAATGGTGAATTTTAAATTAAAATAATAAATTAAATAATATATTTAATTTTGAAATAATCAGAGTTGGCTGAAATGACGATATGATGTGAACCGGATCATCTATCATATTTAATTCAGCTTGGAATTAAAATTGAATAACGAATATATTATATAAACGACAGTTTAAACGTATAATTTTATTATAATTAAAATTGAGCTCGAAATGGCGCTGCAGTTCCTAAATTGGCGATTCGAATTTCAACTAAATGTACATGATTCGTTTAAAGCCGGATTTCTGTGAAACAAGAAACGTGTGGAGCTGGTGGAGTATATCTTTCTAGTGGAAGTGAAAATTCTGGATTTCGTCGTGTAGATTTTGATTTACGTCCAAATCAAATTTTAGAAAAGTCGCTGTGGAATTCCTTTATAATTTGCAACGCTTTATTTACGTTATAAAAGGGTTTTTCAATATATCTGAATATCGGTTTTGAATTTAGACAAGGTTCTTTTGTGACATAACGATAATTTAATTTTTAGGATTTTTCTGTAATTTTTAATTAATTAAATAAGCGACTTTCATTTTGGAATATTTTGCACCCTGTATCAATATTTTGGGGTTTCACAATATGAGTTAATCTACCAGTATTATTATATTTTTGGAATCAGAACACCTCGCTCGTCGCGATGATATCTTTATTTCTGTCCGTAGAAGCTTTTACATAAATGGAATTTGAGTACATTGGGTACATAACTTTTAAATAAGTATGGAAATTATCCTGCCCGCAGCTTAATTATATTGTCACAAATTCTTTGGACTTCTTAGCTGCTACGTTGCCTATTCATTTACCACAGAGACAAATGGCTGCTTATGAAACACATAAACAAATCGTACCCGAGAATACATTGCCTATTCATGCACCAAGAGACCACGTCTTCAGCATTTATCCCATCTCTTTAAAACCTGATTCAATTGTCTCCTGCGAACAAGAAAAAAACATCGGCCGCCAGTTCTTCTTCATTTTCCTTTTGCAAACGAGAGTTGAAACACTTCTAGAAATCGCTAAACATATATCTGTAGACTCGTATAGCTGAGTTCTTCAATCCCACATCAGTTTTAATGGGATTGACACATACTTGGTTCGCTGTCTTCACCGCAGCATCGAAGTGGGTGTTGGGGATGTTGATCGGGAATAGGAGGCAGAGCTGAGTTCGGTGGTGGGTCCGAAAGCAAGAGGTTGCGGAGGGTCTGGGGTTTTGGGGTAGCATCGCTGGGCGAAGTCGGATTGAACTCCGACGGTCCGAAATGAAGGCGGGTGTAGATCTAACTCCAGTGTTGGAAACTTGTGCGACGTGATGATGGTGCTCCGGTTGAAGTGTGAGGGGTTCGAAGCAGTTACAGTCGGAGATTTCTGGGGCGTGAGCTAGTGTAGGAGCAGGCACGGATTTTGTTGAGTAGGAGTTGTGAATTAAGGGGAAAAGGAGCGGGTGGAGTGAAGTGTTACAGCAGGACGGGATGTGGAGTATCATGGTGTTAACGGTTTTGGGTTTCATTGAAGAAGTGAAGAGCGGTGGTTGTTGGAAGCTTGGGAATGGCCATCGAAGAGTTACTGGTGACGCGGATTTTATTTGGGGGAAAAAAGCAAGAAGAAAGGGTTGGGTCCGATTTGTCTAGGTGGGCCAATGTCTGAAATGTAAAGGCCCAATGGATTAGAACCAATATGTATTAGTTTAATTTAAATCTAAATAAGTATATAAACTTCGTAAAGCAATAACTATTTCATACGTTATCGAAACTCAGCAAAACAAGATCCGTTGGGATCGTATGGACGGACACTACCTAATGGAGCTGACTGGGAGTGAACTGGGGCTCGTTTGAAATTACGGCGAAATAAACTATTTGATTCAAATCAAATAACAGTTTATCGTTCTTTAACGACGAACTGCCAATGTGAGTAAATCTCACTAACTCTGAACAGTTTATAATTTCATGTTATATTTTTAGAACTATTGGATATTGGCTGATTGACTGTGTGTTGACTGTTTGATTGAACTGCTAGTCAGTTAGTTGATTTTCTATATTGATTCTGTTTAACAAAATATATCATATGGAACTGAAAGTGATGTTATCTATATTGTTTAACATCTGTGATGCAGGGAAACAGGTTGGAGGAATCCAACTGGATTCCTCAACATTTATTTTACTGTTTTCATATATTGTGATATATGATGTGTTATATAATATGTTATGGATTATGGGTGTTGGAATGATGTTGATCATTTTTATTCGATATTTTAAATATCATAAAAGACCCTGGGATGTAAAAAGAATTTATTTCAATGTATATTGAAATAAAGGGATTTTATAAAATCAACAGATTTATAAAAGGAAAGATTTCGAAAATAAATAAAAGGGAAAAATGTTTTAAACGAATAGAGTTTTATAAAAGGGAAATCATTTGTAAAGTGAAGAACTGTTACTAAAAGTAAATCTTTATAAATGAATAGTTTATTCGAATAGAATAAAGGAGTTAATCGATGTTAGTTTAATCGATTAGAGTTAAAGCAAAGGAGTTAATCGATGTTAGTTTATTCGAATAGAATAAAGGAGTTAATCGATGTTAGTTTAATCGATTAGAGTTAAAGCAAAGGAGTTAATCGATGTTAGTTTAATCGATTAGAGTTAAAGCAAAGGAGTTAATCGATGTTAGTTTAATCGATTAGAGTTAAAGCAAAGGAGTTAATCGATGTTAGTTTAATCGATTAGTGTTAAAGTAAAAGGAGTTAATCGATTAGTGTTAAAGTAAAAGGAGTTAATCGATTAGTGTTGAAGTAAAAGGAGTTAATCGATTAGTGTTAAAGTAAAAGGAGTTAATCGATTAGTGTTAAAGTAAAAGGAGTTAATCGATTAGTGTTAAAGTAAAACGAGTTAATCGATGTTAGTTAAATCGATTAGAGTTAAAGTAAAAGGAGTTAACCGATGTTAGTTTATTCGAATAGAATAAAGGAGTTAATCGATGTTAGTTTAATCGATTAGAGTTAAAGCAAAGGAGTTAATCGATGTTAGTTTAATCGATTAGAGTTAAAGAAAAGGAGTTAATCGATGTTAGTTTAATCGATTAGAGTTAAAGCAAAGGAGTTAATCAATGTTAGTTTAATCGATTAGAGTTAAAGAAAAGGAGTTAATCGATGTTAGTTTAATCGATTAGTGTTAAAGTAAAAGGAGTTAATCGATTAGTGTTAAAGTAAAAGGAGTTAATCGATTAGTGTTAAAGTAAAAGGAGTTAATCGATTAGTGTTAAAGTAAAAGGAGTTAATCGATGTTAGTTTAAATCGATTAGAGTTAAAGTAAAAGGAGTTAATAGAATATAGTTTATTCGAATAAAGTTAGTAAATCGAATATAGTTTATTCGAAAAGGGGTTAAGTGAATAGAGTAAATCAAATAGAATAAATCGAATAGAGATTTATTCGAACGAGAGTTATGTAAGGAAGTTAGTAAAGGGATATTAAGTGAACTTTGTCTATTTCAAAGTTAGAAATGTTGTTCAGTTAAGGTCTGAGAGGTAGTTCTACCCCAAATTGATTGGTTTCGTTTTAAACTAAGGAATAGTTAAGGTTCGGCAGTAAAGGAAATGGTTTGAGTTGGCATCGCGATGGTTTGTTTAAACATCTTTCTAAGTCCAATGAAGAAGCTTTGGAAATGTTTTCCAAATAAGAAACCAGAAATGTTTTTCTAATAAAGAAAACAGGAAATGGAAATGTTTTCCATTGTTAATAACGTATATTTTCCAAATTTAGAAAATAGGAAATATTGAATATAGGGAAACATGAGATAAGTAAATTAATGGAATAAAGAGATAAATGTTGAATGATGTTTGATTGATATAAATTTCCATTTGGAAATAATATCAATGGTTGCACACCTGTTTTTCTTCGATAGTTAAATCACAGACTATCGAAGTTTTTGACCATTTTAACGTTGTTAATATGGAGAGACCGGTTGGATTATTATCCGAAGAACCACTCTGTATTGGCATAAGCGTTGCGAATCATATATGCCAAAGGAAATTGAAGACGGAGTTATGCAAGGGCTGTCCTGTTTACAGAATAGTGCCTTGGGTTCATCCTGTTCCTGGATGACTTGTATGGACGGATGTCTGACAGAGTATTTCCAGACAATCACGTATATTGATTTCTCCAACTGTACCAAGAGTGGAAGCGGAGAAGGAAACTTCTTTTAGCTAACGCGTAATGTATGGTTGAGGACGTCAATCGGTGATTTGATGGATTTAACGATGTGGCATTCAAAGTGAATCTGGTATGATGATAAAGCGTAGCTTCTAGCCTCATCATCCGGTAAATGACAGAAATTGGGCAGGCAGCATGGCTAAGTCGATCGCACCAAAGTAGGGTGTATAATCACCTGATCTAGAGTTTCATTTACTTCTAAAAATCTATTGTTGATGCTGTCCCATTCGGGAAACGGTTGTTGATCCCAACCGTTGGTGATATGCATTCGATACGCTCAAGCGAAATGAGTGGTCGGTCATGTGTGGCCGGGTTGCAAGATGTTCTTGTTGAACCCAGTGTATTCCTCTCTAGAGGTACACTAGCGAAAGGTGGTTCCATACCTTGTCATAGTTGGAAATCCATTACCCAATACGCGCTTGCGGTTTTGATTGTATACTATATATGTAGCACGTGAGATGAAAGCGTTTCTACTAGATGATTATTATATTGTGGTTGATAGACATTATTATAATATCAAAAGGTTTTTGATATAAAGATATTTGGATTCTCATAAGGGAAAAATCCGTTCCGTTATACGACGTGGTCTTATGAGATATCGATTACCTGCTTGAACTGTTTTATACTGTTTTACTCACACCAGTCCCATGACTGACCCGGAGTTTACTTTGTTGTTTTCCCTAAACTCTTGGGTGCCTAAATTTGTATGGGCAGTCAAGTAGTCGGGATTTACAGATACATTGAAGAGCTGGAGCAGGAGGCTTCAGAATTATATCGCTATTATTATTCCGCTGTGTTGTAAGTGTTGTACTTTGATAATGATATGTATATGCAAGTACAGATGTATATTTCAAGTTATGTTATATATATTATCTGTTATTCGTTCCGCTGTGAGGTTCGTGTTACTCTGATGTTGTGTTCTTCTTCTTCTTCTATTCTAAGTTTCTATCTTATCTCTTCTCACCCTCTAATTTCTTTCACTAATTACCAGGATTTTTCGATGTTTTGGTTATCGACATCGTGTTTATGTCGATAACCAAAGTCGCTTGAAATCTGGGTCGTTACAAAGACGGTAACAGTTTGGTGAATTAAATCTTCATTTTCTAAGGTGTTACATGGCTCTCGATTATTCTGGATTGACCAAGATCAAGTCGCTCACACTGCCAGGCATAATATGATGGTTCGAGCAAGTTAGCTTTCGGGGGTTAATATACTCGTTTAGCTGGTTCGTCTTGATTTTGATGAGGCTGATGTGGCAAGAACATTGTGGACTAGCTTTCTTTATATAACTTCTCCATTCCATCTTTTCCCAAGGAAATCTTTTGATGGAAGCACTGGTCTGGAGAACTTTACGTGGTAATCCATACTCTTTAACTTTTGCCCTGGTTTTCCTTAAAAAAATCTCAGTTCTCTAAACTCACTATTATGTTTCATGCTTCCAGTAACTTTTAGTTGATTAAGTCAACTTTTCTTTCGATCCAAAATACCATGATTTGTTTCAAGCGAGTTTTCGCTTTTTACCTTGTCTTACTTTGCTCGAGTAGTTGTCGATTTCATAAATTGTTTTAAGCTAAGGAGTTCTTAAGTGAGGTTCGATCAGTTTGAATATGGATTGGGATTTTGGAAAAAATTAGGTCTGTTTGATGAAGATGTTGCTTCAATGCGAACCTGGATGACATGTAATTTCCTTCTTTTTTTAAAAAAAGAACTTTGACTTTGATTTTTCCTATAAGCCGTTTGCTGGAATTCCCCG
The DNA here is from genome assembly GCA_030737875.1 of Allium sativum. Classification (NCBI taxonomy): domain Eukaryota; kingdom Viridiplantae; phylum Streptophyta; class Magnoliopsida; order Asparagales; family Amaryllidaceae; genus Allium; species Allium sativum. The sequence goes on from CM060926.1 coordinate 398,004,438, forward strand.
GACGTTGTTGGCTTAAACCAAGCGGAGCTTCGGCTCGTGCTTAAACTTAGTTGGGCTATTCTAACAATCATCCAAACTTCCGATTGAAATAGCCTTTTGGTGTTCGACATATACTGAAATATCTTTTGGTCTTTTCTTCAAGCTCAAGGATGAAATTCTTTATGTCAGAAAGACCAAGGAAGAAAATAGTGAAGAAGGTTGGCAGGAGAAACAGGCTGAAGAGTCGAAGAAATTTGGGCAAAAGTGATCCTTGGAGATGTCGTTCACTAGATGAATCTCTCGTCCATGATATTCAGTTTGATTCTACCCAACCACCATTGGCTTGTCTGTCCCTTACCTCAAACTCTACCGATTTTCAAACAACCGTTCATAGGCCTCTTTATGTTCCTAATCCATGTCATCCAACACTTGCTGAATGTTTCGAGGGTTGGTGTTTAGAAGGTATATACCCTGACTTGGACATAGACCTGTATGACAAATGGATTGTTGCTGGCAAGATGGATGCTATGAAAGACTGCATGCTGGCTGAATTTAACCAGTTAGAGGCACGTCCGAATTTGATTGGAGGCCTTATTGTAGAAGTCAGGTATTATACTGTAAAGAGATTGGGTGCTTAGCACACTCTTGCTTGGTGATCTTCAGAGGTTGAACAGGGAGAACACTGGCTGAATCCATGCCTTGGAGAAAGACAAGTTTGAGCTTATTAAGGCCCTTCAATCCGAGGAGAGGGCCATTGCTTTTTCAACCTGAAAATTATAACTGGCTAGCTATACCTTTAATTATTCCCGCTGTTTCTCTTAATGTGCCGTGTTTAGACTGGCTTGCTTATACAGGTGCCAGCCCTATTGATTACCATATGCTTTGTTGGTGATTTTATGACTGATTTAGGCCTTGGTTCATGGTGTCATAATTTTTCTTTACATATACATATATGGTTTAATTATCTTCACGTTGGTGCGCTGCGCGTTGCATCTTTATCGCTGTTCATTTGTATGGTTTAGTACTTTGTTAATCGTACGATTGCGCCCGACTTATGGCGTATAAGATTATCGTTACGGGCTAGTTGTAATCATATATATTCATGCATTTACTCGTGTTTTAGTAACTTGTTAATTCAAATCCTTCGAAGTTTGGACTTGAAAATGTGCCCCCCAGAGAAGTTTATGATTTCCATATTTAATTTGTGTTTTTCGCTCGATTAAACACGCTTTCTTATATATATACGTGTTTGTTGTTTTTTAAAATGTATTCAACCCCACTCCTCACTGACTCGGTGACCCAAGCCCTTTGGAGACTGGTCTCGAATACGTGCCCCAGGGGAGGACTTGAGTTTCGAGTTTTCGATCCATTCTAGGTCCTTGCTCAATCTAGTTATTTTAAATTCAAGAAAGATCTAGAATGAATACCCCCTTTCGGCCAGGATTTCTGATACCCCTTTCGGCTAGGATTTTTGTTACCCCCTTCCGGCTAGGATTCCTGAATTTTTTTGTTACCCCCTTTCGGCTAGGATTTCTAAATTGTTTTGTTATCCCCTTTCGGCTGGGATTTCTGAACTGTTTTGTTACCCTCTTTCGGCTAGGATTTCTGTTACACTGGCCTTTCCAACTTTATGCTACATCCCGGAAGGTGGACACTAATTCTTCTTACCGAGTTTTTGCTCGATTTAAAGACTTCGTATTTTGCACCTAACAAGGTGCCTCTTTTGGGGCTAACAATTTTCATCCATGGGACAAATTTTGATAGTTTTCTTTATAATTTTCCCCAAAGATTAACGCTGACTTCTCCTATGGACGTTTGCTAAGAGTTTGGCGTGTTCCATAGTGAAAAGTGTGGCCTTCTGACTTGGGAACATAGTGAAAAGTGTAGCCTTCTGACTTGGAGTTTGTTTGCTACGTCTTTCCAGAACAATTTTTTTTTTCTTCCAAAGAGAAGTGCTTATTTGTCCAACTCAATTTGCATGATATTTTTTGGCTCCCAAGTTGTTTTGCTTGAAACATGTTTTTGGAAACATTCCGGTATGGTTTTAGCTGTCAATGGGCGACCATTCCAAGCATGCCTACATTTTAAGAAACTGATTTTTAGTATGAGCTTACAAGTATGTTCGTCGGTTAAGTTCATGACTTTTATTTTGTAAGGCATTTTGCAGTTAAACTATAATTGATTACTTTCATGAATATAGCAAGTAACAAAGTAGAATAGAGTGACTTAAGTAATAAGGCGAGACAGAAATAATAAAACAAGGTAAAGCGATAGAAGTTGTTCATTCGGGGTAACTGACACAAGTAGGCTGACTTTTGGTCCTTAGGTAAGTATTGGTTTTGGATTAGCATGAGCGATCCACCCATTACTTGTTTCCCTTTGCGTGCACAGGGTTGATGTAGTGTTCATGAGCTCGTATGTATTGCTGTAAACTATTCCTCCTGATCAACCCCTCAATTAATGATTTTAAATGCTTGCAATCATTTGTATCGTGTCCTGGCTGGTTATGAAATTGACAAAACCTTCCTGATCTCATAGCGGCGTTTTTGACTTGCATTTGTTTAGGGATCAGATATTTCTCTGTATCCTTAGTTGCTATGAAAGTATTCCCTATGGTGTCATTGAGGAGAGTGAGTTCAGAATTCTTGAAGAAGAAAACCTTTTTCTCATCCCGGTTATATTTTCTTTCATTGCTCCTCTTCCGATTATCAACACTGCCTTGCACACTATCTTTCCTTTTTAGCCTATCACACTCCGAGTTCTCTTCAATACTCATATATTTTTCAGCTTTATTAAGTATATGTTCAAGTGTACTTGGTTTCTTTTTCTTAATCCATCGTCCTAATTTGGTATTTTTACATACGGCCTCCTTCAAGGCCATTATAACCAGTCGGGGCTCATAATTTTCAACTTCGGCCTCTTCCATATTAAAGCGGGTGAGAAAATCTTTGACGAACTCTCCTGGTCTTTGTTGTATTTCACTTAACTCCATGACATCCCGGATTCTGGCTGCTTGGAATCTGAATTGCTTACTGAATAATTTGGCCAAGGTAGCGATGTTGTCCATAGATTTTGGCGGTAGCTTTGTGAACCAGAGGTAGGCTACCCCCTCTAAATAAGTCGGAAAGTATAGGCATTTGATCTCGTCGGTGTTACGTGCCCCGTCCATATGCTGATCATATTTGCACAGGAATACATTGGGGTCGCTTGTTCCTTCATAGGAGTGTAGTGCTAGAGGCTTAAATTCATGCGGATGTATAGCCATTTTAATTCTCTCGGTGAGTGGGGTTTTAGTAGGAAGAAATTCCCACTCCTTTCGATTGTCCACTTGTTTCAAGCACTTTTCACAAATTCACACGCCATTCCTAAAATATATTTCTGCTCTTTGTTCTGACCCATGGAACGAACACCTTCTTCCTTGCCACCTTCTTGCACAAACGTGTAATTAAAATTTGGAGATGGGGAATGTGGGGTTTCCTTCGAGAGGAATGCCCCTTTCGTAGGATCATCTGGTCGTCGAAAGATTGTGCCATCAGAGGGATTGCACATAGGTGCTTTAGCTTTTACATGGTCTAGATTATCTTGATATGTTACTTCCCGAACATAATTTCCCTGTTTTGTGCTCGAAGCAGAGGATTCTGTATCGCAGGCTTGACTTGTTCGAGTAGGTAGAAAACAAGTGGCACTTAGCGTGGCTTTTGCAGTAATGGCTTGAATAGTGATCATTGACTCAAGTTTCTTCATCATTGCGCTGTTTGCGATGGTTATCTAACTCGTCAGTCCCGCTATTGCTTCTTCCAATTCTCTTTTTGTTATAGTAACCTCGGCTCTCGACGATTCTCCTATCTCGAAATGAGTGGCTGGGAATGTGACAATATTAGTATTGTCGGCGGGATCATTGACTTCGTGGATGGTCTCCTTTAGTCTACTTATGATTTCTAGCAAAGTCTTATGAGAAGATCTTGTTGAATTTCCATAGGGAAGGATGCAAATACGACTTCATGGTAGGTGCCAACTGTTTTCACCAAAAATAGTTCAAACACCAAGGGTACAATGAATGTATTTCACCAATATGGTTAGAAAATAAGTGAAGCCGCACTCAACAACAATTGAAAGTAAAAATGCCAAAGAAAATAAAATGGAGACGAGGTTTTAGAGTGGTTCAGCCTTGTTTTAGGCCTATATCCACTGTGAATGGAGTTTGCATTATCATGATGATGATTACAAGACATATCAGCTCTTGATCTTTGTACATCTTCATATTCACTCAATATATTCTCACTTCTATATACAAATTTTGCTTAGATTCACAAGATTCAATGGAGAAATGGAAGGATTTATGATGGAGAAGGACGGATAGGCGACGGACGAAGAGGGGATCTTTGATCTTTTGCACCTATAGGATTTTGATGGACGCCATGGCCAAATGGATGAAGGATCTTAGGATGGTGATGATGATCACGGATGAAATGTTTGAGGAATGGCTACGGATGGAATTTAGCAGCACTTCGTGGTGGCCAGAAGCCCCCCTCTATAATGGCAGCCATGGCTTATTTATAGGTGAGCCTCCCTCGAAGAAATGAATCGGAGTTCCCCTTTCTAGGTTATAGATCGCCTTCCTTACTAATCACGAACATACCCTCCGCTTAGCTGTAGCCAACTGGTGACAGATGTTTCCAGCTTTCCTATGTGAAGTGACTTTACAAGAGTGAGCGACCGCATAGGTCTGGGTATATTGAATGGGCGGGCGAGTGATGAGTGTATATGTGACCTGTCAAAGCTTCCTGGCTTGTACAAGAATGATTGACCGATGGATGACATTCGGTTGATGTAGCTTGTTTGATTATGAACGGGAGAATGGTACCAGAGTCTGAGATGTAAGTATGACCCTTTGAGAACTGATATCCATCTGACCGGCGAGCAGCATCTGGTATTAACAGGTGATCGAGTATCAAGTGAGCGATTGGAGTTGCATTCTATGAGCGGAAATGGAATATATGTGCAACCTTCGATTTTCTCTGCATTTCCTGCTATGCACGATTGAACAAATTATTATGAACGAACGACTGTAGAACATATCATGTCACTGATCCTGACTGTGCTAAGCGAACGTCTCAACTCGCTTTTTCATTGCCATGTTTAACCTTGGAGCTGGTGCTTGAACCTTATTCTGTGCGATCTCCACTTACCCTTTGTAACTGTCCAAGTGTACTGGGTAGAACAAGATACGACCGACCTTAACGACGTCTGTCCCACGATTTTCATACAGACTTAATATACCAATATGTGTGCAGTTTTTAAGGGATTCAACAATCCATATTGTATGGATTAACAACAACAGAGCCAAAAATAAGTTTAGTTCGTAACAATGCCGCCGGGACGAGTGCCGGTCCCAGGTCTACCCTGAATTCCATGAGGGGGTTGTGCCAAACCTGGCTCCACAGCTCGATTCTAGAGCTCTCCACATCTGACACGTTCTTCAATTATGTCTCATAGATGTCGACAATCGTTCATGTCATGACCATCGAGATCGTGAAATAAGAAGTGCCAAGCAATTTCCTTTTCTCTTTGAGTTGTCTCCTTTGCGGGAGGTTTTCTAAAAGGAGCAGTGGGATCAGCTTCTAAGTAGATCTCCTCGAGGGTGTGAGTAAGTTCCGAATAAGGAGAGAATATAGGTTGTTTCTAAGCCATGTTGCGATCATTCCCCAAAGAAGGCTTTCTAGCACCAGAATCCTTAGCTTTACCCGAATCGGACGATTTCCTGCCTTTAACTACATTAGCTTCGAGAACCTTTTTATCAGCCCTCGCATCCTCTTCTTGAAGAAACCGTTCTTCTTTTATATAGAACTCACAAAGATCCCTCGGCAAGTCCTGATGCAATGTAGTCTTAAAATCGGATTTGTCCAGAATTCCAGAGACCGCGGCCATCAAAACAATAGTCGGATCATGTATGTTGACCAAATCCACCGCGCATTTAACCATTCCAAGAACTTACAAGGAGTCTCGCCATATTTTTGCTTAATTTTTGTCAGAGTCATGACGCTTTTAGGACGAGCGATGTGAAATCTGAATTGTTCCAAAAACCTGCTAACTAAAACATTCCAAGAAGTGATGAGTCCATCTCCAGCTTCCTGAACCACATGGCAACAATATATGTCAAGTAAAGTGGAAAACACATGGCCATGACAATTTCTGAAGCAGAGAGAGCTTCCATATGCCAAATATACTGTATTAAGTGAGGAGTTGTGTCCTTCCGACCGTCTTAAGATTCCAACACTGGTAGTTTGAAGTCTGGTGGATCACGAGAATACCTGATATTCAAATGGAACGGACTGCGAGTAACACAATCTAAGTCCAAAGAGGTACCGCCTCGAGTGAATTGACAAATAACGTCCGCAATCTAATATCCATTACCAAAAGCAAGAACATGATTCAAGTTATCCAAAGCAATAATGGTGCCCTAGTGTTTAAGTCTAAATTAGGAATCGGTGGATTAGCGAGAAGAATATTCAGTTGAATTCCAACTTGAAAAGCCACATCAAGCACAATCCTTACTTCTTGAACCATAGGATCACAACCATCCAAAGCTGCACGCACCAACTCTTGAACCACATTACGAATGGCGGAGCCTGCAACCTGACCAACCAAAGCGTCACGGCCTGGAGCTATGTTTGGATTAGGGTTCCCCCGAGTGTAGCAGGACCAACATCGGTCTGAGGATCGGTGTCGGCCTGCTGGTTAATTTGGGGGTTCCCCCCCCAAGTCCGAGTCGCAACTTGAGGAACACTGGTACTTGTTCTAATAATATTTTCCTGGCCTGTCGGCCTTCCGGTACTTCTAATCCTAGCCTCAATCTGACCTATAAAGATGGTAAATGATTCTTCCTGTCGCTCCAGTTGAACGTTCAAATCCATAGCCAAAATCTTAATCATCACGTCGATCGTCATGAGTAACGTAATTTCGAGGGAAATCCAGCCACAGAAAGTTCCTGAATTCCTTTGCCCCCTGTACCTTGAGCTTCAGCAATAGCGTCGATCTTTTTGTGCTTAACCATAGTGAAAACCGAGTAGTAAAATCGAAGTCGAGAACTGAAGCCAAGGTCGTAAACCAAAACCAAATCCGAAGACAAATACGAGAATCCAATCCAAAGCAGAAGTCAAAGTTGTACTCCCCTACCTGGCTTCAAAGTGTTGACGTGGAGAATTGGTTATTTGCGCAAACCAAGCCCTAGTGTAAGATTTATAGTGAAACAGTAATATGAATATCCAAAATAGTGAAATGTAAAGGGAGAACACAGCTTTGTAGTGGTTCGGCATTAACGCCTACACCACTTTGTAGTAATCATTTATCATACAATTTTCGATTACAAAAGTTTTACAAGTTCGAACAAAATCTATATACAAAGTTGTATAATAAAAAAACATAACGTTTTTTAATTCTAAACTTTGACCATAATGTCCTTCTTCTCTATTGAGCCAAAATGTGAAGCAATGTCCAAAAAGTAGCTTCAATATCCAAGAAATTCCAAAGATATCCAAAACTGTCCAAAAGTAGTGCAAAAGTCCAAATGTTGTTGGCACACGATTGTGCACCGTTTAGAAGTCCAAAATCCATGAAGATGATGAAGGCAGCTATTAGTGGTGCTTGAGAGCTTCAATCAAATATTCCAAAGTGTGGGAAGAGTGTAAATAATCCAACCAATTTAAATGCCAAGCTTTGAGGTATTTATAGGTGAGTTTTGGGACCAACAACTCGAATTTTGTATCCCTGGGGGATGCGAAATTCGCATCCCAAAAATGGAGTCGAAAAATCAAACAATGTCGAAAAATCAAATCCCAGAATTGGAAAATCTCAAATTCCAAAAATCGGGTGGAAACATATGCAAATCTGGCCAAAAATGGTTATCCTCATGATAAAACTGGTTTGCCAAGAAATCTGTCACTTTGCCACTTCATATCTCAAAAATGAGTGCTAAACCCATGTTGCTCAAGACAAAAACCATGATTCACCTGCGTTTCCATCCATTCCAAGTTTCTTGGCATTTTCCCAAATTTTGAATCCATGCCAAATCAGTATTTCGCATCCTGAAAGTCGTGATATGAAGCCATGGAAATTTTGAATCCCACCATGTCGCTCAACATATTTTCGAGTGCTAGAAATTTGTATCCCTCCTTTACCATAATTTCATATCCTGGAACCATGAGTCGAACTCGAGAAAACCCTTGCTGGGACAAAGGAGCGAGTGGATATTTTGTATACCTCCTGGGATACAAAATGTTGGAATTTGAATCCCAACTTTGTTAAGCCAATGGTTTGAGTCTGTTTTTTCCCTTGATCGGAATGATGGGCATACATGGGTTTCCACGTTTTGACTGTGACAATCATTCCTTTATTTCGGGCCAAGCCAGATGATCGAAGACTTTACTGGACGTGATAAGCCAAGCACGAACACATGATTTTTGATGATTTTCACGTGTCGATCACCTTTTTTGAATGTACTAAACCAGAATTTTGCTAAGTGCCAAAATTTAATGTCCAGAGTTGTGAAAGCCATTTTTCGTGATCGTAGCATGCCGATCAGCTATATTTTAGTGTGCGACACTTCTTTTTACCAAAATCCATATATTTTTCCACGATAAGTTTTTCCATGCGATTGAACCGGCACATTAAAGCATTTTGAGCTAGTCGGACTGCTTCTGTAACACCCCGTATTTTCTGTTCACGTTATAAAATGAATCCTAGAATAATTAATTTAAAATTTAAGAATTAAGGGAAATGGGTTACGCCATTGTGTTCGTCTCGGAATTCTGGTTGAGATAGAGTCCGAGTTTGCGTAAATTGGAATTCGTATGAAGAAGTTATAGCTGTCGGAAGTTTCCAGAGATTTCAAATAAATTCAAACAGTTCGTAAACGAGTTCAAAATTCAAACAGAGGCCAGAAGCGGGCTAGACGGGAAAATTCCCGCCCAGGCAGGTTGACCAGAGGATCGTCCCTAGTGTCGACCTCCTCCCCTAGTGGTCGACCTGGGGGTCGGCCTTAGGGTCGACCTGGGGGTCGACCTGGCCGCAGGCCAGATCTGAAATTTGAACAACTGCTGACTCGCTGCTGAGTCACTAGTGTTTCTGGATGGTCCTGATCAGGTCTGAGTGGCTGTGATTAACCCTAGGTTCATCTGACGGCTATAATCAAACTGAAATTCTATATAAACAACTCAATGCCTAACCTAAAAACACACAGAAAAATAAACCTAGAACTAAAATGCCGTCAGTAGTAGACTTGGAGTAGCCGTCACTTTCAATTCAAAGATGAGTTAAAGAACTTGAATCAAGAATCAAATTTAAAACTAGTCTAATTCAACGATCTTCTTCAAAGGCGCGCATCTCCAATTTCAGAATTCAGATTTCAGAATGCAAGAATTCTTTTTAGTTTGTAAGTTAGTTGTTACACAGATTTAAACATTCCTTTCGACTGAATTCATGACATGTTGTTATTGGAATATAGTACGATGCTTATGTATAAGATTTGATTCTTATTTATCTTAAAATACCGTTGTAATTAATCATGTCTATATGCTTGTGGCGATCAACTTGTTTTATATCTCATGTCTATATGCTTATGGCGATGAACATGTTGTACATTTCATGTCTATATGCTTGGGCGATGTTAAACATTGTATGTTATTGTAATCTATTACGATTGGGTAAAGAACTTATTATGCCAACAAAATGGTGAAACATGTCATGTTGTAATTTTGTGGTTATTTGCATGTTTAGGATCTAAATCACATGTTTACATGTTAGATTTACATTTATGAATATTTAGAACTATGTCAAGTTGAATCTATTTATGTTGTAAAAGTGGAATTGTAGTACTCTTATGTTGTTAACATCATGCTAAATTGTGATAAGAAAATGATTATGATAGCTTACTTATGTTTTGACATACATAAGATTATATGCCAAGTTATGGGTTGAAACTATGATTATATGTTAAACTTTCATGCTAGACCTTTGTCGAGTTTACATGACCATTAGATTCAACTTAGTCACAAGTTCACCTTTACCCAAGTGATTAAAGTTAATGACATACATCTATGCCAAGTTACATGTGAAAAGTTATATGTATGCTATTGTATAATCATTTCATGTTCTTTGTTTATTACCCCTTTTTTTTATGGGGTTGGGCTAATTTGCTAGCCCAACATTTTATGTGATTTACGCATACGTTCCACGGGGTAGCGATGGGAAATATGAAAATTCATGGCATAGATTTGTTCATTAAAGGGTATATTTTATGTACCATTTATGTTGAACATAATCACAGGAAAATTATGCTGTGATTAAATTAAATATAATTCACATAAAGAAATTTGACATATATAGAAAAATATGAATTTAGAAAAGACGAATATGCCTAACCCGAGGTTAGACTGAGTTGTGGTGTAAATCTTCCCGGAACCGACCGGCATATCCAGTAACCACAACAAGACCTGTCTAATGTGGGTGGTTAGTGCATCAAGCCCAAAAAGAACCCGATGTTAGACTGAGTAGTGGTGTAAATCTTCCTAGAACCGACCGGCATATCCAGTGACCACAATAAGACATGTCTAATGTGAGTGGTTGGTGCTTTAATAAATTAAAGCTAAGTCAGGATTGGTAGGGTTAAGTGAATTAGGAAAACACTTAACCGATTCAACATGTTAACTAAAACGAATGGGCTGGGTTAGGTAAACTTGAACACTTAACCAAGTAAACATGTTGATTAGAAAACCCTAGTAACGGGGACCCATTTCAGCAGTAACCCACATAGATGTATCATGTTACCCTGAAACTAGACAGGGTGGGGCACGATTACTGGGCTGAATTATAAGCGGGCAAAACGTCGGCGGTTTGTGGGCCAGCGTAGGTTCCGACGAAGTATGGGCGTTCACGTACTCCAGAGTGGAAAAATCTGGCACTGGGCATCAGTAGTGTACGCTGTGCATCTTGAATTGTGTCGGGTTGCCACCAGAGGGACCGATACACCCCATGGTGGGACCAGCACAGGTAGCTACAGTCAAGTGGGGCCGAATGACACAGGACATGAATACATTCGAGTAGGACCCGATCATTAAGGGGGTCGTTTGTTGTAAACACGTGGGTTGGTTAAACCAATATTTAAGTAGGTGCAGAGACTATAGTAATGGGTGCGATCACATGTTCCTCTTATCTTATATTAGGGTATTGTCCTGTGTTCTGTTATCACTGCCATGATCCCTTTTCTTGTTTAAATACTAGTAACCACTGAACTTACCAGACTTATTGTCTGACCCGTTTTCTTTCGTCCTCTTTTCTTCCGTTCCCCCCCTCCCCCACCTCCCACCCCCATCTGGTCCACAGGGAGGAAATACTCCAGATTAATCAGACTCTTTAAAAGCTTCAAGAAATTAGATGTATGACTTAGACTCTTTTGCATTGGCTATGGATTTGGATATGATCCTTGGGGATTTATGCTTTTGTACTTTTTGGTTTATGCTTCTTTATTTTAAAATCAAGACAGAATTTATGGTGTAATGTTTTGAAGTTATTTTGAGATAATTTGATGTAATGCTTTTGTATTGAACTATGTATGAAATAAATATTTGGATTCCGCTGCTTAAATTTATCTGTCTTGTAAATTTTTCTGTGTCTTGTACCTATAACCCTCCACCAAAGTTAAGGCATTCCCTTTGTGAGTGACCTAAATGGAGGTGGGGTGTTTCACATGGTATCAGAGCATAGGTTTACCAGATCAGATAAGAATTTTTGAAAACTATTTTCAAAAGAAACATAAAGAAGCATTTTTCAAGAAAAAGTGTTATTTTATTTTAAAGGCATAATCCCCCAAAGCCATATGCCCTATCATTCTATCCATTGTTTTGAATCTTTTCTTTTTCGTTTTAGCATGTCTGGGAATCTTAACCTTCCAGAGGGTGTGCCAATACCTGGACGATTCAGGAGGTACTTAGAGGCTAGGGCCAACGATGTAGGCCTAGCAGATATTCCTCCTCCAGCTACAGCGGTTCCTCCTCCTCCTCCTCCTCATGCAAATGCTTTCTCAAAGATTTGTAGAGATTTTAGGGCCATGGGTGGAAATGATTTCATGGGGACTGATCATTCGTGGAAGCAAGGAACTGGCTCAAAGAAACTGAGGATCTGTTCGTTATCTTCGAGGTGGACGATAGACAAAAGATACAGTTGGCAGTGTGGTTGCTCAAAGACGAAGCTTCCTATTGGTGGGAAGTCACTAACGCTGAGAGGCCGGTTGAAACATGGATGTATTTCAGAATAAGGTTTGAGATGAAATTCCTCTCACAAGCTGAACAAAGTTTACAGCTGGAAAAGTTCTTATCTCTTAAGCAAGGAAGTATGATGGTCAAGGAGTACGTCAATCAATTCAATCAGCTGGCCCGGTTTGGACTGGACTTAGTGAATACTCCTCATAAGAAGGCTCTCCGTTTTGTCAAGGGATTGAATGAGCCACTTCACAGCTTGGCTATGACCTACATACCTATGGGGATACTTACGAAAGGTTAGTGGACATGGCACTCTTAAATGAGGAAGACAAGGACAAGAATGAGGCAAAAGAAGAAGTGCCTCAAAATAAGAAGGGGAAGGGTTGTAGAACAAGAAGGCTGATCCAAAGAAAGGCGGGAAGAACAACAAACCCCATGAAAAGAGAAAGTGTAATTTCTGTGGCTTTCCTGGACATTTGGTCAAAGACTGCAGGAAGAAGAAAAGGAAGATGGGTGGTTGTTTCCACTATGGTGAGACAGGACACATGGCTAGGGCTTGCCCAAAGAAGCAAGGGCAGGGAGCTGGACCTTCTTCGGGAGGACAAGTTCACGCTCCCACAGCACCTCCGCAAGAACGAGGTAGAAATATTTCTGTCGAAAGTTTAGTCTATCTTTTTTATCATCCTATTCGTACATTGTTTGATTCTGGTGCATCGCACTCATTTGTATCTGCTGATTTAGTCAAATCTCTGCACCTAGACACTAGTTTAGTAGATGATCCCTTGGTTGTTTCAAATCCAATCGGGGGATCATCTTATTTGTCAATGGTTTGTTTGGATTTGAAAATATCTATTCTAAGCGTTGAGTTTAGGTGCAATGCCTATGTTTTGGGCTTCACGAGCTATGGATTGATTCTAGGCATGGACTGGTTATCCAGTAATGGTGCCGTCCACGATTGTGAAAAGAGAGTGGTTAGACTCCTGACTCGCCTTGTTAACACTCTTGAATTTTCTTGCAATCCCCTGAACTCTGTTATGCTAAGCTATCTAGAATCTCTTGATGCGTCTGTTGAGGACTTGCAGTCTGTAAAGGTAGTCCATGAATATTCTGATGTGTTTGAAGAGGTAAAGGGTTTACCCCCGAAGTGGGAGATAGACTTCCGCATATACCTCGTTGACAATGCAAAGCCCGTTGCTTTACCCATTAGGCACATGGCCCCAAGGGAGAGAAAGGAGCTTAGCAAGCAAATCAAAGAGCTGCTTGAAAAGGGGTTCATAAGACAGAGTATTTTTGAATGGGGTGCTCCGGTAGTGTTCGCAACCAAAGCTGATGGTTCGCTCCGCCTGTGCGTTGATTACAGGGAGCTAAACAAACTGACCAAGAAGAATAGACACCCACTCCCAAGAATAAATGATTTGTTTGATCAACTTGTAGGTGCATCGGTTTTCTCCCAGTTATATTTAGCTACCGGGTTTCATCAGCTAAGGGTGCCTGAAGACAGCATTGATAAGACCGCGTTCAGAACTCCCGATGATTTCTTCGAGTGGCTTGTCATGCCTTTCGGCTTAACAAACGCACCTGCTTATTTCGTTGATCAAATGAGCAGGGTGTTCCGAGAGTTCCTCAATAAGTTTGTGGTGGTCTTCGTAGACGATATTTTGATCTTCTCAAAGAATGAGGAAGAACATGCTCAGCATCTAAAGGAAGTCATGGATACCCTCCATGCACATCAATTGAAGGCGAAATTCTCCAAATGCCATTTCTGGAGAGAAGAAGTTAGGTTCCTTGGACATGTAGTGTCCAAAGAGGGGATAACTGTGGACCCCGCGAAAGTGGTTGCCGTGCAAGATTGGAAGGTTCCTCGAAACGCAACCGAAGTCCGAAGCTTTCTCGGGCTAGCAGGCTTTTATCGATAGTACATCAAAGATTTTGCAAAACTCTCAGCTCCACTAACGAGATTGACAAAGAAGAACCTAGCTTTCAATTGGGACTTGGATTGCGATATTGCTTTCCAACGTTTGAAAAGGGCTCTAACAACAACCTCACTTCTGACATTGCCTGATGGAAGCAAGATGTTCACAGTTTACACAGATGCATGCGGAACGGGACTAGGCGCTGTTCTGATGCAAGAAGGGAAGGTAGTGTCTTATGATGGAAGACAGTTGAAAGTACAAGAGAAAAACTACCCGACCCACGACCTAGAGTTGGCAGCCATCGTTTTTGCGCTTAAGTCATGGCGCCATTATATCCTAGGTGAGAAATTTGAACTGTATACTGACCATAAATCGTTGAACTGCCTATTCTCGCAGAAAGATCTCAACTTGAGGCAGCAAAGATGGATGGAGTTTCTTGCCTCGTACGATTTTGAGATTTCCTACACTCCTGGCAAGGGCAATGCAGTGGCTGACACCTTGAGTAGAAAGAAACTGACCTTAAGCCCTCTCTTTGTGGAAAGGCAAAGCTTGGAGTTCATAGCAAGCTTTAACTTTAGACCCTCCACTGACTTTGTACCTGGCTTGCTAGCAACATTAGAAGTGCGACCAACTCTATTAGACTCAATCGGAGCCGCGCAAAGAGAAGACCCTCAGCTAGCCGATGTGATGAACAAGATAATTAGGGGTGAGACTTCTAGTCACCTCAATAGCTACTCCATTGATGCCAAGGGCTGTTTGAGACGAGATGGAAGACTATGTGTCCCACAAGCAAGGGGCTTGGTAAAGGCGGTTCTAGAAGAGGCACACCATTCCAAGCTGACCATACACCCAGTCGGAGACAAAATGTATAAAGATATCAAAAGAGTTTTCTTTTGGAATGGCATGAAGAAAGATGTAGCTGAATTTGTTTCTAAATGTTTAATATGCCAACAAGTCAAGGCGGAGCAGAAGAAGCCTGGTGGTCTGCTCCATCCTCTAGAGGTCCCACAGTGGAAATGGCAAAGAATCTCGATGGACTTTATAGATGTGTTGCCTAGGTCAAGAAGGGGCAATACTAGCATTTGGGTAATAGTGGACAGGCTCACAAAAAGCGCCCACTTTATACCCATCAATAATAGAAGGACTGCCTAATCTCTAGCATCCATATATCTTAAGGAGATAGTTCGACTCCATGGGATACCCTCTAGCATAGTGAGTGATCGAGACCCTATCTTCACAAGCGAGTTTTGGAAGAGTTTACAAGAGGCTGTAGGCACACAGTTATGTTTAAGCACGGCCTATCCCCCTCAAACTGATGGCCAGACGGAAAGAGTCAACAGATTATTAGAAGGCCTCTTGAGGTTATGCATTATTGACTTCAGAGGTACATGTGGGAGGATCATCTACCTTTTGGTGGAATTCGCTTACAAGAATAGCTACCAAGCCACCATAGGCATGGCGCCTTTCAAAGCTTTATATGGAAGACTGTGCAGGTCACTAACTTGCTGGTGGGAGTCAACTGACAAGCTCATACTTGGACCAGACACGATTAGGGAGACTTCAGAGAAAGTAGACTTGATGCGAAAAAGAATGAAGACTGCCCAAGATAGACAGAAGTCCTACGCAAACAAAAGAAGAACCGACCTTGAGTTCGAAGTTGGAGACAAGGTGTTCCTTAAAGTATCTCCTTTGAGGAACGTCGTTCGCTTTGGATCCACAGGAAAGTTAGCACCAAGATTTGTAGGGTCGTTCCCTATCATCGAGAAGATTGGGAAGATGGCTTATAGGGTACAGCTGCCCGAAAGATTTGCCGGGATTCATAATGTCTTTCATGTCTCTCACCTGCGGAAGTGCTTACACGAGTCTGCGGATGTGGTAGAACCAAGCATGCTAGAAGAAGTTGAAGTTGAACGAGAAGAAACTGTGAGAAGAGTTCCAACTCGTATCTTGGGAACAGAGGTCAGAAAGCTATGCAACCATGAAGTTAAGCTCGTCAAAGTTCAACGGAGCGACGCCGAGGAAGACACGACTTGGGAAACTGAGGACCATATATGCGCAACCTACCCTTTTCTTTTTGAGGGTACGTCTTTAATCTCTTTTTCCTCAAGTTTATGCTCGTATCTATCTTTTTAGGTATATCTCCTCGATCCTATCCTTTATCCTAAGGTAGGAACCTATTTGGATGTAAACATGTAATAGAAACATGTTATGATTGATGGTTGCAAGTGGTTGCTAGTGGATGCATATACACACACATTAGGTACTAGATCGGCTCAGTCACTTCCATATTGCATATGCATATATGTATTGGTTTATGGATTATAACTTGATGTGTTATCATACGGACGTTGCTTTTGTATGAATCGTTGTGCACTCATGTAAGAAATTTTGAGTAGGAAAATTTGCATTCATAATGGACTCATGGCACTGACATAATTTGCATTAAGGAGGTCAACTGAATTAGTAGACTGCCTGATTTTGCATTAGACAAGGACATATACACACTATGTATATGATCATGAAGCATTAGAAATCTTTTAAGGACATTGGACGACTATGTTTGATGGTTGAGTAGATGGTTGATTTGATGGTAGGATATAAGTTCTTCTCGACTTGGAGATTTCGGGGACGAAATCCTAAAAGGAGTGGAGAATGTAACAACCCATATTTTCTATTCACATTATAATAATGAATCCTATAATACTTAATTTAAAATTTAAGAATTAAGGGAAACGGGTTACGCCATTGTGTTCGTCTCGGAATTCTGGTTGAGATAGAGTCCGAGTTTGCATAAATTGGACTTCGTATGAAGAAGTTATGGCTGTCGGAAGTTTCCAGAGATTTCAAATAAATTCAAACAGTTCGAAAACGAGTTCAAAATTCAAACAGAAGCCAGAAGCGGGCTGGGAGGGAAAATTCCTGCCCAGGCAGGTTGACCAGGGGGTCGACCCTAGTATCGACCTCCCCCCTAGAGGTCGACCTGGGGGTCAACCTTAGGGTCGACCTGGCCCCCGGCCAGATCTGAAATTTGAACGACTGTTGACTCGCTGCTGAGTCACTAGGGTTTCTGGATGGTCCTGATCAGGTCTGAGTGGCTGCGATTAACCCTAGGTTCATCTGATGGCTATAATCAAACTGAAATTTTATATAAACAACTCAATGCCTAACCTAAAAACACACATAAAAATAAACCTAGAACTGAAATGTCGTTAGTAGAAGACTTGGAGTAGCCGTCACTTCCAATTCAAAGACAAGTTAAAGAACTTGAATCAAGAATCAAATTTAAAACTAGTCTAGTTCAACGATCTTCTTCAAAGGTGCGCATCTCCAATTTCAGAATTCAGATTTCAGAATGCAAGAATTCTTTTTAGTTTGTAAGTTAGTTGTTACGCAGATTTAAACATTCCTTTCGACTGAATTCATGACATGTTGTACTTGGAATATAGTACGATTCTTATGTATAAGATTTGATTCTCGTTTATCTTAAAATATCGTTGTAATTAATCATGTCTATATGCTTGTGGCGATGAACATATTGTATATCTCATGTCTATATACTTATGGCGATGAATATGTTGTATATTTCGTGTCTATATGCTTGGGCGATGTACAACATTGTATGTTATTGTAATCTATTACGATTGGGTAAAGAACTTATTATGCCAACAAAATGGTGAAACATGTCATGTTGTAATTTGGTGGTTATTTGCAAGTTTAGGATCTAAATCACATGTTTACATGTTAGATTTACATTTATGAATATTTAGAACTATGTCAAGTTGAATCTATTTATGTTGTAAAAGTGGAATTGTAGTACTCTTATGTTGTTAACATCATGCTAAATTGTGATAAGAAAATGATTATGATAGCTTTCTTATGTTTTGACATACATAAGATTATATGCCAAGTTGTGGGTTGAAACTATGATTATATGTTAAACGTTCATGCTAGACCTTTGTCAAGTTTACATGAACATTAGATTCAACTTAGTCACAAGTTCACCTTTACCCAAGTGATTAAAGTTAATGACATACATCTATGCCAAGTTACATGTGAAAAGTTATATGTATGCTATTGTATAAACATTTCATGTTCTTTGTTTATTACCCCTTTTTGTGTATGGCGTTGGGCTAATTTGCTAGCCCAACATTTTATGTGATTTACGCATACGTTCCACGGGGGTAGCGATGGGAAATATGAAAATTCATGGCATTGATTTGTTCATTAAATGGTATATTTTATGTACCATTTATGTTGAGCATAATCATAGGATAATTATGCCGTGATTAAATTAAATTTAATTCACATAAAGAAATTTGACATATATAGAAAAATATGAATTCAGAAAAGACGAATATGCCTAACCCGAGGTTAGACTGAGTTGTGGTGTAAATCTGCCCGGAACCGACCGGCATATCCGGTAACCACAACAAGACCTGTCTAATGTAGGTGGTTAGTGCATCAAGCCCAAAAAGAACCCGAGGTTAGACTGAGTTGTGGTGTAAATCTGCCCGGAACCGACCGGCATATCCAGTGACCACAACAAGACCTGTCTAATGTGAGTGGTTGGTGCTTTAATAAATTAAAGCTAAGTCAGGATTGGTAGGGTTAAGTAAATTAGGAAAACACTTAACCGATTCAACATGTTAACTAAAACGAATGGGCTGGGTTAGGTAAACTTGAACACTTAACCAAGTAAACATGTTGATTAGAAAACCCTAGTAACGGGGACCCATTTCAGCAGTAACCCACATAGATGTATCATGGTACCCTAAAACCAGGCAGGGTAGGGCACGATTACTGAGATGAATTATAAGCGGTCAAAACGTCGGCGGTTGGTGGGCCAGTGTAGGTTTCGATGGAGCATGGGCGTGCACGTACTCCAGATTGGAAAAATCAGGCACTAGGCATCAGTAGTGTACACTGTGCATCTTGAATTTTGTCGGGTTGCCACCAAAGGGACTGATACACCCCATGGTGGGACCAGCACAGGTAGCTACAGTCAAGCGGGGCCGAATGACACAGGACATGAATACATGCGAGTAGGAACCGATCATTAAGGGGATTGTTTGTTGTAAACACGTGGGATGGTTGAACCAATGGTTAAGTAGGTGCAGAGACTATAGTAATGGGTGCGATCACATGTTCCTCTTATTTTATATTAGGGTATTGTCCTATGTTCTGTTATCACTGTCATGATCCCTTTTCTTGTTTAAATACTAGTAACCACTGAACTTAACAGACTTATTGTCTGACCCGTTTTCTTTCGTCCTCTTTTTTTCCATTCCTCTCCCCCTCAGGTCCACAGGGAGGAAATACTCCAGCTTAATCAGACTCTTTACAAGCTTCAAGAAAATAGATGTATGACTTGGACTCTCTTGCATTGGCTATGGCTTTGGATATGATCCTTGGGGATTTATGCATTTTTACTTTTTGGTTTATGCTTCTTTATTTGAAAATCAAGATAGAAATTATGGTGTAATATTTTGAAGTTATCTTGAGACAATTTGATGTAATGCTTTTGTATTGAACTACGTATGAAATAAATATTTGGATTCCGCTGCTTAAATTTATCTGTCTTGTAAAATTTTCTCTATCTTGTACCTATAACCCTCCACCAAAGTTAAGGCATTCCCTTTTTGGGTGACCTAAATGGAGGTGGGGTGTTTCAGATTCGATCATATATTTTTTCCATGCCAGTTTTTCCAAGTCCATTAACGATGATTTTACGAATCGACGCTATATCCAACTTTTCTAAACACGTTGCGACTTCGACCAAATCACTTTGTATTTTACGACGATGTTCTTGAGACTTGAGCGCGTCGCTAAGGAAAATCTAGACGTGTGATAGGTTTTCCAAAAAGCATGTCAACAAGAAGAGGTAGAATATAGCTGTGCAGTTAAAGCGCTCAACGGATCTAATGCGGCGGAGGTGCAAAAAGTTGTAGCGAAGATAAAACGAGGAAATAACAGGATATAGCAATTAGTCTAAAAGGGCATATAAAACTTGTATTTGCTGCTTTTCCGTATATATAAATGATAAATAAATGGAAAATTAACATTCAATTTAATTATATTTAGTTCATTCTTAATTTTAAATAAAAACATATGCAAATATATGTAAATACATGTTAACTTCTATTTAGCTTGATTAAATTCAAAAGAATCTTATGGTAGCTTCTATTCTAAAAAATATATGTTAAAAGATTCTATTGAAAAACTAATTTTATAAATTTTATAGTGTATAAAAGTCATCTTTCTTTTCATTTTTTTATAGAAGACATAGCGGGGATAGAGGAATATAGCCAACATATCGGGAATATCATAATATAGCGGGGATTTAAGCAGAAAGGCTATATCAGAGGCTTTTTGGAAATAGCGTAGCGGTAGAAATCCGCTACATGATATAGCGAGGATATAGCTGGGTAATATCAGGGCAATAACTGCACAGGAATATAGGTTAGAATAAGAGAAGAACCTAACCTATTCCAGGAATTAAGGAAAGTGCAAAGAGATAGAATAGAGGCTTAAAGCAAGATGAAGGAAGGGTTTTGGGGGAGCGGCTAGGAATCTTTTCCTAATTGCTAGTGTCTAAGTGGACTATAGGATTAGTTAGAATTTATCTGGATAGTCCAATGAAGCAAAATTATAGAAAATCCCTTTAAAAATAGAGCCTCTCTCCCATCCTGCTTGGTCGACCCCCTTTACAGGAGGCCGGTCGGCTAGCAGGTCGACCCCCCTTCTAGGATCGACGTTGGGAGATTTGTTTTGTTTGAATGTTAATTTTTATATTAATTACAATTAATTCTTACATTTGTTATTCATTGTTGTCTACTCTTGTGTATGTATATATATACACACAATTTCAAATGTTTAGGGAATATTCCTGCATATATTTATATTCCAAATTTATATTCAGTCAGCTTGAATTTTAAATCTTATGTGTATATAATTATCGTATATCTTATTTTTATTAACAACTTCTTCATACATACTACGTTTTCGATAAATGAAATATGAAAACGGATCAGAATATCGTCATGAATACAATTGTAATATTTTCATGGTCAAATTCTCAATATTTCAAAATTCTTATTTTCAGCCCATTAATATTTTATTAGTTTATTATTGTTTATACTTTATTTAATTTTCTATGTCTATTTAAGGTATAATTTACATGGTGTTACACTAATGATATTATAATAATGTATAAATCTTAGTCGAAATTGTTACATTAATTAATTTTAGCATAATAGATATATAACTAAAACAGTTCAAGGCATGTATTGGTGATTGTATTCAATACTAAGGAAAGGTAAGGGACTACTTTCAGTGATGCATACCTTGAAAATGCATCGGAGTATGACAAGAACTTCTTATGCCTCTATGAACCAGAGCTAGACTGCCTCTCGAACATGGTAATCTAAATCACCTTATCCCTAAAACTGTATCGTGATGGCACTGTCTACGATGCCTGTGTGCAACTAAACAGATGAATACATATTGGATAGGGATAACGGATCCTAATGGTGTCCCACAACCTGATCCTAAAGCATAACCCTATTTTTTTCATTTTCTTCATAGATGAGGCAAAATGTTACGTCTTTACCTTTCTTCAACAATATCCAGAACAGGTACAATTTATTTAGCCAAAACAAAAATAGAATCATGCGGGTTAACACTGGTTTTTCGGCGACATTTTCTTCAATGGTTAATCATTAGCCATGGATGAGTTCATATCAATGATGCAGAAAACATTCATGTTGGGAGTTTTGGCTAAAACTGGATGGATTGAATGAAGAAATTTGGGTTATCGGATCAAGTAATTTTGAATGACAACTACTATTAGGTTTTCAAAAATTTGAAGTTACGAGCTACGTATATAGGACTCAAAAACACTATTCGTCCGAGAGAAATTTCTAAACTTTGATTGAGACATGCTTACTGATGTTCGTAGCAAATTATCCATGTTCAGTACTCAATAAAGCTAATTTCGAGAACTAGCTTGATCATATCAGAAATTAGGTTTTCAAATCACATCATAATGTTAAATTTTAAATAATTAAACACTTTCAACATACATGATCATGCAACAAGTATTATCACCATGAAAATTTATATCGTACGATCATTTACGATTCTGGATCCAATGATACTGGTTTTGTCGAAATTCGGGACAATTTACAAAAAGGTCGCTTCCATATGTTAGCAAAACTGAGCTATTATTAACCATTTCCAAACACTTAAATTCTTTATTTAATAATAATATCATTATTAATATTATTCAAATATTATTATACATAATCATCAAAAACAAGTAAATTTCATTTTAAATTCAAGTTTAGCAATATTTAGATTACCATTTCGATATTCGGTTATATTCAATAACTCATATAAATTAAATTAAATTCATTAAATTTCTAATCTTTAACTTCATATCAATACAATTTTTCTTTTTTATTTTAGGTACCTAAAGTATATTAACTACTGTAAAAAGAAGGGACAAAAAATCATCTATTTCTGCTTGAAATCTAGGCGTAAAGTCGAGCGAAAGTCGTTAACAACATGCAACGTAATTTTTCATAGCATCTGTAGATATATTATTGTTGCTATTTGAAACAATAAACTAGCTATAAATTATAATTAAATCAAGTATCTGTTGACCCGCCTTTTGGCAGGGCCGTCAACCCATGGACCCATCACAGGTGTTGACCCGCCTTTTGGCAGGGCCGTCAACCCATGGACCCATCACAGGATCGCTCAGGGCTCGAGCATGGGCTTGGACAAGCCCGGACATTCATGGCTCGAAGCTCCTTGGCTCAACGGCTAACGGATCGAAATATTTCATCTCGAAATACCTAGGCTTCATGGTCTTGAGATCAGCTTACACTACAGCAATGACTTGGTCATGAGATCTATTTAATAGCCTACTTACTTGGTCCAACTTCCTATTCTAAAGCCTACAAACTTGGATCAGGCTATACTTATGCTGCCACATATTGGAGGGGACCTCTCCATGTAATTAAGACTCAGCGCAATCATCTGCTATTCACATGGATCAACCGACACATGGCAACTCGAATTGTTGAAGCCTACCGCCTATAAATACACCATGCTACATAACAAAGAGGAGGACTTTTGGCTGAGATATGAGCCTGACTTTATAGCTCATGTATGCCCTCCACAACTCAATCATGGCTGCCAACCACTGTCACCTCAAAAATACTTGCTATATTCATCAAAAACGACTATGTAATGGAGATCATGAAGATCTCATTTATTGTATCTCCGACTTTATTATATTATTATGAGATTATAAAGTTGACATAGGCTCGTTAACGTCGAACCACTGTAAAAACGCTGTTGTCTTGCTTTTTTGATATTTCTTCATATATCATGCTCAAATCTGACTTTTGGCCGTTGATGACCACTTTTTGGCGTCAATAGTATCATTCTCTAGTTTTTAGGTTTGTTCTTTAAGTTATGTATAAGCATTTTTTGGATTTAAGTATAAATATTGTATTTTTAATAATCAACTGTGAATTTTAAGTGGCTTCTAAATTAAAAAAAATAGTTTTGATGTTTATTTCAAAGTTTGTTATTTTTAAATATTTAAATAATTACAATCTATTTTGAAGCAGTTTAAAAGTATTCTAACGTACCAATAAATATTTTAATGATATATCTAAAAAAATATAAGTTTAAAGTAGGTTAAGTATTTTGTAATGTAGTAGATGACATTTGCATTTTAGTACTCAATCTTTTTGGAAAATTATTTAAAATTATACAACCTAATTAATAGTTGTGGATATGCGGCGATCATCAAAATAAATAACAAGAATGGAATTTTTTTTGGGTTGTTGTAGGTAATGTTTTAGTAACATTTGATTTCAATATTTATTATTAATTATACTTGAGGATATGTCTAATAGTTACACTAATATATTACAGAACATAATAAGTAAGGGTTGCAATGAACATGTTTTAGTATTATTTGTGTTTAGCCCTTATTATTAGCTATATAAAGGGAAAATATGATATCTAATAAATATTATTTTAAATAAAAATAAGTATTTTTTGGGTTTTTTGTGACAATGTTTAATTAATTCTTATTTTTAACCCTTATATGTATGATAAGATCTTTGAAAGAGAGCTTCAAAGATAACGTTTGAAAGCAAAGTGCTCTGGGTGTGTAGCATATAACAAATATAACATATTTTTAAAGTTGAAAAATATTATTAGACCTTCAATAACTGATGTTTCTAAGATAATAACAAATATAACATATTTTTAAATAAAAATAGTTATTTAAAAATTTAACTTACAAAAGATAGGATTTTTAGTGGCGATGTTTTGATGAAAATTTGTTCTTAATCTCTTTGATTATTATTTTTAAGTAATTAAATCTTGTTTTGTGAATATTCTTTTATCGGTAAGTATATAAATACTTTTAAATTACAGAAAAGAATACAAACAAATAAGGAAATAGTAAAATACAAGTATATGTCTTTCAAATTGAAAAATTAAATAAATGCACAATTATATAAGGAATTATTAATTAATAAAAATTTCTTCATTAATAAAGAAAGTATTGATTAATGAAAGTAGCCTTACTTGATTAAAATAACTTCTAATAATAAAAAGGATTTTAATTAATAAATGACAAATTAATTATAAATGGATCATAAGTTGTTTAGGTGACTTGATATGCTTCAGATGAATTAATGTTGCTTGTATGATTGTTTACTTATGGAAAATATTTGAGACTAAGTTCTCTTATGTGATCATTCTCTTTGTTGTTAAATCTAACCAAATTCACCAATTCAGTTTTGAGGAGATCAAGATCGGTAAGTATTCTATTTATCAAAAACTTCTTCAAGATTAAGATATTGTTTATCTCTTAGATATGAATTTGTTCGAGATGTCGCAATTCATGTGTGGTTTCGAGATTCATTGAATATGGTGTAATACATTTGAAATTTATGTTTCGTCTGAGCAATAAGGACTCATGTGAAATATGCCAAATGTAGTCTCGATATCAGAAAATGACAAAAGTTAAGGTATCATGAAAAATTTAAATGTTTTATTAACCAAGAGGGGCATATTAACTAGATTGTATTGAGTATGCTTATCGATATGTTACATAAGGGGAGTTTTTGATGCATAGGTTTCACATTGTCATATTCGGTTATCCGGATGTGGGCCAATTGTGTTTGTCTTGTGGTATATTTTATCTAGATATATAAAATACTTTGTAAATAACTTCTAAATCTTTTCATAGGAGATTCACTTTAGTTTTTAAGCAATAGGCGCCTCCATGGAGAATCCATATACAAACATGCCTTATTGCCTTAGCATGCAAGATTGTGTCATTATTTCTTGTTCTATTTAATTTTATTATACTTTACTATATCTTACCGTCTTTTTGATGCTTGGATGCTCAATAGATGAATACAAGGAATAAATTTAGTATCGACATTCAACCATCAAAAAAGGTGAATGTTGTAAGAACTAAAGTAGAAGTATGATGGAAAAAATGAAATAAAGGACTATCACTGAATGGCAAGATTAAATTAAATTAGGAATGCATAAGTAAAAGGAAAAATGAAGAATCGTTCTAATCTAACCATGATTACAGGTAATAGAAGATGTATGTATAGTGGGAATATAAGTTATAAATATTTGTGAGTCTATTGGTGCTTAGTAAATAACGACTACAGGGAAAAGTAAAGAAAGGTAATATAATATTTAAAAATTATAAGTAAATTGCAAACTAATGATTATTAGCAGTGCATACGAAATTGTCAATCTACATACGCTAAAATTGCAAAGCCGGGATGGAGCTAAACGCAATGCATATGTTGCATCTTAGAAACATACAACAAATATAAAACCTATTTGGAAAAGAAAATACTCACGTCATATCTACGCCAACCCTGAGGTAGTTTTCTTATGCTTTATTTATGCTACTAATTTCTTATGTTTTTCCTACCACATTTGTAACAACCCGAAATTTTGGCAATATTTAATTTAATTAGGCTCCATAAATGGAATTGTCACAAACAATGGAATTTTACCATGAATTTTTCGTCGTTGCGTTCGTGATGGAATTTTGGTTAATTTTCATGTTTGGAGCTTCGCGAACGGATTCCATATGAAAAGGTTACGGACAAATACGAAAACGGTAGGAAAATAAATAAATTAGAATAATATTTAAAAGGTAATGATTAATTACCTTATCCCATGCCCCGATCACATCTAGTTCGAGCCAAGCGGTCGACTACTTTTCTGACCTGGGTCGAGCCTGGCAGTGTGGTGGCTAGAGTTTTGTTATATAAATTATATATATAAGGGTAGATCAATATTAGAACTAGTCTAACAGTCTGTGGCCATTCTAATCTCTATAAATAAAGGGTTAGACCCATCCTTTTGCATGCAATTCTAAAGGCAGTAATGAAGCTCCACCACTTCCCTCTTTTTCCAGATCTTTTCCAAATCAAATCTATATATATGTAAATTAAACAAACGAAGATTGAAGAAGAATAGAATTAGATTCATGTGCAAAGAGATGATGTTGTGAATAGGCTTTCTTCCATTCAGATTTCTTCCCTCTTTCCTATTTTCTTGTAGATTTACAAATCTGAAAGAATCCCCTTTTTGGAAAAATTGTAGATTTGTAAGATTTTGGGAATTGTAGGCCTTTAGAATTGGATAGCTTTCACGTGAGTGAGAAATTTATATACATCATTTATAATTACCTGATTAGTCCACTTGAAATAGATCTAAAATGTATGCCTAAAAGTTTATCAGGTTGTTTATTATTTTTGTCAAATCTGAATTAATAGGTTATGGTTGAGCATCAAAATTTATACGCTTATTTAGTTTGTTATATTATTGCCTACAATGGTAATAGGTTGTTGTAGTTATTGTGTACACTTTAAATCTAGAAATCAGTCCCAAAGCCATTGTCAAAACTGTAGTTTTATTCTAGATCCCTTGTTTTGGTGTTGATTTGTGGTTTATGTAAATTTAGATTAAAATATTATGCTTGTTTATGTTTGATGTTGTTGGGGTTTTACTTGGTTATTGTAGAAATACCGCTTTTTGTTCTTTTAAATAAAAGGACATTGTTTTAAATCAATAAGGAATATGTATAAAACAATTAGGAAGGGATGTGTAAATTTACGTATATTTGGTTATAGTTTACTACAACTGTTCGAAAATCATATATTTCTTATTTCTTGTGATATGAATATGCCTATATTCCCTTTTTAATTATTTTAGGCAAATTTATAATAACTGACAAAAAGGTTTGTTTTGGTCGATAGTTTAGGCCAAAACATAAATGGTCAATACTAATTAAATAAAATATAGTAAATATGTTAAATGCGCTTAAATAAACAAATAAATATATTCATATCCATCCAAATTTACATAAATAACGCAAATATATTATTATAATAAATGTTGTTAGTGTTGTATGTTTGAATAGTTTCCATTTTGGGGAAATGTATATGAAAATATAATCCATAATAAATAGAAATAGGTATTATGACCATTGTAGCAATAAATGAATTTGATTTGCTATAAATAAGGTCATATATAAAATAAGGAAATATGTGACCATCTCTGATTGGGAAAATAATTGAACAGGATAAATAGGTTAAGTGGTTACAATTTGAATTGTGTTAGAAATAGGATTTTGTAACTCTAATTAGGGAATCTAATAAATAATAAATGTATATTTATGAACAAATAAATAATAAATAAGTGGAATTGAAAATATAGTAATAAATGGTGTTACAATATATAGAGCACAACTATAATGGGACTAATATAAATAGGATAATAAATGCCTTTCGAAAATATGACCATTAGTGTCATAAATAACATTTAGCAGGTTAATTGATGCCTTAGGAAAATATGACCGTTAGCGTCATAAATGTCATCTAGTAGGTTAATTCATGCCGTAGGAAATATGACGTTAGGGTCATTAGTGGCAGATAAGCAAATTAATTAAAAAAAGTGAATTAATGAGAATTGATTTGCGTAGCAAATGCTTAGTCCAAAAAGTAAATAAGTGAATATCCTAAGATCGGAAGTTATAAGCTGCTAGTTAATCTAGAATTATTATAATTTGAAATAGGAATTGAATTTAGTATATTGATGATGCGAGGTCAATCTACACTTTCCAGTAGTTGGATATATGTTCAACTAATGTGATATATCATTACCTATAGGATTCAGTGATGATAGTTGATTGCATAAAGATAGTTTACTGCATAACAAGGGTTATTTCCCAAATCAAGGTTCATCTCAAGTGTGAGGTTCAAGCCTCCCGTTCCTAAAGAGGAAACCTTGAGAAGAAAATCATCTATAGCATATCTTGTTTTGGGGTAAAGATCTTAAAGTAGTTAGACCCACCCTTTATAGGGTATTTAGTGATCATGTAGCCGAATACCATTAAATGGTTACTGGCTACGAACTTGGTAATTCCTACATTAGCGTGCTTCCACAAGGTAGTAAGTGACTGGTTGCATGCCTGCCTTGGGAATAGCTATTAAATGACCAATCTGGAGGTACCAAAGGTCTGTCTATCCTATGGCAAGTATTAAGTGGATAAGGGAATTATCTAATAAGGCTAGGTAGATAGTAACGAGGGGGTCCATCGGGGGATGATCATAAATTGCGAGATGTCATATACCTATCATATAGGTAATAAGTGACTGCTTACTATCTCTTATCTTATTCGGGGCATGGTTATATGCATTAATGACAGAAGCCTTGAATTATTTGGACTCAGTACCTAGTATCCTTTAATTTATAT